>KE747833.1:680331-1221083 GCA_000465215.2 Pyrenophora seminiperda CCB06
GGATACTTTGAGCGGTGACAATGGCGGAAAAGAGATATGGGGGGTTGCTTTCTAACATGGATATCACGGATTCTGGCGTCACGGTATCAGCAAGGCCGCATTGTACGGCAATCTTTGTATGTTCGGTTAGTAGTTGGTGGGCGCGCTGTATGCGGATATGATTGAAATTCACTACATACTCTTCGGCTCTTTTTGGCAACTGCATAGAATCTGATAGATGCCATCAGTTAGTTGGACACATGACGGAATGCCTTGTTCGAAGCGAGAAAACGACGTGGAAAAAAGTATGCCATCAGAATGCTGCACCTTGAGTCTTTGGTCCATGAATTTGCATGCCTCTTACAGGCTCATTTATACATTTTCCCGCGAGCAATATATACAGTGCAATAGCAAAAAAAAAGAAGCTCGTATCCCATGCCCAATAATACCGTCCTATGCAAGCTACGCCAGCTAACCCGGAGTTCCCACATGCCCAAAGCTAGTCTAATCATCCCAAACAGCCTTCTTCCTCGCTTCCCTCGCCTCGGTCTCCCTCTTCTCCTTCTCCTTCTCCTCCGCCCTCCGCTTCCTCTCCTTCTCCCTCATAACACGATCATACTCCCTCTCCTCGTCCGTCCTCTTGGGCGCCCTGACACCCAACGCCCCCGCAATAAGCCGTCCCGCAACCGCCGTCGTCTTCTCAGGCCTCTTGTCTAAACTACCGCCGCCAACCCCACGACTCCTTGGCCCCTCGCTGCTCAAGCTATACGGTGCAATCGTGTCGGGGTACTCAAACTGCGTGGGTGAAGCGGGTGTTGGCGGCGGGGGATTTGGCGGCAAGTCGCGCGAGTCGGTGGTGGAGATTGGTTCGAGGGCCTCATGGGGGGAATCTGCCTTGTTTTTCAAAGTGGTGACTTGTTCGGTTTCCGTGTCGGAGCCGTCGTCGTCGAGGTCCCAGCTGTCTGCTACAGGCTTGGACTTTGGCTTTTGCGCAGTCTTTTGCGGGTGCGAGGTTGAGATTTCCAGGTTGCCGAGCGTGTTTGCAATTTCTGTGTGGCAGTTTTTGTCAGGAGAGGAGTTTTTGGGGGAGAGGGGGGGTTGTTGGCTTGCCTTCTTGGCTGGGTGCTTTCTTCATGGACGCCATGGTTTCTTTGTATTGGCAAGTTGTTGTTGTATTTTTTACCGCAGAGGAACAAATGTAGGGAAACAGCTCTGTTGTGGTAGAAGCTTGGAATGTGTGTTTTGCGGGGTAAAGGAAACTGGGTGTCCCTTTCAAGATGTCGGGATTGTGGGGGAAATTGGCGTCTTTTAATGCAAGTAACACGTACTGGTACTGTGGTCAAGCAAAGAGGAAGGTGGAACTGGAACCTCACAGAATCGGAGGAAGGGGAGACCTGTTTAAACAGCACCGCACCTTTGTCCGAGTACACGGATCAACTATTCTTAATGCATTTTACTCCACAAGCAGACCAAGTACGAAACTCTGGAGCTATAACAGACGCCGGACCGATGGGCTGCGCTCGCCCAGTGAAGTGTGCCAGCTCTACCCCTGCGTCCGCCCCAGCAGCAGCGTTGGTTTTGTTGTGGGGAAAAGAGTGCGCGTCACGGGGCAAGCTATGTACACAGCTATAGTAGGTGTAGGTATGTGCAGCCTGCAGCGACGTCAGATTCCGGAACCTTCACCCCACTTTTTTCCAGCGTTCCAGATGCGACTAGTTTACGCTGGGCGGACGACTGGTGGGCTCGCCGCTTTAATTATAGAAAGCATCGCCGTGGCTGTGCGACGGGGGAAAGGGGGTGAGTGGGATTCTTGTGTCAATAAATAATACTACCACCAAGTCACACGAATTATTGATTGTGTGTAAAGGGGGGCAATTGCGTGGACATGCGTTTATTGGAACAAGGAAGAGGTGATCCCATTGACGTGACTCGACTGTATTCCATCTTCGGGTTACCTACTATTATAGTAGATTTACTTTTAGTTGGGAGCCGACTGCTGCAGGGCATTGGGAGAGTTTGCCCACACGCGCAACGCGTGTTCCTGCGCGTGTTCCTGCGCGTCGGTGGTAGGGGTACTTTTGGGGCTGTTCTACCCTGCAACTTCTAGACTCTTCATCTACGTATGCATGTGGGTTTAGATCATCATGAAGAGCAAATTGCTTGTTCGAGAACGCCGTAGCAGATGGATATGCAAGCTGTCCAGTATGCAATGCACTGCGAATTTTGAACGGCCTCTTCACCCACCACCTGGGCAGCCTTTGCAATACTGCTGCATTCGACTAGAAATTACTATCGTACTTCAGAGCCATGCTCATGATACAAAAATAAGGCGTGAACAATGCATACTTAATCCCAACTCCCGAATCAGACTCGACAACCCATGGGGTATCTTTGAAGCAGAATGCCAAACCAGAGAACTCAAACCATGCAAATGCCCACAAAACACCTTAATTATGCAATGCCCCAATTTACCTCTCCTCATAGACTGGAGCCCATCTTCATCTCACTGTCACTGTCCCGCTTGACACTTTTCTTCTTGCCTTTCCCCTTCTTCTTAGTCGTCGTAGGCTCCAGAGGCGGTGACACTGTACCGCGGCTACCCATCTGGCTCTCTCCCTGCTTCAATCCCTTGACCTCCTGAAGCATATCACGGAAACCTTCTTCAAGTGTCGTCATCCGCGCCAGCATGATCCTGCTCATTCGGTTCGACTCCGAATCATTGTCACTGCCCTTTGCCAACTCATGTGCCTTCATCCGAGCAGCCATTTCAAATTGAGTCGTAAAAGATGCAGGGAGTCCACTAAGGTTGCCAAAGTTAGGATTGAGGTTATTGTCTCCTAAATCCGATGCCAGGTCCAATGCAATAGCGTTGAAAGAAGGATCCCGCTCAAGTTGGCCTTTGGAAAGCAGATTAGAAGTCATTCCCCGTGGTGGCATGATCGCACGAGGCCTAGAGGCTGCGCCGGAAGCTGCAGGAACTCGCTGCTTCGGTGTGCGAGTACCAGTCCCACTTGAAGCATCTATACGTCCTGGAGTGGCTGTACCGGTGGCTGTTCCACTGCGGTTGCCCGTCTTCGGTCGTTTCTCAGGGGAGACAGGTCGTGATACATTCATTGTCTCTTTAACGGGACTGAAAAGTATTGTGCCTGTCGATGTATTGCGATTATGGCCTGGCTTGGCTCGTTTCTTACCAGGTGACATTGGCTCTTTCGCTTTAAAGCTTGATTCAGACAGCGAAGGCACAGTAGCCGGAGTACGGGATTGCGGTCGTGGAGGTGGTCCCATGGACGCACGAAAGAACTCGTCTTCCGAAGACTCATACCCACTCTTTGGCCTCTTGTTCTCCTTTTGACTCTGATTAACGCGTGGTGTAATCTGCTGGTCAGTATCCGCTTGATCGTCTTCGTCATCTCCATCAGCGTCAGTCTGCTGTGGAACTTCCTCCATAGCCTCATTTGCGTTCATGTCAGGCTCCTCCTCCTCTGCTATACCAGTAAACGGAGTTATCGCATCATCAGGATCTGAGACGACAGTTCTAGTTGCAGCAAGTGGATGCTTGCGCCTCGCTTGTCCCACCGTTTTAGTTCGACGCAAATACGGCCGGTTGCGACCCTCTAGTCGATCTAGTACTGATCGCGAGTCGTCTTGAGGTGGTGTGTTCTCATCATCGTCGCCCATTTTCTTCATCCAGTCCGACACGACGTTACCCGAATTTCTTCTGGGGGTCGGGTAACGAGGAGTCGCTTGAAAACTGGGGTCGCGATAAGGTCGACGAAACACCTCTTCGAGTGCTTGATCCTTCTGGAACGTGGTGACCGAAGGCTCACGTAAACGAGGGCTAAACAGCTCGGTAGGACCTCGCATACTGAACGCTGGTACGGAAGCTTTCGTATCTGCCCGGCCTCGTTGTTCAACAAGATCAGTCGGGCCATATGAGAGATGTGATAGCAGGACACGCTCGTAGATGAAAATAACGAAAAGAATAGGAAGATGTGTTAGCTTGATGACAAGCCTGTTCATGCGTAAAAACCTTTTGAACGTCATCGTGTACTTAAGTGGGATCAAGAGCCATCCAATAATGTTGGTTGGTGCAATATAAGAGAAGAGCGCATCTGACTTCACCATAGAGATGGTGTTCACAGCGAACAGGAATTGATGCTCCTCGTCGGCATTTTTGACAACTGCCATGAAGGAGTTCGTCAGGACTGTGATCAGAATTGTGACAATAAGAAAGTGACAGATGAAGAGAAACAAGGCAAGCAAGGTCTTGCCGAGGAAGTTCATTTCGCCCCAAAGATCCCAGGCAGCGGGAGTGAACCCCATTACTAGTTGGAAAATGGCGTAGGCAGCATCTGAAGCGCCAAGCTCTCGCTTGAAAGCCAAGCTGAAGGCAACGAAGAAGCCACTGCAGCTTATAACAATGAGTACGAGAATCGCAACCAAGTCCATAGCCATCATTTTGAAAGCGATGAGTAGTTGCGAAAAGTATCGATAGTGGTCCAGAGCTGAGAACAGACGAGGAAAAAGGAGAACGGCTGTAGATCCGAGAACGTCGTATGCCATAGCGGCCACTGTATGGCGGCTAACGTCAGGCATCAGGATTCCGTAGAGGCGTAAGATATAGTAGGCCATGAACATGAGAAGAATGCCTAGATCAAAGGCATTCCAGACACTCATAATGTACAGCCCGAATCCCTGTTCAGAGAAACCAACGACTTCGTCAAGCATGTACCCCGCGCTCCAAAACCAGAAGAGTACTTCCAGCGCCGTGATGTCGTCGGATTTCTCCGTAAGCACAGCTAGGAACAAGGCCAGCATAATAGCAAATGACATTGTGGAAAACAAGTTGCGATAGCGAGGAACACGTAACCGTGAGAGCTTGAAGAGCGAGGCCTCGTGGGGGTCGTATAGGGTCACAGTACGCCTGAGAAGCGCTTGGGGCGCGGATGGAGGAGGGGCAGGCTTCGTGGGGGACATGCGACGGGAGGGGCCTCTTCTTGGGGTTGTATGACCGGGGGCATTATGCTCTTGTTCTTGGGAAGAGTCGGGCTTGCGATGGAGATTATCGGCTGCAGAATGGAAGACGATAGTGCCGGCCCAGATGGCTTCCAGCTGGCGCACAACCAGAGGATGAGCGAGGAATTTCTTGGCCTGGGCGCGAATGGCAATTTCTAGCGTAGAGATGCGGGCGGAACGAGGAGCCTGTCGCGACCAGTTTGTGCCCCCTGGAGTAGCGTTTCCGCGACCTGACATGACCAGGCCCTGCAGCGGATCGAAGTCGTACGACAGAGCATCGATGAGTTCGCGGGTAGAGTACTCCTTTAGCAGTCTCATAGCGAGCAGTTCGCATATGAGGGCCCGTGTCTTGCTGACTCCCACATTGCCTGGGTTCTCCTCACCCTCTTTCTTGAATTGTAGGCAGTTTGCGAGCAAGCAATATAACAATCCGCGCGAAAACTGGTCGGAGCGCAATTGCTGCTGGATGGGCTTGACGAGGAATTGCGATACTTGCGGCGACCGTAACTGGTCCCATGAGAGGGTCGTTTCGCATCGCTGGACGAGGATTATGCGAATGGCGTGGGTGGTGTTGTAGATGGGTATGCGATCTGCAGGAGCCGTTGTTAGTGCTGGTGGCATAACTACTTGGTATAGGGTTTGCGCCTACCCAAGACCTGGGGGGAGAAAACGGGCAACAGGGGACCATCTCGCTGACGGTCCTCGTCTTCATCGTCGTCCTCATCTTCGTCGTCGTACTGGCCTGCCGCGCCTGGCTCGTTGTCGTCGGCGTCTGAATCTTCTCCATTGTTGCGGCGCCGATATCTGTCGATGGCGGCCAGCAGTGGCGTCGTTTCCGACGGGCGGCGCGACTTTGACGAGAAGAATGAGGCGAACATGGAAACTACCTCGAGCCTCTAAAGGAATCAAGTTCCTCGTCAGCGTCGGCGTAGGTAGATGAGAGCGATAGGGGCGTGGGAGCTGAGAGTTGAGTGGACTGTGGACTATGAACTATGGAGTAGACAAGGTTTCATGCCGGGTGGGAAATGAGGCACGACGACGGCATGGTGAAAGGGCTCTTGCCCATTTCCGTGACACACGCAGTTCACCGCCTAGCACTCTAGACCGTCATGCGGCAGGTCGCCATCTCGAGGGATCATGAGGAAGGGTAAGACTCGATCCTTATCGCGCGTCGTCCTTGTTCAGGCGACGGTGCAGCCAATAGAGGACGGGACGGCGGCCATGCCAGCCAGGGCTTGCCAGGGGGGCAGAGCTAAAGTGCAAGTCACGAAAGCCATGTGAGACAAACGTGAAGAATTGACGCGCCATTTTGATGTTCGTCATCGACGCGAAGACCCGCAAGTGGGCTGGTTTATCGCTCATGCAGAGCGCATTCTGGGGTGCAGCGTGCGTGCGTACGTACATACACAGTACATACACCGTAGTATGTACCTATCAACGCTCAGATGCTTCACATGTGAGGCGAGGCGGGGCGCGAACTATAGTATGTATGTGCCTCAACAGTCAACACCAGTGGCCATGTACAAACTTGCAAAACACAGCCTAGTGTTCTGCATTGGTGCATCCCCCATCAAGACATGTTGTTCAACCACCAAACGCCAGTCAGCTTGAGCCTCCAGTCTGTCGCCATCCGCTACCCGCAACCTTGCTCGCGCCCACGCCCAGGCGCAGGGACGAAGCTTGTCGCCCTGCATGTCGTATCAAGAAAATAGTCCATTTTATTTGTCATACAGCCGCTGTCAGATATCAAACACCAGAGCTCGTGCAGAGCCATGGTCTGCGATATCAGCTCAGCTCAGCTCACACTCGCATATTCGAGCAAAAGGCGCAATGCGGATGCTGTCGACGGTGATGTCGCCGTGCATCGAGCCGTTGGATCGTGCGCTGATCATCGCTCCACCTCGTCATGACCGTTCCCGCTGCACACCACCAATTCTGGCGCTGCAACTTACTCGGTCTGCACACCGCCGCTGGCCGTGCAATCCCTTGCAGCTGACGGTACATATTCGGAGTACTTAGCAAAACTCAAAGCACGCTGATGTAGACAGTATGGGTAGCAGATCCGCACACACCGTACAAACTCTCTGCGGGGTATTTATCACGTGTCAATGTATCCGCACAGGAGTCACGGGACCGTACCACCGCCCTTCGCATCCGTGGTGTATATGCAAGAATTACGTAGGACACGAAAACACACAGTAAATTTGTGCATGCAAACCTCACCGAGATATGCCAAGTGCAGTACGTAGTCCGACCAGACCTCGTCGTCCGCTAGCGTGGGGCAGACCAATCAGCTCAACCCCGCCATGCAGCCGCAGCTAGCTACTTTTTTTTTGCTGCACAGTGAGTGCCAGAAACTTTTTTTCTCAGGCTTCAAATATTCTTTTTCTCTACAATTGCCTGGCAGCCTCGCATCTGAAGGGTTCTATAGCCCTAGAGCTGCCACTTTTACCCTCAATTATGGCTTCACTGCCCGACCCAAGCCAGGACTTGGCTCTTGAGCTCCAAGATGGCTATGTATGCTTCGGAAACAGCTTCGGTGCTGAAAAGAGCATTTCGGGAGAACTTGTCTTCCAGACTGGTATGGTCGGATACCCAGAATCAATCACCGACCCCTCCTACCGAGGCCAGATCCTGGTCATTACATTCCCTCTAGTTGGCAACTATGGTGTGCCCTCAAGAGAGGACATGGATAGTCTGCTAGAGGGCATCCCAGCCAACTTTGAGTCCAGGGAAATCCACATTGCTGGATTGGTGGTGGCCACATACGCTGGGGAAGCGTACTCACATCACTTGGCCACCTCTTCTCTGGGTGCATGGCTCAAAGAGCAGGGCGTGCCTGCCATTACCGGCGTCGACACACGCGCACTGACGAAGCGCATCAGAGAGGAAGGAAGCATGCTAGGACGTCTTCTACAGAGGACAGGACCAACACCCTCATCCACTGCTCTCACCAATGGCACCGTCAACACCCAGACCCTCGCCGACGGTGAGGCGGACTGGAGGTCCAGTTTTGAGCAGATTGAATGGTTGGATCCCAACACAAAGAACCTAGTTGCTGAAGGTATGTGAGCAGCGAATTCCTCAGAAAGCCTCTACTGACTGTTTCCAGTTTCCATCAAGGAGCCCAAGCTCTGGTCGCCCGACCCTGCCACCGCCCTCAAGCACCCCTCCGGCCGCCCCGTACGTGTCGTCACTGTAGACGTCGGTCTCAAATACAATCAGCTGAGGTGTTTGGTAAAGAGAGGAGTTGAAGTACTGCAAGTCCCATGGGACTATGACTTCCCTCAGCTTGCCGGCAAGGACTATGACGGTCTCTTCATCTCCAACGGTCCTGGCGATCCAGCTATGATGGAGTCGACAGTGAAGCACATCAAGGCGGCCATGGACGAGGCGCGGACACCAATCTTCGGTATCTGCCTTGGCCACCAGTTGCTGGCCCGAGCAGCAGGTGCAAGCACTGTCAAGATGAAGTTCGGAAACCGTGGTGCCAACATTCCCTGCACCAACTTGCTTACTGGAAAGTGTCACATCACATCACAAAACCACGGTTATGCCGTCGACTCCAAGACATTGCCTAATGGCTGGGAGGAGCTCTTCGTGAACGCCAACGACAAGAGTAACGAAGGTATCCGACACCTGCAAAGACCCTACTTTAGTGTGCAATTTCATCCCGAGCACACCCCTGGTCCCCGTGATACTGAGTACCTATTCGATGTCTTCATCAGCACTATCCAGAAGGCTCTGGGCGCTCCTGAAGTCATGTCTAAGGCAGTCGAGTTCCCCGGCGGCACTTTCGAGGAAAACAGGAAGCTCACTCCAAGAGTGGACGTCAAGAAGGTGCTTGTGCTAGGAAGTGGAGGCTTGAGTATCGGACAGGCGGGAGAGTTTGACTACTCCGGAAGTCAGGCCATCAAGGCGTTGAAAGAAGAGGGCATCTACACCATCTTGATCAACCCCAACATCGCTACAATCCAGACTTCCAAGGGCCTTGCCGACAAGGTTTACTTCCTACCAGTCAACGCAGACTTTGTGCGCAAAGTCATCCAGAAAGAGCGACCTGATGGTATCTACGTTACCTTCGGTGGCCAGACTGCGCTCCAAGTCGGTATTCAATTGAAGGATGAGTTTGAAGGCCTAGGTGTCAAAGTGCTCGGTACCCCAATTGATACTATTATCACTACCGAGGACCGAGAGCTCTTTGCACGAAGCATGGAATCTATCGGAGAGAAATGCGCCAAATCAGCTTCAGCCAACAATGTGGACGAGGCTATGCGTGTCGTAAAAGATATCGGCTTCCCCGTCATCGTCCGAGCTGCCTACGCCCTTGGTGGCCTTGGCAGTGGATTTGCAAATAATGAAGCGGAGCTGCTTGACCTTTGCAACAAGGCATTTGCTGCTAGCCCCCAGGTGCTTATCGAGCGAAGTATGAAGGGATGGAAAGAAATCGAATACGAAGTTGTCCGTGATTCCCGAGACAACTGCATCACAGTCTGTAACATGGAGAACTTCGATCCCCTCGGTATCCATACTGGAGACTCCATTGTGGTTGCACCCTCGCAAACCCTTTCGGATGCCGACTACAATATGCTCCGAACAACAGCCGTGAACGTCATCCGCCATCTTGGCGTCGTTGGTGAATGCAACATCCAGTACGCCCTGAACCCCTTCTCCAAGGAGTACTGCATTATCGAAGTAAACGCTCGTCTTTCTCGTTCTTCTGCTCTTGCTTCCAAGGCTACTGGCTATCCTCTTGCTTTTGTCGCGGCAAAACTTGGTCTCAACATTCCACTTAACGATATCTCAAACTCAGTCACGCGCGTTACATGTGCTTGCTTCGAGCCATCGCTCGATTACGTTGTAGTCAAGATCCCTCGTTGGGATTTGAAGAAGTTCACCCGTGTATCGACACTTCTGGGTTCGTCCATGAAGAGTGTTGGTGAGGTTATGAGTATCGGTCGGACTTTCGAAGAAGCCATACAGAAGGCCATTCGCTCGGTCGACCCTAGCAACCTTGGTTTCAACGAGACCCCGGCTCTGATGGAAATCGACCAAGAACTGCAAACACCCTCCGACCAGCGATTGTTCGCTATCGCCAACGCCATGAAGGCTGGCTACAGTGTTGACAAGATCTGGGAGATGACCCAAATCGACAAGTGGTTCCTTAGCCGCCTGAAGTCCTTGAGTGACTTCGAAAAGTCAATGTCGAGCTATAGCACTACCAGCATCACCATGCCATTGTTGAAGCAAGCAAAGCAACTAGGATTCTCCGATCGCCAACTCGCCAAGTTCTGGGCCTCCAATGAGCTTGCAGTGCGTCGCGTACGTGTTGATGCTGGAATTTTCCCCGTGGTGAAGCAGATTGACACTGTCGCGGCCGAGTTCCCCGCGGTGACAAACTATTTGTATCTCACTTACAACGGCACCGAGAACGACATCACATTCAACGACAAGGGTATCATGGTGCTCGGTTCTGGTGTTTACCGAATTGGATCATCTGTCGAGTTCGACTGGTGCTCTGTCCGTGCTATCCGCACTCTTAGGGAGCAAGGATTCAAGACAGTCATGCTGAACTACAACCCGGAAACCGTTTCCACCGACTACGATGAAGCTGACCGTCTGTACTTTGAGTGCATCAACCTTGAGACTGTTCTGGACATCTATACCATGGAGAACTCCAGCGGTGTTGTACTATCCATGGGTGGACAAACTCCAAACAATATCGCGCTACCACTGCACCGCATGAACGTTAAAGTGCTCGGTACCTCGCCTGAGATGATTGACACCGCTGAGAACCGTTATAAGTTCTCTCGTATGCTCGACCGTATAGCTGTTGATCAACCCGCCTGGAAAGAACTCACTAGCATCGAGGAAGCTACTGAGTTCTGCGAGAGGGTCTCCTACCCCGTGTTGGTTCGTCCCTCTTACGTGCTCTCTGGTGCCGCCATGAACACTGTTTACTCAAGACATGATCTGGCCAACTACTTGAACCAAGCGGCAGACGTGTCTAAGGAACACCCGGTCGTCATTACCAAATATATTGAGAACGCAAAAGAAATCGAGATGGACGCTGTTGCCAATAAGGGTACGATGATTGGTCACTTCATCTCCGAGCACGTTGAAAACGCTGGTGTGCATTCCGGTGATGCTACGCTGATCTTGCCACCCCAGGATCTTGACCCTGAGGTATGTGGTTCCATTCTACACCTTTGGAGAGAACATGCTAACATACTTAGACCGTACGGCAAATTGAAGATGCAACAAGAAAGATTGGTCAGGCTTTGCTTATCACTGGGCCTTACAACATTCAGTTCATCGCCAAAGACAACGAGATCAAGGTCATTGAGTGCAACGTTCGTGCCTCGCGGTCCTTCCCATTCGTGTCAAAGGTTATGGGCGTTGATCTAATCGAGATGGCTACCAAGGCTATGGCTGGTCTGCCGGTAACTGAATATCCGCCAACCAACATAACCACAGATTACGTCGGTGTCAAGGTTCCGCAGTTCTCCTTCTCTCGTCTCTCTGGCGCTGATCCCGTACTCGGTGTAGAGATGGCTTCGACCGGAGAAGTCGCTTGCTTCGGCCGCACCAAGTATGAGGCTTACATCAAAGGTCTCATTGCTACTGGCTTCAGGCTACCAAACAAGAACATCTTGCTATCTATCGGTTCGTTTAAAGACAAGCTGGAGATGCTGTCTTCTATCGAACGCCTCCATAAGTTGGGCTACAACCTGTTCGCTACTGCCGGAACCGCCGATTACATCCAAGAACATGGCATTCCAGTCAAGTTCTTGGAAGTCCTGTCCAGTGGTGAGCATGATGAGCAGAAGCAAGAGTACTCGCTCACACAGCACTTGTCAAACAACCTCATCGACCTGTACATCAACCTGCCGTCAAGCAACCGCTTCCGTCGGCCAGCCAACTACATGAGCCGAGGATACCAAACCCGTCGTATGGCTGTCGACTACCAGACTCCTTTGGTCACGAACGTGAAGAATGCCAAGTTGCTGATCGAGGCTATCGCTCGTCACTACGATATGGAGATCAGTAAGGTGGACTACCAGGAGTTTGCTGCTGCTCCTGGAGCACATGACGAGTCATCTGGGCATATGTCTAGGTTGAACGCCTCATTGTCTCTATCGCAGCTCCTCGCAAAGTCTCCTTTCAAGAGGGAACACATCACTTCTGTCAAGCAGTTCTCCCGGGCCGATCTCCATCTACTGTTCACTATTGCCCAGGAGATGCGTCTTGGTACTCAGCGACAGGGCTGCCTTGATATTCTCAAGGGTCGTGTCCTCTGCACTCTGTTCTGTGAGCCATCCACCAGGACATCTGCCTCATTCGATGCTGCTATGAAGCGCCTTGGTGGTGAGGTGGTCGTCATCAACGAGTTGGTGTCTTCTACGCAAAAGGGCGAGTCTGTTGCAGACACTATCCGCACCCTGGGCTGCTATGGCGACGCTATCGTTCTACGTCACCCATCTGAGGAGTCTATCGACATTGCTACGAAGTTCTCTGATGTACCTATCATCAACGCCGGTAACGGTAGCCGCGAGCACCCAACTCAGGCCCTTCTCGATATCTTCACCATTCGAGAGGAGCTAGGAACCGTGAACGGCCTCAACATCACCTTCGTGGGTGATCTCAAGTACGGCCGTACAGTGCACTCCCTCTGCGAACTCCTTTCTCATTACGACGTAACCATCAATCTCGTCTCACCTGCGTCTCTTCCCATGCCTTCTGGTGTCACAGACGCACTCAAGACCCGTGGTCAACTCAACAAAGTATCAACTGAGCTGACTGATGATATTATCGCTTCCTCGGATGTCATGTACTGCACTCGTGTGCAGAAGGAGCGCTTCCCCGATATAGCGACGTATGAGGCAGTAAAGGACTCCTTTGTTATTAACAATAAGTTGTTGAAGGGAGCCAAAGCGAACATGATTGTCATGCACCCACTACCCAGGAACAATGAGATTAACGAGGAGGTGGACTTTGACCCCAGGGCAGCGTACTTTAGACAGGTAAGTCCAGGATTGTCGATGACGAGCTTTCATCAACTAACATGAACTACAGATGCGGTACGGACTGTACACGCGTATGGCACTGCTTGCAATGGTTATGGCTCCTTAGTCGAACCATTAATGATTACACACACGAATTAATGGCAGGCGTTGAAACGGTTTTCACGAAAAAACGACTAAAGTAACAAAAGTTTTTTTTGTTCACTACTCTCTTTTTGATTCGGGCTTATTATACCACCACGATCCATTTCTGAATGGCATAGTATGCGGACGGTGTTTATAGATAGACTTAGCCCAAAAGCATTTCCCACCGGTAATGCGCATGATGTATATTTGACGTAAACTTTTTAGTTTCCGGGTAAGGGGGGAAGTTATTTCACTTTTTTTTTAGTCGATTTTTCTGGCGTCATTGGGTTTAGAAGCATGTGTACACACACACTAGGGGGCTATTTTCTTTCATGTTTTATTTTTTTTACTTTTAGCACTTTTCTGTATTTTTCTTTGGGTCGATTTTCGGCGTTTATATGGTACGTCTGGGTGGGTCCCCTGGGATATGGGTTTGGGTTGGGTGGGAAAGGATCTGCATGGAAATGGGCGTTGAGGAAGAGGAAAGAAAGATCAGAGATTCAAACTGTGAGCAATCGTAGTTCCAATTCGTACTATGTAGGGGATATTGAAGGAAAGAGACGCCAAACGCCGCATGCTGGCTGGTGTTGTTGTTACAAATAAAGCTTTTTTCCGCATTACGCATCAAGTCCTGTCTGTCTTGGCTGAAGCTCCGTCCCTCCTTGAAGCACTCGTATATGTACCAGCGCGCCTAGCGACAAAGTTGTGCAGCGCGAGTGAGGGAGATAGGGGGGGTGCAAAGGTAGCCCTTTTGAGTTTGTGAATAAACTGAAAGGCGCCCCTTCGCATGCCGAAATGCGTTTAGTGACGCAGGCAACGTCCCCATGCTATTCGTTGTTAGCACTCGATCAAGACAGTTTTTTGACCTGGACAGCCAACTTACCCGGTAAACCGCAACCAAAGCCGACGAACAAGTAGAGCAGAAAAATGACGACGAGGGTCAGCAAAACCATGAGCTTCACGTTCTTCCACCACATCCTTCTCTTCAACGTCCGACTCCTCACCCTAAAGTCCCTTGCATTCTCTCCCAAGCGGCCCGTCTTGTCAACCAAGACACTCATATGTTCACCCCTCTCCAACACACGCTCAATATTTTCCGTCATAATCTCGCGCACATCCTCAATCTCGCGCTGCGCCGTACGCAACGCATCCTGCTGACCCGCCTGCGTGCCCCCTTGCTCCAGCATCAACTTCTTCAAGGCGCCATTGAAGCTCGCGCACCCATACGGCGGCAAATCATGGAAGTTTGTACTCGCGGGCTCGAACTCGGCGAAGAACTTCTTCTCAAGGTTCGCCAGGAAGCCAAAGGGGATGCGCTGGCCGAGATTGCGCTCCGCGATGACGAGGAAGGTGAGGCCGCCGGCTGTGGATTGGTTGCCGGGGAAGTCGGAGGGCGATTTGATCAGGCAGTGGATGAAGAACTTGGACTGGTCGATTGTTTTGTGCGCAGATGTGTCGTGCGCGATGCGCGGGAGGACGAGGGAGACGAGGGAGGAGGCGTTGGACGAGGCCGATGCTGTGTGTTCGGTGAGGACTGTGGTGTTGTGGGCTATGCATGCGCTGAGGGAACTTGTTAGCCTATGTTGTTTCCGTCTGATGCCGGAACAACTGGATCTATCCAGAGAGAAGGAAAACCTACTAAAGCAGCGGCGTAGAGGTAGACGAAGAAGCCATACTGATAACCGGTACTGGTACTGGTGGTGAACGAAGACCGACTCTGCGCTCAGCGGGCGGCACTCGCGTTCGGTTACGGGACGTGGGCTTCGAAAGCGGCTTCACGGATATGAATTTCGCAGGTGCGATCAAGCCACGGGATATTAATGTGTCGTGATGTTGTGGATGCGTCGCCGTCGTGGTAGTCGTAGTAGTCGTAGCAGCAGTAGTGGTAGTCGTCGACGGAGAGCAGCCACCGCCAAGGCGAAAGCTGGGGATGCTGCCTCTAGCCATCTGCGTCATAGGTTAGCCAACAACGACACTGCGCTAATGCATGAACCGCGCGTGCGGATATGACGGCGGCCTGGAACCTTTTTCTGTGCCCTTGGGCGTCTTTTACTTGCTTCGCGTCGTCGTTGCCGCTGATTGTCGTCGGCCGATTGTGTCGGTAAGATTAATTGTTGTACCAGGTAGAGGGCGGCTTTACAAAAGTCGGATTGTGGCCACCAATTTTTTTCGCCCGACGTAGGTACCTAGGGGGCCAGTTCTGAATTATTCTGTTCCTATTTCGGGACATAGGATAATTATCCCCCTTCCCTCAGACGACGACAATGGTGCGCGTCAAGAATCGGTACTTGGTAATAAATTTTCTGTACCCGGAGCCTCCTCTTGCAAAAAGCAAGACGCAGCAGCAGCAACAGCTTCCCCATGTCGTGCAAGTGCACTCTCCAACGCCCGATGCCTTGAAGCAAGGCCTCATCATACGCATGATACGCGATGGTGTCGAAGACCTCTTTGGCGACTATGGCTCGGGTATGGTGGCTTCTGGACTAAAAGGTACATGTCAACTTCTGCATCTGCACACTCTCTTACTACTGGCGCCCTGACTGACCGTTGGCGCACCCCAGTCAACTACTACTCCCCGTCCACCAGCACAGCTATAATCCGCTGCCCGCGCGACCACTACGAGATGGTATGGGCGGCTCTCACGTACATGACGCATCTCCCCAAGCCCATAGGTTTACCAGTCGTGATACGGGTGGTTAGAGTCAGCGGTACGATTAGGAAGGCACAGGAAGAAGTTATACGAGCATCACAGCAGATTGTTAAGAGAGCAAAAGCTTGGGAAGGTGTGGGCGAGCTACCTATGCTGCAGAGTGTTGCCAAGGCGGTGGATAAGGAGAGGAAGAGCGAAAGTGAGGTGCTTGCTGCGGTTGATGATGGGAGCGAGAGTGAGGATATGAGTGAGTAGGTCGAAACTGACATGGGCGGATAGTATCAGTGGGCTGAAGAGGTGATTCCGAAGGCAGGCTGGAGCCAAGAGAGTTTTAGGGTATCATGCATCTTCGGTTAACAACTACACAACTACATCAATCAAGACTTGCGGGTCGTATTATGAATCCTATGAGGACCTCTGCGATACGCTCACGCAATCTCATCCGTCATACCTGCAAGTACTCCTGCACCGATAATGCCTCCATCCTTGGCCTCCTTTAGTGTAACCTGCTTTGACGCATTCGCCGATGAGCCTTCCTCGACCAAAATGTCTATCCACTGTTGACACGTCTGAAGCCACTTGGGATACTGCGATATGGTCCCACCCGCATATGCAATCACCAGCTCTTCAATATCCCGCTTCCCCTTTGCATGTGCACCATTACTGGGCTTTTGCGATTCGTCCAGTGCAATATCTCCCACACAATGTAGCAGTCCGACACAGGCAGCAGCAACTAGCGCCGAGGATCGCTGCTGGACAGCCTCGGCAATATCTCGTATCATCTCCACTCGATCTACAGTCCAGAAAGGATCCTCAGATGAGCTTGGTTCGGGGTATCTGCTTTCCAGCTCTCCTTGAACAATACGGCCACCTTTTCGCGCCACGACTTCGGAGAGGAAACGTGTTGGCAAGGCGTTCCTTTTTTGTAATGACGGTGGTATAGCTGCATCTGATTCTCCGGAAACGACATTTAGGAATACCAAGCGTACAATCTCCCCGAGATACCGACCAGATGTCATGTATTCGAACGGCTGGAACCCTGGAGCATCACTGTTGGCATCGAGCGTGAGATCCCAGGGCGTCTTGATGTTCAATTCAATCAGTGGCTTATCAGTGCCGCGAATCGTCCACTCAGTATTGATGACGACAGTATCGACAGCATCAGGGTTTGGCAGAGAGTCCCTCTTGGCTGGGTGTAGGCTGGACAGCTTCATGGGTACAGTTGCGTTGGTACCTGTGCCGACGATAAGACCCATGGCCACACGGCTATTTGGAGATGCTTTGACTGCGTAGGCGAGAGATGCAAAGGTGGCTACTGTATCATTGGTGATGGCCGCAACCTTTATCTTTGGTAGTGCTTGCTTGCTTGGAGAATCGCCGACCTCACAGTGTCGAGCATATCCTGCAAGAAGCATTTTTCCCAGGTTCAAATCCGAGGTAATGGCGAAGCCCTTACCCATTGGCAACAAAGTTGCTTCTGAGAGACGTGTTTGCCTGGAGTTTGTTAGCACACTGGTGTTGGCGTGCTGGATGCTCAAACTTACGCCATTGGAAAACTGAAGGTGATGCCAAGTAGGATCTCATCACCCAACCGTAATCTGATGTCCTCGCCAGCTTCCTCTTCCTCGAGAGCACCTTTGACAACCTCAGCGATGCAGTCACCGATCCATGCGAACAAATCTTCGGCTTGATCCATCTTTAGGTGATCTCCAATCGGCCAGTTCTTATCATGACTCCTCTTGATCTGAGCAAAGACATTCTCCCCAACAGTACTGCTTCGTCCACGCTCACTCTCGGCACCGCCATCTGGCTCTCCCATTAGCTCAACAAATCCGACTCTTAGATTGGTGCCACCGACATCGATGCTCAGAAACCTGCCCTTCTCTTTCCCCGTGGGTAATGCGGTGACGGGAGTGACGAGGAAATGCTCTGTCGAGGTCTTGGCAAGGTCGGTATATGTAGCTGAGAAGCGCTGCGATAGATGAAGCAGTGTCTTTGTATTGATGAAGCCGGTCAAGGCTTCCATGGCATGTGCGGCGTCGGGTGGTTCATTCAAGGCCATGTTTTAGTTTGTGCTAGCTGGAGTGAGGGGTGGATGTTGGCAATGCAGGGCTGGTGGATGAAACATGGAAATGCCAGTCGGCTCCAAGTGTGAGCACAGCCTTGCGGCGTCGAAGTATACCTGTATGTCGGAAGGTGGGGTACTGGAGAACAAACACCCGAAAGACTCATTTCATCATGATGGAAAGGTGCAGCGACACGGAAGATCGGCAGCGAGGATAAGGAGGCGGCAAGGCTAGACCTTTTGCCCATGGGATAAGTCGACGAGGGAGGATCCGTACTCCTAGTAAGCCCCCCTCCGAACTCGGTGTTACTTCACATTGAAGGTGCGACGCAAGCTGCAGGGACACAACGTCGCGGGTCGCGGGCAATAGTTCTGCCGTCTTGGGCGCCTTCCGCTACGGTTGACGGTTGACAGATGGTGGCTTGCGCAGTGCACACAGACCGTGTGCGAGTTTAACCTAGTCGGCGCGCCACCTACCAGCCCTACCAGCATCCCCCGACCGCCTATCAGTCCCTCTTTCGACTACGCCAACTCCGTCACATGTCCAACCATCAACATCATCTACATAACTATTACCACGGTACTCCAGACATCACATAAGCACTTCGCGCTGGTACCGAAGCCCTGTCTAACCCCTTGGCACAATCACAAAATGGAAGAAAAAGGCCCCCTCCTTCCGGAACACAAACCTGCGATTGACACGGACGCGACGGTGCCATGCCCAAGATCCCCCTTGATAAATTCATTCCGGATGGCAGGACTCGTACTATTTTTCGGCCTATGCTGGTTAGCAAAGGCGTGGAACTGCCCCAGCGAGCATAAAGACGTCCAGGCGCCCACCAAGGTCCCAGTGGATGTGCACATCATGTCCAAGTGCCCGGATGCGCGGGATTGTCTACAGAAGCTGGTGTTGCCCGCCATGGCAAATGTATCGGACAAGGTGGATTTCAGGCTCAGCATGATTGGCAGGTATGTTGTATGCGCAACAAGAGTCGCGTCCTGTGCTGATGAGATGGAAATAGCCTCACAGAAGACGACGGCGTCCAATGCAAACACGGGCAAACCGAGTGCTTGGGCGACATGATCATGCTCTGCGCTGCCTCGTCATACCCGGACCCTAAGCTCTACCTGGGCTTCGCAAACTGCCTCATCAACGACTTCAAGGAGATACCCGATCGCTCCCTTGTTGAAGATTGTGCGCTGGAACACGGGTTGGACTTTGGCGAGCTAAACGACTGTATGAGCAAGGAGAGTGGGGCATATGGAATGGGCCTGTTGAGGGATAGTGTACAGCACAGCAGTGACGTGGGCGTCACGACCAGCTGCACGGTGAGGCTGAATGGCAAGGTCAGGTGCATAGCCGATGATGGCAAATGGAAGGATTGCGAGGGGGGCGAAAAGCCAGAGGACCTGATCCGGGATATTGACAGGCTATATAGTCGGGCTTGTAAGTATTTGTAGTTGTTCCTGGCCTTTCAAACGGCGTTTTTCCATACCCTCATTCATTTCATGAGGTGAAATTCTGAAAAAACGCCCTCCCATGCGGTGCAAGAGACCCGGACCAATGCAAACTAACTCCATGCTAAGCATATAAACATTCAAAAATTCATTGAAACTCGCCAAACTCGCCATCGTCAAAGCCAAGATCTTCGGCCGTCTGTTTGGACAGGCTCGATGGGTCAAAACTCTGCCTACTCCTCCTCCGCTCCTCCTTGACACTCTTCGCACTTGGCGGCGGTGGCAGGAGCCCGCCTGCGCCTGCACCTGCACTCCCCGGTGGCGGCTTTATACTGAACAGCGCATCCTGCTCGCTCTTATGCCCCTCTTCACTCTTCTCGCCCTCGTGGCTCCTCGACCGCCTGCCCTTCAAGCCGCCAAGGTTGATGGATATGGTTTCGCCCGCTTTGAGACTAAAGTCGCGCTTTGCTTCTTCCGCCACGGGCGACTGTGCCGACTTGCGCGACGAGGCGGGCGCGCTACTAGACTTGTGCTCGAAACCGAGGACGCGGCGGGCGTCTTGCAATGCGATGCTAAAATCAAATGCTTCGCTGCGCTCTTCGAAGCCCATGCCCAGCACCGCCTTTCGGCCCTCGCCTACGACGGTAATTGCAAAGAAGCGGCTACTGTCGAGGGCTTGCTCTACTGTCCGCTCGCTTGTGTAGGGCGCTGCGGCGAAAAGATCCCCGGTCTTTGGGTCCTCTAGCAGCAGTGTGGTTGTTACATGCTCGTCTTCCCCCTCGCCGCTTTGCTCGTCCGCATTGTTGTTGGGCACTGACGTCTCGACGACACGTAACCGCGCCGTGAAGATTTGTAGCTTGTTATCATTGGCCGTCCAAGTCGAGGCTTGGTAGCCTTTTGTCGAAGTGGCGGGCGGAATTTGATAGATGTGGACTTTGGGCGCGAGGTAGAGGATGCGCTGGATGGCCGTCGAAGGGAGGGGCTTCCCAGTCAGCGGATCGACGTTCATGGTGGAAGGGGCCGTGCTGTTCTCCTTTTTCCCTTTTTTTTTCCTCACAAATAACGTCTGTCCGGATTACGCAGATTGCCTATATCAGGTAGGATGTTTTGTTTATAGAGTAAAGACGTTGCGAATAGCGATGGTCCAGTTGCGGTGCCTTTCGCGGAGCTATATCTTAGTGGGGTACCTACAGGGTCCCTCCCTCTGAACCCACGACTCACTACTCCGCGATATACATAGTACACCTACCAATAACCTTTGACAGCCCTGCGAGCGCCAGCGGCTGCAATCTCAAACAAGCTGCTAAACGAGCGTGGTCAGAGGGATTGGAGGACATGACTGCCTTGCTTGCCTCCCTCAGCGGTGATGCGTTGGCAATGCAGGGTCTCCGCGCTTTTGGATACCGGTACAAGGACCCCACCCATACTCATTGCGGGACGTGGCTAAGTAAGTAGGCCAGGTATGGTGACCGCTTAGCGCTGCGGGACATTGTCGAATCGTTGCTTTCGCTGCGGCTTCAGATGGTGCTAGTCTCTTTGTTCTGGCTTTTGGGAGGCTCTCACGACGTTTGTACAGTCAGAAAGACGTGCAAGTCGTACCTAAGATGCACGTGGGCGTCCAGTCCTATCGTGGTACTAACTCTTCCTTGCTGGCGAGCTCACAGCCCCCCCTATAATGAAAAATAAGCGCTGGCATACAAGTCTAAAACGGAATGTATACGAGTCCAGAGAGTGTTTTGCATCTCGGTCTGACGGACTGCGCACAATCAGTCTTCGTAATGCAAACTGGGTCGTACAAGGTACAAGGTAGTAGTAATTTTCATTGCTAGTGCATCGGCTACACAGGCTTAGTCTATCCAGTGATAATCAAACCGTCTATTGCTTCGACAAATATACACAAGTCAAAACGAATGCTCCAGACGTCTCACAGCAATCACATCTAGATGTAGGTGTAGCAAAAAGGCCCACCCATAGTGCTCATGGCGTCAGCAATAGTACTGTTCATGGCGTAAGCATAACCGAGCGTCATTGTGTCGGTGAGCTTAGCCTCCGGAGCGGTAGGTGTTGAGAGCAAGATAGTTCCATAAATGGCATTGGTTCGATCAGCAGGCTCCATGTTTTGCCAGGTCCACCAAACACGGTCAATTTGGGCGTGGTGGAGGAAAAACCATGGGTCACCTGTTCATGGTCAGTGGGCGAAACAGCAAAGCAGAGAAAAACAACGGCCCCAAGAATACCTACCGACGGAAGCGAAAAAGTCGGATTCTGAGTCGCCGCCAATGGTGAAGTGACCAGCAGTGTGGACGCCCATGAAGTTGTTGGAAAAGGTTGGGTTGCCACCTTGCATTTTGTACCAGAAGGTCTTGATGTCCGGGCTGTTGAGCAGATCAACGACCTGTTCGTCGTTGGTCCACTGGCTAGAAACCCAGGAAGAAATGTCACGCTTCAGACAGCGGGGGTTGTATCCAAGGCCCAGGTTGGGGTCAGAGAAGTTGGATATTGGGTTGAGAGGTTCACAGCTTAAGCCAGTGGAGAGAGGACCCAGATTAACGCGCCAGTCTTTGAAAGGGCCAGAGGTGACACACCCTCCGCCGTTACCTTTGGGGATCTTGATTTCAGGCGCGTCGTTGGTGGGAACACCATAAAAGGTCTGGTTGGAGCAGCCAGGGGCACCGTTACCACTCATGGAAGTAGCCGAGCCATCCAAAGCAGGGCTCTTGCTGGGATCATCAGACCACCGCGGCCAGTTGTAATATGGCTGGTAGCCCTTGTAGCCACACTCTTTGCGCAGTGTTTGCTCGAAAGCCCAGGTAAATAAGCGATGGAATGAGAAGAAGTTTCCAGTGTTATGAATCGAAAATGTTTGCTTGATATGAACGGCCACAAAGTCATCGTAACGATTCTGACAGCCAGGGCATTCCGACTTTGGTGTCTTTGCAGGTAGCCTAGACAGGCACTGTACAGCTTTGATGTAGTTCTTCTTCTCCCGGGTGGAGAAAGTTGCCCTATAGCAATTAGCTTATTACCACAGGAACAATATGCTGGATGCCTCACCATTCTTTGCGAACAGCAATGTTGGATGGGTTACATTTCTTAAACTGATCAAGCTTCTGAGTGCTCTGGTAGATTTGCTGATTATCGGCAGCTGTTCCAGCATAGACATCAGCCTCAAGAATCTTTTCTCCAACGACCCTTGGGGAGACATTCTGTCGGTTGTCAAATGAGACAGCAGGGGAAGGCCCTTCAACCGCGGGAAGTGCGCTAGCTAGTGCCATAGGCGCAAGCCATAGGAATCGCATTGCAGCGTTTCCGGTCGATTAAAGGTAGCAGCCGAGATTTCAAGAAGTTTGAGAGGATGAAGACAACGACGACGACGCGAGGATTTTGAAAAGGGCTTCGGGTGGAAGGTGACTACCAAACGTTACTATTAGGATTTACAAAAGGTACAGGCAAAACTTCAGAAAAGTGGGAGTGAAGAGTGATCGATCAATACTACCTAAGGTAGAGATTATATAGCATCTACGGTAGTTGTTTTCCTGCAGTCGCATACCGGTCCTACAGGCGGTAACTTCCCCCCATAGGTGGTAACTTCCGCACTATATCGACTGTACCTTCTAACATGAAAGTGGGGTGGCCTGGTTTGAGGGACAAGGCTGCATAAGCATTCAGATACTCGCAAGATGCCTCTCAACAGCACGCACAATATAGCCAAACCATTCGTGGGGGAATATGTGTCGCCAGGTACTATGCTTTATTTAGATGTAAAAAAAATCGGCCTGGTGTTTCCGAGCTTGCTCTGAGTTGCCACTGAAGGCAGTATATAGTCTATGTGTCCAGGGCGTCTTCTGGATGGGGCTCCTAGCGGCTCAAATGTGATCCTGGAGTCGGGCTTCTCTTTTACCCGGTTGCATCGGGCGAAAATTCAGATGCAGGCTTCATGGTGTGGACATGGTGAAATGCTGTTTGGAGGATGTGAGCACCTAGCTACCTTCTGGATTTTGCCTATTGTCCGACGGGCTAGGCCACAGATGGAGGAATGGGGCTTAGACGGTCAATTTCCCTTTCACGTTCAGCCGCGATGCACTGTGAAGGCTGACAAAAGCTCCGAAGATTCCATAACCTGTCACGTCCTGTCAATGGTGGATAGTGTGGACGATAGACGGGAGGATACCTAATGGCGGGCCGTCCGCCCGATCCCTGGTAAGATTTATCTTACTGCTCCTGGTCAGACGTTCTGTAACACCTGGGCCAATGATAACTATGCTGCTTCCGTGCTGCTTACTTACGTAACTCAAACCCTACTGTAGCGTTCATGGAGCGTCTTCAAAACCACCAAGCAAACAACAGCTTTGCTTTGCGACAGAGAGATATCCTTCGATATATGGAACTTGGTATCATTTGATCTTATCTATAGTCCTTGTTTGTCGTTCACAGTTTCCTTTGTGAGCAATCCCTTGCAAAATGCCGCATATGCCCATAGCCCATTCGCAAAAAAAACTTCCGCCAGAACTACCGTAAGTTTTCCACGCCTGCCCAGAACTCAATATGCCACCTTGACTGGAAAGCCTTACCAAAGTATGCACGTACTAGATCTTCGTCTCGGCGTGAACGCCGGCAGCCCCGCTCTTGTAGGCCTCATAGCCCTCCTTGGCAGCGGCATGTACGGTGGTCTTGCCCTCCACGATGCTCTTGCACTTGTCCAGGATGTTAGACCAGTCCTCGAAGACTGTAAAGGGCACGTCTTCCCTTGCACAATAGGTGATGAGGTCATGACCCTTTTTGGCGAAGAGCAAGTCTGTTTCCCGCGCGGCTGAAAGGTCAGAAACACCATCACCGGCGTAGAACATGGTCGGTCGCACGTTTTCGGGCAGGCTAGAGTACTTTCGTAGTTCGATCGACTTGTCGTGACCGAAGCCTGAATCTGGATGCTTGAAGAGGATCTGCCAACCGCCTTCCTCGTTAATGCTCTTCCCCTCCCTCGGCCCTACGTGGTTGCCCAAGACCTGCATCTTGCTTGCATTTGGACCCACTAGCTTCTCCAGTAGTGCCTTGATGATAGGTTCCATGCCTGAACTCAGAACGACGACCGGGATGTTGTTCTCCAGGGACCATTCGAAGAAGCTCTTGAAGCCAGGGTCCAGCTTGATGTTGTCGACTAGGTATTGGATGCATTGGTCGTAGGGCTTGGTGACACTGTCCATCATGTCGCGGAAAGAATCCTGGAAGGAGATTTCGTTGTTGAGACAGGCAATGTTGCCGGCGCGGCGCTTCTCGTTGCCATAGCCAATGTTGCAGGTCATGAAGTCATTGGAGTCTTGCAACGTGATAGTGCCATCGAAGTCGGTGAAGAAGATAAACTGCTCGTAGGATCAGGATGGGTTCTACAGCGTTGAAATTAATGCGCGGAATCACTTGTACCTTGGGGTTGCTTTTCATGGCTGGCAACTCGGCCAAATCGATCTGGACTGAGCCCATTCTGGAGGAACAAACAAGTGGTCGTCGCACTGGAAATGTGTGAAACTGGCAGAGCAAAAGATTGACGACAAGACAAGCAGTGTTCACGACAAGAAAACTGTTGACTGCCGGGATTCCCTTTAAGGCTTTATAAACCTATTAGCGCCCCTCCAGGCTCCAATAAGGCGCACGGGCCCCAGGGTTGCTGCGTCGTCGACAATCGACGGTGACGGCCATTTTGTTAGGCAATTCACATAAGTGAGATAAATGACGACGCTAAACCAAAACCAGCATGGTCGCATGACACGGCACAAGGGCCAGTGATTGTCGAGCCGCACCCCACGCGCACAGGGCACGTCAGTCCTCGATGCGCCGCTGTCTCGGGGGTCCGCAGTTGGCGCTTTTCCGTCATTCGTCATCTGTCATCGCCTTCTTGATGTGAATGAAGAGACAAGAATGAGGCCACTGCTTCAGCATGCTTCACGTTCGCTTACCGCTGCCCAGACAGTGCCATCTTTTGTCTCTCTTTTTCGCACTACGTCGTCGGCATGCTCGAGTCAGTATCGCACAGCTTCCAGGGCATCGAGGTGGCATGGAGGGGTGCAATTGAGCGCCCACGAGGCCGAGAGATGGTTGCGACGTGCTTTCAGTAGCTCGGGGAGATGGAGAGAAGAAGACCAGCCACCGAAACGCTCAGATGCCATTGCAATGCCGCCGCCCGCATCTGGATCCAAGCCTCCTCTACCACAACCCCCAAGCAAATTATCGGGAAACCCACCCTCGCCAGAAGACCAAGAGCGGTTACAAAGAAGACTGGATGCGCTGCTAGAGGACCAGAAAGCAATTAAAAGAGCTGCCGAGAAGGCCGAGGCGGCATTGAAAGAGCCACCACCACCACCACCATCACCACCTGCTGAAGCCCCGGAACCTCCCCAGCCAGAACCGGCAGCACCACCCAAAGACGAAGCTGTGGATAACATTGCCCGCGTACCCGATGAGCAACTGCCGTCTCACCGTGAAAGACAGCGATGGAGTCTTTCCAAGCGCTTCTCCGATGCCATGGACCAACTTCTGCCAAAGCTTGCAGTCGTCACACAAAAAGTAAACACATATACTGGAACCGACTATTCTGGTGTGGAAGCACTACGGAGAGAGATCAAGGAGCAAGGCATGTCATGTCCTCACTGATCCTTCACCACCATATCTAACCCTCATCGCAGAAAAGCTAGTAAAAGCCCGCCGACTAGCCATTGACTCTGCAAAACAAGCCCTCGACACCGCTCTCGCCCATCAAGCTACCTCCCAGAAAGAAGTCGTTGCCCTCCTCGAACGCAAACACTCATGGTCCAATGGCGACCTCGAACGGTACATGGCCCTTATTCGCTCCGAGCACGTCAACGACCAAGCAGTCCGCGAAGCCAAGGACGCCGTTGCAAATGCTGAAAACGCCTTGGAAGATGCGAGGGCACAGCTAGAGAAGCGAGAACGTGCACAGTACCACGAAGAGCAGATTTGGAGCGATACTATACGGAGAAACAGCACATGGGTCACGTTTGGCCTCATGGGCGTCAATATCTTCTTGTTGCTGCTTAGCTTGGCGATATTGGAGCCCTGGAGGAGGAAGAGGATGGTCAGGGAAATCAAAACTGTCCTGGAATCGCAACAGAAGGTAGCCATGGATGCTGCTTCTGTGGTCGCTCCGGCCACCGCTGTAGCCCCCGCTTCAGGGGCTGACGACACAATCATCGAGCAAACACCTATACAAACCACTACGCCCGTGGTTGTGGAAGAAGCAACCGAAGAATCGCCAACGGCCGGAACCCCAGCCACAGACCCGGTAGAACCCGAGCTCATCCCGGAGCCAATCGCCGAGCCCTCCGTTGGCCTAACCCCCGACGACTCAGCGCCGTCTGCACCCGAAACTCTCACCCAAGAAGAAGAAGCCGTCATGACACCTGAGGAGCACATCGCCGTCGAGCAAGAAGCTGCCCCCTCGCGCGAGCCCTTGGGGAAATTTGAGACATGGCAGGAAAAGGCGAGTTTCATAGCTCAAGACATTGTTAGCGAGCGTGTCATATCCATGCGGAGAATAGAGTACACGACTGCCATTCTCCAGGGCGCTGCAGCAGGAGCCATCATCGCAGCCACCATCATTTCCATGCTGAGACCAAATTAGGTCTTTTGTTTACGGTACCTCCTCATCTTTTTGTACAAGTAGCATCTGTGTATAAATTATAACGTAGATAATCATTCAGAAGAGTAAAAAGCATGCTGGTTGGACAATCAGCTCCTTCAAAATAGCTGTGTGCTTATCAAATCACGCTTGCAAATGATTCAAAGATAAAAAAACTAGACCCCCATTTGCACTCACTCCTTGCTCTTCCCTCGTTTACCTCACAGGCAGCTGAGCCTGCCACTCGGGATCCACTTTACTTTGCTTGAAGAAGCTCTTGCCCCTCAACCACTGCCGATACGCTTTATACCTCTTCTTGGCTGTATCCTCCTCTTCAACATCCAGTGGATTCTCCTTGACCCTCAGAAATTCTTCAAACCCCTCTACATCCTCCTCTGATGTCTGGAACTTGTTGCCCGGAGCCTGCCAAGGTCGCGGCGGCGGTACATCATTGTACACGTGGGGATGAAAGTTGTTTGATTGCGGGTACGAATAAGAAGGGGCGTGGGAAAAGGGTGTGCTGACAGACTGTGACGTCACGGGGCGGTTGAAGGACCGGATGGACGAGACATCTGTGTCAAGGCGGGGGAGGTCGCTGAGCGTGATTTGGATGCCATCTTCGTCAAAGTCCTTGGGTGCGGGTATGCTACCTTCGGTCATGGAAAGGTAGTCGTAGAATTCCATGGCACTGGGATCGTCCGCACTGGGCATTTCGCTGCTGACGACAAGGGGGAGGTTAAGCGGGTGTTTAATGTATCGCGAGTATTCGTGTTCTTCACCCAGTGATACGGAAGGGTTCATGCTGTTTTCGTAGAATTGCGTTAGCGTCCATTGGTGGACTAGGGCTTTGTTGGCGGGCTTGAAGCCCGGTCGGAGCGTGGACGAGAGCCCAGTTGATGTAGAGCCTGAGTGGTTTATGGATTGGTAGGTTGATGACATCGAGGGCGGGCCGTGTGTTTCAAAGTGAGTGTCGCGGAGGATGGAATGTCGAACTGGCGAGTCTGTGTGGGGAACATGATGCATGTTGAGATGTGGATCCCTCCGTCGGGCTCTGGATTCAGTCTCGCTAGACGGGTCGATGATGGTGACACCCTTTCGATGTACCTTCTTTCCATCTCTTGCCTGCGCTTCATATTCCTGCTGCTTCTTGCGGGGCACAAACGGAGACATGTTATCCTTGCGAGATGGGAATGTTCCGTCCCTGCTGTCACGTCCTGGCTTTGGTTTTGCCAAGCGGAAGGCAAATATTTTGAGATAAGATGAAATGGCTAGCGGCCGGTAGTATTCGAGCCAATAGTCATCACGAAAGCTGACAAAATCAAATGCTGTTTCCTGTGTTGGACGTGGTGGCGTGATGGAAGGCGGAAGTGTGTGTTGCTGTAGATGAGAAAGAGTATACCAATGGATATAGTCTCGTCGGGTTCGCTCTAGAAAGGACTTTGGATCTTGGTGATGGAGGTAGTAGTCGGTCGAGAGATCCCAAAGCAACGACTGGCCGTGCACATAAACGTAGTTTCCCAAAAACAGGTTGTAGGCTTCTTGACGCTGTGAATCGAGGAAAGAATTGTGGTAGTAGCGCTTGAAGCTTTCCACCATGTCGCGGGAGCTACTCTGCCATTGATTTATCTTTCTGTACGTAGCCATAGTGTTAACAAGATGCGAACCACCATATTGAATGGCGATTGTGTCGCCATGGCCATGAAACATCTGAGTGAAGAGCTCCACGCAATCGGAATCGTATTCCACTGTATTACCTGAAATAACTCCTAGCGCTTGTAGTTGCCGGCCGAGTGCTCGTTTTCCAATCACAAACTGAGCAGCGTTCGTTCGGTCTAAACAGTCAATGCAGTTGGTACGCGCAACTCCGTTCTGCACTTGTGGGGTGTCGAAATCATTGTCGCCGTTCCGGAAGAAGCCCGTCTTACGCAGCACCTTCTCTGCAAGATTCTCCAGCGTACCAATGACATCTTGCCCTCTAGTCTTCGCTGCCCTGGACATGTCGAATGCCTCGTATATGATCTTCTTGTCCTTGGGCAAGGACTGATTGAGGTAGTCGATAGCATGCTTGTACTCCATCAACAGCTTAGACTCTCTCGGCGTCCGTTCTCGAGCTTTGATCAAGTTGAGGACGTAAACTGGGGCACCATATCGTTCGAAAAGATTATCGAAATGTAACGCTGCGGCGCTATAGAAAGGATCGACCAGGCTGAGATCGATATCAGGTTTTGGCGTTACTCCCGTGTTGTCTTGTGTCCAATACAAGGGTATGCTCCCGCGGTGCTGTACATAAGATGTGTAGGTGGGGTTCGCATATAGCCGGGGCCCAGGAGCATGGAATGATGTCGTAGTTTGCTCAGATACAATCTGCTCGGTCTCAACATCGTTTGCGACATAACCCATGTCGTTTGTGCCTCGCTTCAGAAACCGAGCTCCAGCGAAAAACCTCGATCGTCGGGCAATGATAGTAAGATACACACGACGACCGACAACATCAAGTGAAGCCTGCTCGACATAACCATGAATGAGCGGATGGCACCAATCGTATACATTTCTCAGCGCATCTCGTGCAGGATTCAAGAGATGGTGGTTCCAAACAAACATGTCCTGATAGTCGCGGTCGGGGTTGGAAATGCCTTCGTTCATCGCAGTCCGTTGCTGAATGATATTCTGCTGCAGACTCCTCGTTACATTATAGCTGTAGCTGAAGTAAAAAGATCTTGTGAGATCCATGTTGTTCATAATCGTCAGAAACCTCGCTTCTTCTGGGTTTCTATCCTTTTGGTATCTTGACGTTGAACCAGTCGTCAAAGGCACCATCTCTGTACCATCAACTTGATAGACGTAGTGGCCTCCAAGCATGGCGACTTGCGATCTTTTGGAAATCAACAGCATATAGTAAGCTTCTGTGAACCGGATGAAACCCAGTAAGCCCCATGTGCTGCATTTCAACTTCATACCTCCCGTAGCCCGGTTGCCATCGGCAATCGTGTCCAAGAGCTGATGCATGTCTCGGCGATTATATACTATTTCATCTTCGAATATGCTCAAGTGCCCGGGTGCCGCTGTTCGATCGATCTTCAGTACACGAAATTTCCTGTCGGTAATGTCGGCACCAATGAGATAGAACCGGGTGCTGGTTTCGTAGAGTGAGAATTTATGCATCCTCTTTATTCCGTTCTCTCCAACGTTCTGATATGTTGCTCCCTTGACCTTGTGAACTGTGGAGGGAGTCGACGGTCTGTGGAAAGATACATTGACGTTGGGATTTTCCTCTTCTCCACCAAACTTGGTGGATGCTGACTCTCGTCGAGGCTTCCCATGACCAGGTAGCTTTTCCAAATCAGCTTCTGGTTTGAAGTTGTTGTCATACTCAAGAGGTGAAGTTTGCGGGCTTCCGACAGCCGTGGATGCCTTCTCAATATCGTCGAGCTTTTCCTGGCCGCTGTCATGTGACGTCGTTCCTCTAGATGCTACAGAGCTGGCTCTTTCTGGTGAGTCTGATCTAGATTTGGATTTCTCCATAATGGGCGATCAATATATATGACGGTGTCTGCAAATGAGTGAAAAGTAGAGCAGGTTGGAACGTAGTCACGTGCGCGTTGTGAGCCAGCGTAATGGCGCGCCCAGTCGACTCAAGGTTCTAGGTTAGAGGGCTTTTCAAGGCTTCCATACACCTCCAGACCCAATAGGAAGGATATGCAGGGACCAGCGCTTAGTTATGCAAGCTGTCAGAGCTGTGGTGTAGTAAAGGCGGTGTCGTTCTCCATGGAGGTTCCAGAGAGGTAGGTAGCCGGCTTGGCGCACGTCAATCCATTGATGCGCCTCAGACCATTATCTACCACGTGCAGAACCTCTCTCCATGTTACGAACAAACACGAGTATTTTATCACCTACGCTGCATGAATCTTCAAGCTGGACCGCTTTTAAAAAGAAGCCGCTTTGTCATATTGAGAAGAGATATGCGTGCCTTCTGCCGTTATATGCAGAGTAAAGTGTCCTCACAGCGCTGCAACCCAACCACTCTAACACAAGCAATGAGACATATATACTCTACCGGAAGACATACCGAAGGTACGTAGCATCACAGTTTACCACTTTACAACGTATATGTAAACTTTGGCCTCCCTCTTCTGATGCTCCCACCCTCCTCCAATGGCACACCCGCATACTCCCCACTGTCACTGCTTCTCAACCTCCTATTTTCTCTGGTAAACGCCCACCTCAGCACTGCAGCCAGTACTCCGACAAGCAGCATAAAACCTGCACATATACTCATTCCCTTAACATAGTACGGTCCATCCTCATCAGGAAAGATGCTCGTACCAACCAACGGTCCACACTGCCCGATGACGTTCATGATGATCATACCACCACCTTTCTTGCTTTCATTTTCTTGATTGTTCAGCATCCACGTGATGATTATTGTAACTGCGCTGAAGAAGCCAGCGGCGGCGGGGTAAAGAGCGATGTAGCGGATCATGGTGTTGTCGGACTTGAGATAGCCGGACACAGCGATAGTGCCGTACCCTATTGTTGCGAGAAGCGAGTGGAACATGATAAAAGTTGAGCGTGACTGCAGACGATCCGAAAAATATGCTGTTATTAAGACGACGACGAAGGCGAAAAGATACGGGGGTGCCGTCAAGCCTTGTGCTTTGATGGAGGTCCAGCCCATATCCTGGATAACCGTTGGTAGAAACACGGGCATGGAGCTGAAGGCGACGTTGCAAGAAAAGAACATGAACGCGGTCAGATAGCACTTTGGATCCTTGAGTGTTTGCAACACTTGTTGGAAATCGACGCGTTTTCTTTTTTGCCCGCTTTGATACTTCTCATCTTCTTGTTCTGTATCCTCGCTCTCCTTTTCTGATCTCAGTCTCATCACTGCAACTTCACGCTGTCGCGGGCTTAGCCACTTGGCCAGACCTGGACCGTCGGGTACGAAGTCCCATGCCCAGACGGCGACCAGTACGGATGGGAAACCTTCGAGCAAAAAGAGTAACCTCCAAGGTCGGAGTGAACTATGCTCACCGAGTTTAGCTATGAGCCAGGCTAGAGCTCCAGCGAAAGATGCTGAGATCGGACTAGCGCTTACGAAGAGCCCGATTCTAAGGGCAAGCTCATGTCGACGAAAGAAGAACGAGAGGTAGAAAGGTAGGCCGGACGAGAATGCGGCTTCGCTGACACCCAGAAGAGCGCGAAGTACAACAAGGAAGCTGAACGAGTTCGCTAATGCTTGAAGCGACGCTATGATGCCCCAGGAAAGGATGCACATTGAGATATAGATATGTGGCGGCACGATGCGATACCTGGTGAAGTTTAGCAACGCTCAATGTAACAAACATGAAAACGTACATCAGCGTCATCCACTCAAACAGAATGTAAGTAACATAAAAGGCCCACAGCAGCCACTCGTACTGGTTTGAACTGAGGTTCAAATCGTCTGCGAGACCGGCTATGCGTGCATTGCCAATGTCTATTGCTTCAATTAGTATGCGAGTAATTGACCGCCCTCACTTTACAACGCACACCTGACGTACATGTCGTCCTTTAAGCCATGCAAGTGTAGAAACTACTCACTCGACCGATCCAAGAAGCTCAGCATGTATAGCAAGGCCATGAAAGCTACGAGCCGACGATCAAGCTTTCTAAGCACCGTCCGATCCTCATCTGGCGTATACAACTCATAACTCTGAACCGAGTCCAGTGAAGCGCGCCGCAGGCTAGGTAATAGGCCTTCGTCTTCGGCGGCCTCTTCTTTCGAAAGGGGCTCGTCGCGCGGAGGTATAGTGCGTAATTCGAATGAATTCGGCTCGTGTACACCTATTACACGCAGGCCATCGGATTCGTGCGACGATCGCGGCGACGGCGTGAACTTCTGGGAGCTGTCATCGGTACCGGGCGAAGCTAGTTCATGCGTTCCGTGACGGGACGAGGAGGGCATTGTATGGGTTCGTTCGTTCGATTATGGAACTGCATAGAGGGAACGAGGTTATTGTCACATCGGAGACGAGCCTTCAGCTGATCGCTTTGATCACGCAGGTTCGCGAAACCGCTTACATAGGTGAGAGGTAAATTCAGCTGTCCCGGCAGTACCGGTGTTCGTATTGTTCGTACCACTGACATGACGCGTTGGTGACCGTGCGCTGGTACCACTACCCCACCCGTGCCTGCATGTCTACTGTGTATTCCGTATCACAACACACCTCCCTCGCAAGTGTTGAATAGTATGGACCGAATCATAGGGCAACGGCAAAAAAATAGTATTACATAGCCGTGGAGTTTCCACGCCACTATGGTCGTAGCATGCATCTATTTGGGCAGCTCCCAGTCCTTGTAGCTCCATTTCTCCGATACCGTGTACTTCTTCTGCTTGCCGTATGGGATTTGTCTCCTGGCTTCAACCTTGCCTTGCAGTAGCATATTCCTGAAGCGGTCCTTGAGCAGATTACCCTGGGGCTTGACAAGACGTAGTGAATCGGTGAGTTCATCAGTCGTGACAACCTCGAGCGGAGCCTCTGGTAGACTAGAATACGTGTTAGCAACAGGCGCATGCAGTAAGCGCATAGAGGTACTCACGGAGCCTTGCCGAACTGCTTTTTCCTGAGCTCGATCTCCTCGCCATCATCCTCAGAATCTAGCTCAACCTTCATCTGCTCTAGAGCCTGTATCTTTTCAGCTCTTGCCTTTTCCTTCTCCTCCACACTCTTGGTCAACCTCTTGACCTCCTGCAACTGCTGTTCCTTGGCCTTCATCTTGGCTTCGTGCGTAGCTTTCCGTTGCGCCTCCTTTCTTCTCTTGATCTTGTTGCGCTGCGATAGAGATTTCCTTTCGGGTCTCTTCTTCTTCATCTCCTTGTTCTCGCTGTCACTGAAGCCTTCCCACTCGCTCTCCCAGACGCTCTCTTCGCCAGAGTCTGAGTCTGTCTCAGCGGCCGCTCGCTCCATGCGCTCAGCCTCTTCACGGGCCTCTTGTAAGCGCTTCTTCTCAACCTCTAGTTCCTTCGCACCTTGGCGCAAGAGATCGTTTCTCCAGTCGTCGAAGTTGGGGTTGTATGACTTTACCCCGCTCGGCTTGCGAACTGATGGGATCGCCTTTCCTGACTTTGCCTGAGAGATGGGTGCTTGCTTCAGAGTTTTGGGCTCGACCTTTGGCTTTTTCTTCTCCAAGAGATTGAATCTGGGATCCTCCTTGACCTCCTGAACTGCCCATGGATCGTACGCGGCATCACTAGTCTGCACCACATCCTTCTTGACCTGCTCGCCTCCATACGCAATTGCCCTTAATCGGTCATATTCTTTGCCGGAGATCTTAGCCTTCTTCCTCTTGCCGTCGTCGGCGATGTCGGATAGTCGCTTCCTGGTGGAGACGGCGGGTACGGCAGAGCGCTTGGCGAGGATCTCGTCAACCTTGAGAGGCTTGTGTCGCTTAGCAACGTCTTTTTGGATCTCAGCAGATCCTAGGATGTCGACGGAGAAAAGATTGTCTGCAGTCTTTTCTGCAATCACGCCACTGTGGTTTGTTAATATACAAGGGGGAACATGGCGGGCATGCGGCACGGTACCCTTGGATAATCTGATCGCGCACTTCTTCAAGGCCAGACTTGATTTCGGTGATGTCGACATTCTTGCGCCAGGCCTTTTTGCCCTTGCGACTGGCCTGTTTGTACTGCGCCGGTGCGACTCCCGAATCTGACATTGTGTCGTGTCGCTGTTGTGCTTGGAGTTGTGGGGTTGCGTCGTCGCAAAAAGTTCCATCCAAAATTCCGCTCGAGGGTAAGCGGGTCTAGCCCGTGCACCGGAGACCCCTGCCGTTCTCGGTAGCGGTCGGTGTTGACTGCAAGGCCTCCAGATCCGACCAAGACTCCTATTCATACAATCGCGCCTGACAAAGACACTTGACTTGCATTTAGCAGACACAACGACCCGAGCTTGCTATTCCCCAGCTCATCCTCCATCATGGCGCAAGCGTACTCAAACCCGCTCAAAAAGTTCAAGTGAGGTGTCCTCCGCGGCGGAGACGGAGCTCGTACACTAACTCCATGTAGGCTTGTATTCTTGGGCGAGCAAAGCGGTATGCATGTCTATTCTTCGGTGGCAGGCCCTGCTGACATGGTTTGCAGTGGGCAAGACGTCTCTCATTACCCGCTTCATGTACGATTCATTCGACAATACATACCAGGCAACTATTGGCATCGACTTTTTGAGCAAGGTACGCTCACCGCATAATTGCTGGCCGAGCGCCATCTCTGTGCAAACGTCTGATTTGCATGCCTAGACAATGTACCTTGAGGACCGAACCGTCCGCCTGCAGCTTTGGGATACAGCTGGCCAAGAACGATTTCGCTCCTTAATTCCCTCGTATATCCGCGATTCTAGCGTGGCCGTGGTCGTATACGACATCACCAACAAAAAGACATTTGAGAACACAAGGAAGTGGGTGGATGATGTACGAGGCGAGCGCGGCAACGATGTCATCATCGTACTGGTGGGAAACAAGACGGACTTGAACGACAAGCGTGAGGTGACTACGGCGCAAGGCGAAGAGGAGGCCAAGAAGAACAATCTGATGTTTATCGAGACTAGCGCAAAGGTCGGACACAACGTAAAGGCACTATTCAAGCGAATCGCGCAAGCATTACCCGGCATGGAGGGCGAGGGACAGCAAGGGCAGAGTCAAAGTACGTCGAAGCATGCACGTGGGCGACACCATGATACTAACTCGGGGCGCAGTGATCGACGTGAACATCAACCCCAGCCAGCCACCACAGGACAGCTCGTGCTCATGCTGAAGCAGGCGCTTGATGGAGCAGTCGGCTTCTGTTTATTTGTTTAGAGGATATTGTGGTCATGGCATGCTTTGCATGTCTGGAAGTCATTGTCAGCAAGGCGTTCGGGCATGGGCTGCATGCATCTTAACGTCGAAACGTGTGATATGTAGAGTACCAGGGCGTATCCGTGCGCACCAAAGCATGACGTCAATGAAGAGATGCCGGGTGTTGTTGGATTGTTTGCATTGGAAGTCGACATTATGCCACCACGTACGCGAGCCAAGTGCATCATGCTCAACCGGAACGCCGACGGTGCTCGGGACGAGATGGCGAGTTTAGATATACAAGAATATTACAGGAAGCCGTCATCAGATGGAGAGGGGTCCATGAATGCTTGCTGAATTGATCCAATTACTATGGCCGAACAAGTTTTTTTTTACTCGAGATCGCCTGCGGAGCCAGCCTCCGAAGGCGTCTTGCTGCCGCCAACCGGGATGGAGGTATCCACTGCGATCATCTCGGCGAGGATGTCCAGGACAGGCTAGTCGGTGTCAACACACAGTCGGTCAGAATTGCAGCACAGCAGGCGGACGTACCTTGGGGACAGTCTTGTCGTAGATGTTGATGAGTTCTCTCGGGTTCGGGTAGACCTTCAATGCGCGATAGAAGCATAGCGCGGCCTCGACGTTGTCGGCACCTGGCATAGGGTTAGCACTACGTCCCACGACGACGACGCCGCCGCCACCTTCTGCCATACCCTTCTGCACCATTCCCTCGCCCTGCGCCACCTCTTGCATGAAGTATGCCTCAACCTCCTCTGGGTCCTTGGGGAAGCCCTCCTCGTTTGCGCGCTCTACCGCCTCTCGGATGGCTTTTTTCTGCTCGGCGCCCTGTGCCTCAGCCTCCTCCTTGGCCTGTCGTTCTGTGCGCTTCGACTCCTTCTTGAGCTGTTTGCGGAAGCCGGGGTCATTTCGCCGCTTGTAGTCGAAGTAGGCGGCGTATGCGAGAAGGCCAGTGACGATTGTGCCGGCGCTAATGACGGCAATGGTCGATGGTTTTAATGACGAGTTGGACATGACGCAGGTCGGATGCGTGGGATTGAAGAGGGCGTGTAGCAGGGGCGGGCACAGCGATACGCCTTGGAGAGTGGAGGGAGGGAAGGGCTGGGGGGATGCGATGTTGGCGGACAACTTTTTCGATGGGTTCTGGGACAGTGGAGGTAAGGCACGACTCAACACACAAAGCGGGTCCGAGCGCATGTCCTCGAACCGCGGCCCCCTCCTGGCCTGGCCTCCCCCCGATGCATGGCAGGCCAGCCATGAAGTTTGAAGCACCAGCACCCGCACTGCCTGTTGTCATACAAACACCCACACCCACACCCACACCCACACACGCACATCCGCAGCCACAGCCACAGCTACAGCCACAGCCACAGCTACAGCCACACGCGCGTGCAATTGGTGAAGATGTCGGAGAAGCAAAAGGGCATCTCGCTGCGCAAGAAGCGGGGGGATAAGAGCAAGAAGAATGCGCCGCCCGTCATCAGTGCGCCGCGCCAGATCAGTGCGCCCATGCCGGCGGGCGTGGCAGCAACAGCAGCAGCTTCACTGCCCGGCTCTGGGCGGCCCTCGACCGACTCCAACCGGTCTCGGACGAGAACGGATGCTGCGTTGCCAGGCCAGGTGCGCCCGCAGCGACCAGACAAGACGGCCGACCTGGTCAAGCGGAGATACTCGCAGAAGGTAACCGCCCTGCCTGGCGGCTTCTCTGGCAATGGGGCGCCCCTGCCGCAGCTACCGCAGATGCCTGCGCAGTTCAGGGAGCGCAGCCAGACGAGGGAAGTGCGGCCGCCTGGAAGCAGCGGCGACAATGGGCCGCGGGTGCTGCAGGTGGACCCGCGGGCGCTGCGAGACCCCAACCTGAAGGTAGAACAATGTAAGGCTGGCGCACACAAACACGTAACCTGTAACCTGTCACCCGTCCCATACTGATTGCGCGTAGACGTGTCCACCATCCTCGCAGACGCGTCCGAGGCCGACATCAGCCGCTACCAGGACGAGCTGCGCAAGACCAAGCACCGCACCTCCTTGGATCTCCAGCACAATGTATACCAGAATCGCACCCAGTTCATCAAGATCAGCAAAGAGGCGGAGAAGCTCAAGGGCGAGATGCGGACCCTGCGCCAGCTGATGTCTGACCTGACCACCACCCTGGAACAGACGGCATCAGCCACCGGTGCCACCAACGACGCGGCAAGCTCGCGGAGAGCCAACCGAAGCTCAATCGGCGACCTCAACCAACTGCGCGCTGGCCAGCTGCAGCAGCTCTACAGGGACGTCGAGGGCTCGCAAAAGTACCTTCCACCCATTCCCGGCCGCTACATCGTGTGGAAGTCGACCAGATGGTTCGAGCTCGACTCGGCCACTCTCAAGGCAAGGCGCAGAGTAAGGCTGTTGCTGCTGAACGACCATCTCCTTATCGCCGTGGAAAAGAAGGCACGCAATAATGTCCCCGCGCAACAGCGCGACGGCAGCCGGCCGAACATGGAATTCATCGCTCAGCGATGTTTCCCGCTGCAGGACACCCAGGTAACCAGGACGCCAGAAGAACGCATCATCATCCGCGCCGGCTCCGAGACATACACGTACGACACCAAGAAGGAGGACACCGGCGACAAGTCTGCTTTCGTGGCCACTTTTCGGAAAACAAAGGATGACCTGCGCAAGTCCCAGGAAGCCGATGTGCAAGAAAAGGACCGGACCCAGCACTCTTACAGCCATCTACTCTCCCGCGACCCAGCCCTCATGAACCGGACCGAGTTGCTGGACAATCTTTCCGATGGTATCAACAACGAGCAAGTCAGCACCTTTGTTGATATCGATGGTCAGCAACGCAACATTCGCTGGGTAGAGAGCCAGCTGGACGACTTGGACATTGAGATTGCCCTTCAGCATTTCGAAGAGGCAGTGGTAAAAGTCGACCGACTCAAGGTACTTGCAAAGAACATAAGAGGCAATGAGATGGCCAAAACCATCGTCACGTACAAAGTCAGCGAACGCGCGGCTAAGCTAGCCAATGTTCTGGTCAAGCATATGGTCGAGCACAACAACTGGTTCACCTCCGTCAAGCAGCATACAAGCTGGGTAGTGCAACTAGGCTTCGAAGACAGAGCTCGAGAAGCCTACCTGGAAGCTCGCAGTAATCTCATCAAGACCCGCTCACGGTTCGTCCTTCTCCACATGCCCCACTTACCACTGTCTACAGCCGCTAACATATCTCAGCCAATGCATATTCGAGGGCAACCTGCCCGATTATATTTTCCAAATTTCCTACATATACTTCACCATCATCAAGAACACCGTGGACATGTTCCAAAAGTGCTTCCCTCAACAGTTGATGTCTGCATGTGTCAAATGGGCCAAAGAGAGCATTGATCAGTTCAACATATTATTAAAGCGACAGCTAAGTAGTGTTGAGGAGGGTGGCAATGTGTGGAACGAGTGTTTGACAATTGCACATGAGCACGCAGAAATGCTGAGGGGTGTGGGATTGGACTTTACAGAACTGGTGGGTAATGGGATCAGTGAGAGCCATACGGAAGCAGGCCAGGGCCCAGTAGGATTGGGAGTATCGTAAATTGGTATGCGGAGTTTGTTCAGAGGCCTTGGCGAAATACACGCCAGGTGCGTCTCCCCTTGCCTCGTCTAATATGAGATGTCGACTACGAAATATGTTCCTCCCCGCAAAATCTGCGCAACTCTTTTCTGATACAGGCTCTTTTGGTCTCCGTTTTTTTTCCTGTCTTATTGTGCTGTAGTACCTACTAGCGGCCGTAGCCGTAGACCGCTGACAACCATTCTTGGTCTTTTCGTTGCTAGTACTCGCATTCACCCAGACATTGCCTGACTTGGTCTCACCAGAACATCTCTAAACGCCACAAAAAACTGCGCTAAACCTATTAGCGAGGTGTCTCGCCTACAGCAAAGATATGACAGTAATTAGTCGACTTCACTGTCTCTACCCTCTCTCACTCACCCACACACTCAGCAGCATAAGCCGAAATTGCAGCGCAGTCAGCAAACAGCGCCATATCAAAACACACGCCCCTCAATTGGCTTGAGCCAGCACGGTCAAGATGGTGTCCGAAAGCGAGAACATTCAGTATCTCTACGTCGTCCTCACCAATAATGGCAAACCCAGTGTAAGCTCCGCACCTACTTCACATCAACACTATGCTGACATTCACAAGATCGACTATGAGGCCGTCGGCACAGCCATGGATCTAAATAAGAAGGCAGTGTGCAAGCGTTGGAGTCGTCTCAGACAGACTCTGGACAAGGGAGAACAGCCTAGTCCGTGGACGTACCAGTTCTTGTGGCTCTGCGTCAAGCATAGCACTCGTGATCAGGTACGTAACCTAACATGTCTTGCCAAAAGGATTCCTGCGCATGACTGACTGTGGAGCAGCCATTCAACTGGGCCGAGATCGCTAGCAAGTGTAACACCACTAGTGGTGCGGCATCGAAGAGATTCAGTCGTATGAAGATAGAGTTCGAGGGCGGTGAAGCACCTCCTAGCTCGCCTGCTGCAAAGGCTACACCCGCGAAGCTGAAAGCAACTCCCAAGTCTCGTGTCAAGAAGAACGAGATTGCCACTGACTCTGATGAGGACACTGCAGATACCCAGGACACGCCAGTCAAGGCCAAAGCTATCCCCAAGGTCAAAGCTAAGAAGTCCAAAGCAGGTACCGCGCCCATCGACGATAGCGACTACGAAGATGCACCTCCAGCCGTCAAACGCAAGCGCGCTGTGCCCAAGAAGACTTCTGCTTCCGCTGCATACGAGACAAAGTACGAGGTCGACACTCCCACGGATGAGGCTGACGTCGAAGATGAAGCTGACATGCCCAACAAGCGCGCCAAGGTTGATGTGTCCAAGCTGAAGCCGAAGCCTAAGCCCAAGATGAACTCTAAGGCCAAGCTCGCCGTCAAGGAGGAGTCTGCTTCCGCCAAGGAAGAGTCTACTTCCGTCAAGAAGGAGTCTACTTCCGTCAAGGAGGAATCTGATCCCGTCAAGCAGGAACTCGCTCCCGAACACGCCTACGGCGGCAGCAAAAACGCCAAGATTAGCGAACTTCGCCACAAGTGTTAGATTATCCTCTCCATGCCTTCTCCAAATGTTCTTACTGCCTAGAACCTCCTTGCCTCAGCGACTTGAACTCGGTTTTCTGAGTCCTGCACAGCCCGCGCCTCAGGATACTATGAAAGGTGTACTGGTTGTACCAAGGAAGTTGCTAACGTATTTGGGAGTAGGCACTTTGGATTGGTTGAGTAACATGGTGTGAAGCTTTGGGTGGAAGGATCGCTGTGCACAAGCAATGCTGGTGCGTCGAGGATGTTCTGGGACAAAAATATGGGAAATGGGAGCCATGGTAAAGCTGAGTATGCACTACTTTTAGTCATCAAATCTTTACATCTCTTTTAACCCCATCTAGGAGTATTGGTTCAGTGTGATTCTTGCTTTATATGTCTCTTTTCCTTTGTGATCCCCACCCCCAGGATTTTCATCTATGGCTTCAAAATCAACTTGCCTGTCGTTTTCCTACTCTGAATGTCCTCAGTAGCCCTTACAATATCACTCAGGGGGTATAGATCATGGATCTTAACATTCAAGCCATCCTTCTCAATGAAATTCCACAAGTTCTTCGCCGCGGCCTGGAGTTCCTCGCGTGTGGCAATGTAGTTGAAGAGCGTAGGGCGAACAAGCTTGATGTTCTTGGCTCCGAGACGACTACACAATCTGTTAGCCAACCCTTTTCTTGCAATTGGAAAAAACCCGGGAGTAGGGGATACATACCCAAGGCTAAAACCCTCAACAGGGCCTGATGCATTTCCAAAAGATACCATAGTTCCCTTTCGTCTTACCACAGCAAGCGAGCTATCAAACGTCGATTTGCCTACCGAATCAAACACAGCGTGCACACCCTCACCACCCGTAACCTCTAGTACCTTCTTAACAAACACATCTCTATCTTCCTCGTGATACTCCAACAGTACTTCTGCGCCATTCTGCTTGGCCAGGTTTCGCTTCTCCTCCGTACTAGCCGTAGCAATCACATGAGCTCCAATCGACTTCAGCAATTGACACAGCCATAAACCTACACCACCAGCCGCAGCAGTAACCAGAACCCAATCGCCTTTCTTGACTTCGTGCGCGTCACGGATCAGGGTTACAGCGGTAAGTGCCTGTAAGATGGACGCAGCAGCTGTCTTGGTGTCGATTGAGTCCGGGATGGGGACTGTCGAGTTTGCAGGTGCAGCAGTGTATTCTGCGTAGGCGTGCTGCGCCATGTAGGCTACGCGCAATCCTGTAGTGAGATCGGAAGGTACATTGGAGCCTACGGAAGCGATTGTGCCACTGCCTTCGCGACCGAGGATGTAGGGGAACGTTGGGGGTTTGTAGACGCCTGAACGGAAGTATCTGGTCGCGTTTATTCAGCATAAAGAGATGAGAGATATCCCAGCACCATCAACTCACGTGTCAATGTAGTTGATGCCGATATACTCGTTCTTGACGAGTACTTCGCCTTCCTTTGGCTCGGGCACTGGCACATCTGCGTACTGCAACACATCTGTTCCGCCCGTCTTCTCAATAAAGACGGCTTTCATAGTCTTCGGAAGCGACGCCATCGTTCGGAAAGTAGGAGTGCGCGGGCCGAGTCGCGAGATGAGGGACGCAAAACGTGTGCTTGTAATAGATGATCTAACAGGCGGAGCAAGAAACATGATACACAGGAACTGGAAAGGTGAGTTCCATGTGCAATAGCAAAGCTTCTTGAGAGTTCAAGATGCCGCCGTATGATGATAAATAGAACGGACTTTCACGCTTATATCCTCACGCTTATGTCCGAGGCATCTGCGAGAGCATCAAGAAGCGCCCCACTTTCCCCCGCACACGTCATTATCGTCCCGGTTCGCGACTTTGAGCTCCGTTTATCACGCCCTGTGCTGATTCATCGTGACCGGATATGTATTGAACATAAGAAGGATCTCCACAACTGGCCCGGAAAAGCAAAAAGCTATTAAAATTAACACGGAAATGCGCTCGACAAGTGGCACGGCATTGACTAGGCGATAGCCTTGCAGTTCGTAGGGCGTAGGGCGTGTCTACGGTAGATGCTTGTTGACGGGTGTCCGGCCTCACGGCTTGCCTACACTGGCAATTCCCTCTCTTTAGCTAACTCAAATACTGGGTCGATAGTGGGCATCGAGTCTCGTCTGTCGACTGTCTGCCTTCTGTAACAAGCTGCTGGAATAGGGAATGCGCAGGGAGCTTGTCATCGCTTGGGCAGTACAACTTTGGTAGCAGAAAATACTTGTTATCCCTCTCTTTGTCACAGTTGTTTTTAAGGCTAGTGTCACTCAAATTGCCTTAGAATCACAAGATGAAGCTGTAATCAGGCTTGAAACTTGAGACATAGCTCACAAAAGCCTAATCTGCGAGTTGTATAAAGTTGCCGTAAATTCCACCAGGATTATCTTATAAGTCCTTGTGCGGGATTTGGTTGAGATTGTCTAACGTAATTAACCTGGATAACTCCAAAGTGCTAGTTCGATATACCTTCGAGCTATGAAGTTAGCATGATAATGAACTGACCAGCCGTCCATGCATAGAGTAATACAGTAGCGTCAACTCGCAATTTCCAGCCATGGAAAATCAGCCTCCGCGATCAACAAGATTGCACACAGCGTTGTGAGATGATACAACGATGAGTTCTTCGCCTATTTACCCCAACAGTTCCACCCACGTACCATCTCATCTCCAACAGGGCGAAAACCAAGTTCCTTGGCCTGACCTACGTCATCGCCACAACTCAACACCAGAAACATTGCCGCTTTCTCACATGACAATGCGCATAACTCTCAACCTATCCGTATCCCATTTTTTACATCTCACTCAAGCTAAGCCACTATGGGTGCACTACTGTCATCGCTTCTTGCGCCCATCGCATTGCCCCTCGGTTCATTCCTAGCAATACCAATGTTGAGCTCCTGGTCCACAGGGCTAAACCTCATTTTCCTCTCGGTGGCATGGACAACAATCGCTGCATCATATTCACCCTTGCAGCTCGAGCTTATCGCGCCTATGGTACTTCGGTTATCGCTGTACATAATCCCCAGCCTGATATTCCTGCTGTTTGATATCGGAATACCAAGCCTCGCAATTGAGTTCAAGAGCCAGGGACAATGGGGCATTCCTAGTAACCAGAAGGGTGGCACAAGAGCTGTGAGGCGAGTTGTGGCATGGAGTATTGCTAATGTACTGCTTGCGGTTGCATTGCAAGCGGCAATTGAGTTTCTTGTAACGGATGTGCTGCAGATGAGGAGTTTGCTACTCATCAAAGGGAGTAGGTGGGGATTGAACCACTTACCAAACCCATGGACTATGCTCAAACATGGGGTTATTGGCCTTGTGTCTCGTAATGTAAGTTGCTACCCGTACTTCCCTGTTGGCAATTGCTGATAGCGCCCAAGATCCTCCAATACTACATTCACACACACCTCCTACACTCCCCAAACGGCGGCGCACTCGCCTCGCTGCATCAGACCTGGCACCACAGTATCCACATCCCCTACTCTTTTGCTGCAAACTACGATCACCCTATATGCCATCTCTTGCACCGCTTCATACCTTTGTACCTCTCAGCAATCGCAATGCGCATGCACATCTTGACCTACCTGGTCCTGATCGCCATTTTCAGTCTTGAAGAAACGTTTGTGTACTCCGGATATAACGTTCTCCCATCAACTATCATGCTGAGTGGTATGGCACGTCGCGCTGATGCGCATATGATGAGCGAGGGAGAGGGTAACTATGGGTGCTTGGGTGTGTTAGACTGGTGTCACGGGACAACTTTAGGCAAAGACGTTGTAGAAGATCTGAAGGCGGAGATGGAAAAACACAAGGTAGATGACAAGGCGAACAAAGCTATTGATGGGGCGGGAGAGGCGGCGAATGGATTGGCAGCTAGATTTAGCAAAGCAAGAAAAGGGCGAGGGAAGAGGTAGGTTAGTGAGATGGTAGACCCGTGATGTTGATACAAAACAAGGGTCAGTCTGTGTTGGCGCAAGTGGTTCGTGATTATGGGGCTGGGACCCTTCATGTAGCTGTCATTTCTGATATCCTTACGTCATGTCGCTTGACAGTCAGGGAGCAGGCGGGGAAGTAATCGGTCGAATAATGGAACGCCTATATCTCTATTTCATGCATCAGTACTCGATTACCGCCCAGTATGTACCGCGCCCATTGAACGCCCGATTATGACATCACGCAAGCGGAGACCAAATATTCAGTTTTGGACCGTCTCGGATTCGCTCGCTTGTTATAAGTCTTATGGTAAATGCCTCGTCGGTATCCTCCATTGAAAAAAATTGGCTGCCCTGCCGCTGCGGTTCTTGGTCCTCGCTAGTACGGCTGCAGTATGCCGAAGTCATCTTTCATCCCATGCACTGAACGCCGAATGCCCGATCGTGATCCGTCGCTTAAAAGACCATCTGGTGAGGCCTGTCTGAGCTACGGAGGCTGAAGCTGGCACCGAGGTAGTCGACGAGGTGAGCCTCCTTCTTGATGGTAGCCAAAAGAGCCTTGTCGACGGCCTTCTGGTCTTCGACACGGTCCTTGGAGGTTTCCTTCTTCTGCGGCACTGTCAGTTTGTGCATACGCCGCTGCTATCAAGTTTACGTACCTCGGGCTTCTCGCCCTGCTTGAAGAACGCATCCTCGCCAGGCTTGTGGGCAGCCTTATCCTTGGTGAAGTAGCCGTCCTGGCTAGCCTTCTCCAAAACCTTCTCGTCTACGCCGCTGAGATCGACACTGGTGGAGGTGGCAATGACATATCGGGCGTTTACTCGTCGGAGGGGAACACCGTTAACTTTGAAGGGGCCAGTGACAAGGAGGACACCCTGGGAAAGGTGCTTAAGGACGACGACGCGCTTGCCGCGGAAGCGACCAGCAAGGAGGATGACGACGGTACCAGGCTGGAGAGACTGGCGGACCTTCGCAGGGCGGACAGACTTGCGGGCCTTGGGTCGCAGTTAGTGGAGGTTCCAATTGATCTTTGGATTGCCATTAGTTCGGCGAAAGCACACCCGCCACAGTCGGTCGCAGTGGATGTTCCCAATGCCAATGCAGTCTTGCTCTTTCATCATTTCCTTCTGCTATCGCAAACGTACCTTCTTGGGGACAGCAACGTCCTCAGCAGGGTAGTACTTGCTGGCCTTCTGCGAGTGGTGCGGTATCGACCTCTCCCCCTTGGAGAACTTCTGGGTGGTGGGCTTCGTGTCCTCTTGTGTGGCCGCCATTTCGTTTCGCTGTGGTCGTTAGTGCTGGTCGGTGGTGTTGGCGATGCAATCGTATTTTCGTGGTTTCCAGTGTGTGCCAAGCTGTCCAATCGTACGCGCGACCGGGCCGAACATTGTTCCGGAGCTGCTGATGTAATCCCCGCACTGGGCATCTTCGGGCGTGGAGCTCCACCTGAGATGGCCAGTAGCTTGAACACCATTGCCTCACACAACTCCAACAAACATGTCGATTCAACCGCTTATCACCTTCAAGGCAGGCCAGTGCGAGCTTACTGTGAGTCACGTGTATTTGTTCAGTTTGGCATCATGCAGCTGACAATGGAACCAGCGCGGCGAAGGCACCCAGCAGACAGTCAAGCCAGTGCCAACACCTGGTTACGTCTATCTGTACCAGGGTGAAGATGGTTTGTTAGCAGTTACGGACTCTCATGCATCAACTTACATGCGTAGAATTTGTGCACTTTTGCTGGAGGCCCCGTGACAGGCCTCTCGACCAGTCCGAGCTCGACCTCATCATGATTCCCGGTGACGGCTCCTTCCAACCCTATACCGGCAAAGACTCTGCGGAAGACTCGGAGCACGTCAATTCGCCTACCGACGGCCGCATCTTTGTCCTCAAGTTCAGCTCGAGCTCACAACGCTACCTCTTCTGGTTACAATCAAAGTCGCAGCACCCGCACGGCGCAAGCTGGTTCAGCGAGCGCGACCTCAAGATTGGACAGGTCGTTGACCTGCTCCTGACTGGCGAAGAGATCGACGTACAGGCTGAGCTTGCAGGCATCTCCAACTCGTCTGGCGGCAACGATGAGGATGAGACGATGGAGGATATTGACCATACGTCTAGCCGGAACCGTCATGGGAGCACCGGAGGCGCGGGAGCTGACGCTACAGGTGGTGATATCCGAGAAGAAGGCGAGGAGTCCCGAGAAGGAGGTGCTGATGGCGGTCGAGCGTAGGTTTTGTCTATTTGCATCATATGCGGCGTCGTGGCGCGGTCGACTTCTCCGCGAAGATTCGAACTGCTGTGGAAGACTACACCGAGGCGTCTTTGCAACTCTCACGAGATATCCTGTTACGGTACGGCGTTTGGAAAGAAGCATAAGTCCATCCAAACATATGGCATATTGGCACTGGCTGCTCATGTACAACAATAGAAAATAAGCATCTTGCTACGTCTTCCACTGGTCACTGGCCACGCCGCCGCGCTGCCGCGCTCCATGGCGCACTTTCGCTGCGTTACGAAATACACCAAGCACATGGCTAACGTATCGACAGAGCCGGATCAGGCAATGTCTCGGCTATTGTCGCCGATTTCATGAACTCCATCAAGGGCAGTAACGTGGGTAGCAGCTCGCAGCAACAACGTTCTGCCCCCTTCACATCCCTCCTCGACCTCTTGTGGCCCTCGCACACCCTTCCTGCCGTACAAAACGCATCCGATGACGTCATCAATGCTCTCTGCGCACAGCTCCCCACGACGCCCTTTCTACTAGAAGCCGAAGTTGAAGACGTTGACCAGATTGATCCCAACTCCGAGACCGCGCAAATGGCCATCCAAACACTGAGCCGAGATGAAAAGGTTGACGTCCTTGGTAGGATACTGCGGACGCCGCAGCTGAGGGCGGCTCTGGGCAGTCTGACTGAGGCCATCAAGACTGGCGCATTGCCGACTGTCAGTCAGGCACTCAAGATCGATGTTGAGAATGGTGGATATATGAGGGGTGCAGGTATGCCGCTTGGTGGTGACGATGCAGTCAAAGCATTTTTGGACGGTGTTAAGAAGACAGTGGAAAAGGAGAAGAAAGGTGGCGATGAGATGGATACAAGCTAGATATCCTATCTTATGTAGAGTGTTGGATTCGCTTCGGGACTGGATCACGGCCGATATATGACTTACGGTACATGCTTGAACGATCACGAACATGAATACTGCATAGCGAGGGTAGGGGGTATATCTTCTCTTTCATTCTTTTATTCTTCAGTCCTATCTTGTCATGCTTGCAGATGTGTTCTGCAGTCATCGGCAATGCTGGCCAGTCCAGCCCCAAAACAATCAGCCTTTGACCTTCATCCATCTCCATATTCTTGCATCCGTCCTCCATAGAAGGAACAGGTACATAGCAGACTATGCAGCGTCGTCAGTATATACAAGGGTCTAAAGTTTGTGTTGTTCGATGTACCTGGTAACAACAGTAACGTGCTCCAGGCGTCTCCGCTGTCCTAGCAGACATCATCAAACTTTCCGTAGCGACTCATTGTTCTTAGAGTCTTGTAGGCGAGTGAGCCGCTCTTCGAGACGCTCTAGAGAGCTTATAATCTTAGCTAGCGCAATCTCGTGCTTAAGTAGCTGTATTTGTAGCTGCTCGTTTGCCGATTTGTTGGTGATGTACGAAACGTACACGGCAGTTAGTAAGGGGATAGCGCCAGACACGCTAGAAATGATTAACTGCTTAGTAAAGTTTCCAGACATAATGTAATGTAGAGAAGAAGTAGACTTACGTAGGTGGAAAGTTTATTTATACGGATACCCAGGTGGTAGTTAATAGTAGGAAGGGACTAGTAAAGCTATAGCAGTAGCAAGTAGTATTCAGGAAGGAAGAAGTAAAGGTACAGCGGTATTAAGTAGGTGCTCGCTTAGGGGTCGCAGCGACTGCTTAGTAGCGGGCAGCGACAACCTTAGGACAACGTGGAGCCAAGCTTTGAATGTCGGCTTGCCACCATGATTTCTCTCTCCCTCTTATTAGTCTTAGCCTATCCAAAGCGTTCCCTAGCCTCAGCTACTCCACTAAGTCTTTCATCGTCCTCTTGCTTGGAATTTGGATGCTGGTCTCGGTAGAAATGCATCCACCTCGAGCGGTAAGCTTCCCATTTCGGGCCCGAATAACAACCCAAGCAAGGGAATTGGCTCTTCGGCAGGTAGCGTGGGAAGAAATACGCGCAGAAATTTGGTTCAATTTCGCTAGATGATTCAGGATTAGCCATGTTTGTTGCAGCCGGACGTAATGGATGTGACATGAGAACCCACCCGTCGTTGACTTCAGGGTCAGCAGGTGTGAAAAGCAAGGAAGGCTGGTTGATCAAGGTGCCTTCAATGGAGAAGGTGGGTGAGGGCAGCTGCCTTGGCGAGGTTGGTGATGTAGAAGGAGAAGTTCGATCATGTGGACAATGGCTGGGCGGTGATGGAAGCGGCTCTTGACCTTGCGCCACGAAGCGAAACGCGACCGGCGCTCCATTTTGATGGCCTTCTTGAGTACCAGGCGTTGCAACCCTGAGCTGCTCAGGATGAGCGTGCGTGTCCGTAGCTCGCTGCGAGGGCAGATCCTGTACATCCGACCTCCTAGCAGCTACAGGTGTCATAGACGATACGACAGAACTGGGCCGCGATAGCTCTGTCGTCATTGCATTGGCGACTTGGGGGATTTGCTGTCCTGTAGCTATGGCGTGAGGACATGGTGTAGTGGAGACGGTATTCTCGTGGCCGCAGTCGTATACCTGAAGCAGCTTGTAGCACATGGTGGCTGGCCTGTCTTGCAGAGTGGGCGATCAAAAGATGTGTTCGAGTTGTGAGTCGGGGCTTGGGCTGTGTATGTCTGTGACTAACGTAGGTGAGTACCAAGAGTCCGACGCAAGGGTAGAAGTAAAGGTATACCAATAGTGCAACGCGTGGGGACGATGCTCGTAGTAAGTTGCAGACTCGTCATTCAAGTTGAATCACTGCTGACCTATCCGCTTGCTCGGATCAGCAATGCTCATTTGCGGAGTCATCAGTTGCCATGTGAACGCTAGTAAGTTGACCCTCGCGTGAAGCAACCACCGTACGCGTATACCAACACCTCTCTTATGCTCTTACATCACTCCCCAGCCGAACGCAAATAATTGCAATATATAAGTCTAACAAATCAACTTTCTTCCATCGAATGTTGGTGACCATGATCGTGATGTGTTGTGAGCCCTTAGCATTGAGCCCGAGTTCGAGCACCGAACCAATTGAGGCAGTTTATCATGCCTTCGGGTGTGATGGATTGTTTGGGACGGTGCCACCGTCTTGCGTCTCTTTACCTCCCCGGGGCCCCGGGGGGGGGAAGGGGAGAGAGAAGGGGGGCAGCTTCCCATCCGCATGTTAGTTCGGCAAAAGCCAAACGTATTCAATTACGTTTCTCCTCTCGAGGTTCTTTTAAAGAGTAAACGTATTCAATTACGTTTCTTCTTAGCACTCTTCGGAGTCTAAATTTCTTTTGCTACTTTTTTTACACTTTATATATGTATTATATATATCTTTTAAGTTTTATCCTCCCCCACGGTAGTAGGAATTATTACTATAATTAAGCTACTAGGCTTATAACTATTAGAGCTAGAGAAGATCTTTCTTATAGTAGGTATATAGAGTAGATTGTTCGAATCACTACTTAAAAGAGCTTAGGATGAAATCCCTTTCTATATACCCGCTCATTAAGCGGTCACGTGCCAGAATCGCCGAGACCAAGAGATCGCCCGAAGAATCAGCGGATTCCCACTTCAACAGGAACGAATATGATTAGTAGCTCCGTCCAAACAAGATCCACTGCTTAGCAGGCGTTGTGCAATCGGGATTGATGCACTTGGTCTTGCCAGGCTCGATGCCCTCGGGCTGATCAAATGGAATGCACAAGCTCTTTGCGCCCATGGCGGGAGCTTGTTTGTCCTCGGCGACACCATCGCCCAATGCTGTCCTTGCGCTCTTTGCCTTGACTTCGTCCTCGCACTTGTCGCCCTCGCAGTGGGGAACCAAGACGACGTTTTTGCCGTTGAGAGTGGGGACAAATTCGTCCCAGCTGGTAAGTTGGATGCGGTGATCACGGTAGGCTTTGTCAGCCTTCTTGAACATATCTCCCTGAATTTGTTCGAGTAGCTTAGGGACCTCATCCGCCAGGTTGTCGACGTTGATTGTGCCACGTGCGGCGTCCTTGTCGTCGATATCGCGGCGAGAGGTTGTAACAACGCCCTTCTCGGCATCCTTAGGACCGAACTCAATACGCAGAGGGATGCCCTTGAGCTCCCAGTCGTTGAATTTCCAGCCCGGGGAGTAGCCCTCGCGGTAGTCAGTTTCGACGCGGACGCCCGCCTCAGTCAGGTCATCCGCGATCTTCTTGACCTTGCCATATAGCTCTTCCTTTGCCTCAGCGGACATTCTACTTCGGTCAGTATCTTGGCTCGCGAATTACTAGTGGCATACTTACTTGGCTGTAACACCAACGGGAATGACGACAACTTGAATCTCAGCCACTCTAGGAGGAATGACTAGTCCGCGGTTATCTCCATGGGTCAAGATCATGACACCAATCGAACGAGTAGCCAGGCCCCACGAATTCTGCCAGACGTGCACGTGCTCCGATTTGCCGGCCTCCTTCGCGGTGGGGTCTTCAACTGTGATGTTGAACATCTTGGAAAAGTGTTGTCCAAGGCAATGCGATGTAGCGGCTTGGATTCCTCGTCCGGTCGCTGGGATGAACCCTTCGATGGTGGTGGTGTAGTCGGCTCCGGGGAACTTCTCGTTGACGGTCTTGATGCCCTTGACGACAGGGCAAGCGAGCAGCTCTTGATATACATCGGAATACCAGTCCAAGATTTGCAAAACTTCTGCGCTAGCCTCTTCGCGGGTAAGATGCGCAGTATGGCCCTCCTGCCATAAGAACTCGCGTGATCGGATGAAAGGCATGGGATCTAGCTAATGGTTAGATATGGTTGCTCGTATCAGGTCATTGTGCACTTACGCTTGAACTCCCACCGAACGACGTTGTTCCATTGGTTGAGCTTCAGTGGCAGATCACGGTGCGACTGGATCTTGCGAGCAAAGTACGGGTACATGGCAGTTTCAGAGGTTGGGCGCACAGCGATGGGCTTCTCCAGATCGGACTTGCCACCCTTTGTCACCCATGCAACTTCGGCTGCGAAGCCCTCGACGTGCTCCTTTTCTCGCTCCAAGTTGTCGGCGCTGATGAAGATGGGAAAGTAGGCATTTCGGACTTTAAGGGTCTTGATCTGGGCGTCGAACCAAGTCTTGATGTTCTCCCAGATGGCGAACGAGGAGGGTTCGAGGATATAGCAGCCGGCTACATCGTAGTACGATATCATCTGGCCCTTGGTAATGACCTGCTGGTACCAGTCTCCAAGGTCAACCTCCTTTGCGACATCGATACCAATCAGGGCTGAGCCCTCAATCTGTCGCATAGTCAAGATCACGTTCGACTCTCCAAGTGCTCGAGCCAATTTAGCTGACCTTCTTCTTCTGTTGCTGCTGGGGCTTCGTTGCGGCTTTCTGGGGGTTGCCGTCTTTTTTGCTCTTCTTGGTCTCAGAGATGGAAAGATCCTTCATCTTGCCATCGGCTGCTGTTGCTTCGGCCATGTTGGATCTGGATGGAAATAGTACGTCAGTGAACTTGCCGGCAGCACCTTGATAGAGCAGAGCCGCGATTTATGCAACGTGACTTGATTCCCTTGGATCCGGACCTGAACCTGGACCTGAGCCGATGGTAGGCAATGGTGGGGCAGGGCGGGGTATCGACAACTTGTCCTGAGAGACTTACGTGCAATTGAGAGGCGACAAATGGGTGTTGCAAAGGCTGAAGGTCGGGAGATGTTAGAAGAGTCACGACACAGTCAACGACATACGAGTTAAGATCGATCTCCTTGCAGTTCCGTGTGAGTCAATACTATGTAGCCCAATAGGTGAAGGGGCCGAGTCATGGGCGCCGCAAGGGTCCACTTTAGCGTGACTGTCGTGGTCGGAGCTACAATTCGCCGACGCGGGCGGGCGTGCGGGCGTAGTTACTGGAGATTTTCGGGACCGCGTATGAGCAGCAGCAACAACAAAGCAGAACAGCTCTAATACGCTCTAGTACGGCACCATGGCAGGAATATTTGAGCAGTCACGCAGCGGAGGCACTTTGTGTAAGCCCAGGTAGCGGGGAACAATTGGGCGGCAGAAGAAAGCTAATGCGTACGTGCAGTCCTCGGCGGCCAGAAAATCAGCGGGCAGGACATTCGCGACCAAAACGTGCTTGCAACCCAGGCAATCTCTAATGTGGTCAAGTCGTCCTTTGGGCCCTCGGGCCTTGACAAGATGATGGTCGACGACATTGGCGACGTGACAGTGACAAACGACGGTGCCACTATCCTCAGTCTGCTTGACATCGAGCACCCCGCAGGCAAAATCCTCGTCGACCTGGCTCAGCAACAAGATAAGGAAGTCGGAGATGGTACAACATCGGTCGTCATAATAGCGGCGGAGCTGTTGAGGAGGGCAAACGAGCTTATGAAGAACAAGATCCACCCCACTACCATCATCACAGGCTACAGGCTGGCACTCAGGGAGGCAGTAAAGTACATGAACGAGAACATCAGCACAAAGGTCGATGCTCTTGGTCGGGACTCGCTCGTCAACATTGCCAAGACGTCCATGTCTAGCAAGATCATTGGCTCCGACTCCGACTTCTTCGCCAACATGGTCGTGGACGCCATGACTGCCGTCAAGATGACAAACAACAAGGCCGAGATCAAGTACCCTGTCAAAGCTGTCAACATCCTGAAGGCACATGGCCAGAGTGCCACCCAATCGATACTGGTCAAGGGGTACGCCTTGAACTGCACAGTCGCTTCGCAAGCCATGAAGACTCGCATCACTGACGCCAAGATTGCTTGCCTGGACATTAACCTGCAGAAGGAGCGAATGAAGCTGGGCGTGCACATCACCATCGACGACCCAGAGCAGCTAGAGAAGATCCGGGAGCGCGAGGCTGGCATCGTCACCGAGCGCATCGAGATGATCTTGAAGGCTGGCGCCAACGTCATCATGACAACCAAGGGTATTGACGACCTTTGCTTGAAACACTTTGTTGAGAAGGGTGCCATGGCTGTGCGAAGGTGCAAGAAGGAAGATCTACGAAGGATAGCAAAGGCCACAGGAGCCACACTAGTCAGCACCTTGTCCGATCTAAACGGTGATGAGAAGTTTGAGCCAGCCAACCTTGGTCATGCCGAAGAGGTTTCGCAAGAGCGTATCTCTGACGACGAATGCATCCTGGTCAAGGGCACCAAGGCCTTTTCTTCCGCATCCATTATTCTGCGGGGAGCGAATGACTATGCTCTGGACGAGATGGAGCGATCGGTACATGACTCGCTATCAGCCGTGAAGCGAACACTGGAGAGTGGACGTATTGTGCCTGGTGGAGGTGCTGTTGAGACTGCACTACACATCTACTTGGAGGAGTGGGCAACGTCAGTCGTAAGTCGTTTTCCAATTCCTCCACGTGCGAAGCACTACTAATGTTTACTCTAGGGCTCTCGAGAACAGTTGGCTATAGCTGCCTTCGCACAGTCTCTCCTTGCTATCCCCAAGACTCTTGCTATCAACGCAGCCAAGGACGCTACCGAGCTTGTCGCTAATCTCCGATCAAGACATGCTCTCTCGCAACGCACTGTGAACCCAGCGGACCCATCGTCGCAAGATGCAAAGCAACTCGCAAAGTCGAAGAACTACAAGAACTACGGCCTAGATTTGACCAACGGCAAGGTGCACGACTGTTTAAAGGCTGGCGTTCTTGAACCTAGTATGAGCAAAGTTAAGCAATTAAAGTCGGCGGTGGAGGCATGTGTGGCCATCATGCGGATTGATACCCTGATCAAACTTGATCCGGAGGAGCAAGGCGGAGGTGGCGACGATGGACATGGGCACTAGAGTTCGCGTAAACTTCGGCGAAATAAAGAGATAGCTTCGAAAAGACAACGAGAGCGGAATGAAGGCTTCGACATCCACGTGCAAGGCGCACACTGCGTTGTACAGCTCCGCCCGCGATCGGCGCCTACTAACTGCTAACTTGGAAAGGCGCCACCGAGCTATCAAGGCAGATGTAATTTAAGGGTCGAATGCGCCACATCCATATACGAACCTGCCTACCGGTGAAGTGTATCCGCCGCAAAAGCGTCCGATGTGTGCTTGGCGGTCACCTTGAAGGGAAGGACGTGCTCGGGTGGCTGTTGCTGTGACCAATTAAATGTCTGTATAAGTGGGTACCAAGTTAACTTCAGGCTCAGCTCGCCTCCCCATGCTCCTTGCTACACCACATTCGTTATCAACCATCTGTTCAACACTGCTTGACATGTTACGTTGTGTCATATCACTGCGTAGAACTGGCAACCAAAAAACATTGTTTGATCTCTGTTCTGCCAGTAGAATCAGAGTCCAAAAATATTTCGAGTGAGGGCATCACACCACCATCATCGCAACATGTATCTCCAGCCGTAATCGTGAGATACTCCAGCTCCAGCTGATCAACCTGCCAATGCGCCTGTCTCGTATTGTACTTGCGGCATGCAAGCCCAGTGGGCCACTGCACGCCTTACGGCGCAACGAGGCTCCCTACCTAACATATGGGGGTACATAGCTGAAATGACTTCCTGTTAGCCATAAGCTGTTTCAATCCTACTTTTTGAATCTTTAGACTGGAATACAATGGCATATACTACACTCCGCCCATTGCTGTTGGCTTTCCTTGTCCAAGGTGCTATCGCCGCTACAATCACATCAACAGCTACCACGACACCTGCGCCGGTTGTAAAAAGGGCAGTCACAACGGTCGGTTACATATCAGTCGGAGAAAGGGGTGGAACTACACAGTGTATGCATCTATCTCGACTACGTCCTTGTTCTGTCTAACAAATCTTAGGGGATACTATCACCGCAAATGATGAGAATCAGGTTATAGCAACCTCCAGTAACCTGTACAAAATTTGCAACCCCACTTCGGTCTGCGAATTCTTTTCTTGTGTAAGCGAGTACGCTGTTTTCGCTACTACGTCGATTTACTGGTAAGTTTTTTTGGGAGCATGGCTGCATCGACAATGGTTGCTGATACAGTAATGTAGTGGAGGCGCGAGCAGCACGTGCAGCTACTGGGAGCTCGCAACAGATATCAATGACCAACATCCATTGACCAACTACTGGTGCGATGCCAAGACAGAGACTGGTGGTATCATTTATATGACGACACCCGAAGATGGTACGGGTACAAGAAGATCAACCAACAATGCAGCTTCAGTATCCTTCACCCGCGTCACCAGCGCACCTGGCGCTACAGATACCTCGATTGACCCGGTCAACGATCTACCCACCTCAGCAAGCACCAAAACCAACAAGAAGAAGAAGAGCACACCAATCGGTGCTATCGTAGGCGGAGTAGTCGGTGGCCTTGTCCTTCTTGCCGCCATCATATTCGCAGTCGTTTTTCTCCTCAGGCGAAGGAAGCGCAACCAAGCCAACAACACCAACAACATCAACACCGGCGCGCCCCAACAGCAGCAACAACCCCCAACCCAACAACAGCAATCATCAGTACCCACACAATACTACCAAGAGCAGAAGCCCGTACCTGGGCCTCAAGTCCAGCAGATTCCTCACCCACAACAACCGCAACCACAACCACAACAACAGTACGCGCATTACGACCCAAATGCTCCCCAGGCACCCCAATTTTACGATCCCAATGCTCATTCTAGCTATGCGATGTCGACTCCAGAAAAGACACCAGCTACGACAAATCCAGTGCAGATGAATCCTTACTATGCAGAAAACGGGTCGGTAAGTCCTGTACCACAGTACTCGCCTGCTGCTTCTCCGCCGCCTGTTCCGGCGAATGTTAATGAACTACCTACTGGGAGGATGTAAGATCATATCTTAGGATACAAGATATGCTGCAAGGCTTCTGTATCAGCGAGCGGCTATTGCATGCTAGCGCATGGGAGTTACAACGCGTTTCTTAGTGATTTGAGCTGCTCAGAGAATTCGGACATTATAATGAATATGTATACACTAAGTAATTACACGCTTATTGTCTGGAGCAGTAACCCCTGTGAAATGCCCAAGCTAGCTTTTGGTGTTGTTTTCCGCAGTAGTATGCCTGTCCACACCCAGAACACTTCGACGCTGCGTTGGGAGCCCCACAATGTCCACACCACTTGTCCTTTTCCCTATTCTCCAATCTTTCCTTCACTCTGATTGCTACTTCCAAGAGCCATTCATCGAGGGGGGTACCAGGTATAGCCAGAGAACGCTGACTTTTGCTAGGATCCGCACCCTTGGCCAGGTGACTGAACCGTATCGCGAACTCTTCAGGAGTATCTAGTGCAAACAATTGCTTCCCCTTTGGTCCCGGTCCTCGCCCTATATCGCCAAATTGCATAGACGAAAGATCAAAGAAAGTCTTGACAGTCTCGCTGTCATGCGGCGAGAAACCGACGACGGCGTGGGGCAATTGCGGCGCGTGGCCACTCACTTGCAGTGAATTTTCCGGAAGCACATAAATCGCGGTTGCAACTTTCGGCTCGCGAAATGCTTCCTCGATGATTACGCGCCTGTCAATCGTCGTCGTATAAACCTGGCCAGGCTGCTTGTTGAGGGGCGCATGCCGAACCCTCAGTTTCGTATCCTTGGGGAACAAGCCGAAGAAGAGTTGGAGGAGGCTAATAGATTTACGGTAGCCGTTATGGTTGCGTGCTTGGTGGAAGAGAGTCTCCAATTGCTCGTCTGAGAGCGTGTTTTCAGCTCGCTTTTCCTCTTGTAGAAAATCCTGGGGAAGATCGGGTGCCGTTGGATCGCTGGGATTTTGCTTCTCGACGACAATCCAGGTGCAGTCATTCTTATTCCACTCTGAATTGATCGAATTGTTAAGACCGACTAGTTGTGGCTGGTTTCCAGGGAAGGCAACTTCCCGCAGTTTGGTATGGCGGAGTTCGGAGTCGGTTGTGCTTCGCTCATAGTTCATCAACACACCGATATCGTACAGGTCTAGCTCTAGCTCCCCGGAGTCGCTCATCTTTACAATTTTTTTTTTCTAAGAACAACGCTTGGTGTGGGAAATAGAGTTGTGTAGAAGTCACGATGCTTTACATAGTAGGCTTCTGCTTCTTGCCCTGGATACGCTAAACAAAAGCCCTTCCCTCTTCCGTCTTAGTATTTGTCCGTTCACCTTCCCGTTCGCTAACACCTCTTATTCGTGTTAGGGACTTAGGCATGTGCTTACCATGCAGAAGCTTACCGAAAGCTGCGGGAAACGCCCTGCTTATGATGGGTCTATTGCCGCAACGTCTGCAGTCGTGCAGTCGTTTTGCCGGATGCAACCGTCCAAATTTTTGAGGCGATTTCAATCCAATTCTTGCTACTATTAGTAGAAACCAAGGGGTGAAAGTACAAGCATCCACTCAGCATGGGAGACAAATTTTATCTGAACTGCAGCAATCCATATATGAAGATATACTGCAAAGTATAGAAGTATCTCCACCCCATTGGTGCATACTTGTACATACAACGCAAACCGCAGCACTGGGTAACGAGCGAATTATCATGTCGTACTGTTCACAGTTGCGTTTTACATTTGACAAGGCCAGTAAGGAAGCCCCACCAAAGCGGCGTGGTACATTGATGGGGGTTGGGTGAAAGGAAGCTACAGCTCAGGGTGACATGGCGCTATTTGCGGGGTGCATAGATGCGGCGGCCGTTGGGAAAAGATTCCTACGAAGCACATGGAGTACATCATGACATCAACACTAAACTGCGTGTTGGTGGTGTGCAAGATTGTTGTTAGTGTGCACCCTACTAAAACCACGAGTTTCGCGCTTGACCCTCTACACCGCTACCCGTAGCTAACGCTTACCCACCTAGGTATACCTAGTCAGCGATCCCCGTATCGGACTGCCCTACTGTCCAACGTCCCCGTCGGAAGTCACAGCCCATTCTCTCCGTCGGAAAACACCACATTGAGCCCTATAGATACGTCCACTCGTGTGATAACGCCCATTGACTTATATATTACTTACGATAACGATGTAGCATAAATAGCCTGCGAGGACGTGTTCTCCAGGCTGATTCACAGCGACTGAATATTTTCATCACCATGTCTCGGCCCTATGACAATGCAAATATTGAAAAACTTCAACGTGATGCTGAAGATTGCTTGCTTACTTACGGAACCGACTTCCACCCCGAAATCATCACCTCTACCGATGGCATCTACGTTGAAACAGCCTCCGGGCATCGCATGATGGATGTATGCTACAACTCCACCTCCTCATAAAGCATTCATCGCTAACCACAAGTTGCAGTTCACATCCGGCCAGATGAGCACTTTGATAGGCCATGGCCATCCCGAAGTCGTGAAGGTGATCAATGACCATGCGCAACATCTCGATCATCTCTTCAGTGGCATGATTAGTCCTCCCGTCATCAACCTGGCAAAACGTCTCACGGGTGTCGCGCCGGCTGGTCTCGACAAAGCATTCTTCTTGAGCACTGGAGGCGAGAGCAACGAAGCTGCTATTCGTCTGGCGAAGTTTTACACCGGGAAGTTCGAAATCGTTGGCCTGGCAGCGTCATGGCACGGTATGACGGGCGCATCGCTCGGTGCTCAGTATCATGCCGGTCGTTCAGGTTATGGACCTAACATGGCTGGTAACCTTGCGCTTCCGACACCCAACGCGTACCGTTCAATTTTCAGAAATCCAGATGGAACATACGACTGGAGGAGTGAGCTGGACTATGGCTTTGACTTTTTGGACAAGCAGTCTTGCGGTTCGCTTGCAGCAGTCATTGTCGAGCCTATACTGTCTAGTGGCGGTATGTTGGAGCTTCCACCCGGGTATCTGAAGGCTTTAAAGACCCACTGTGAAGCTAGGGGTATGTTGCTCATTGTGGATGAGGCGCAGACAGCACTCGGAAGAGCAGGGGATATGTTCGCTTTTACACACCATCCAGAAGACGAGGCTGTAGTTCCTGATATTCTAACACTTAGCAAGACGCTTGGAAATGGCATTCCACTTAGTGCGGTTCTTACATCGAACCCCATTGCTCAGCACGCTAAAGAAAACGGCTTCTTGTTCTACACGACACATATAAACGACCCTCTACCAGCGGCTGTAGGTGACAAAGTTCTCGAGATTGTCATCAGAGACGACCTCTGTGCTCGCTCTAAGAGGCTTGGTATAAAGCTCCAAGCTGGTCTCAGAGAACTCCAGTCACGATATGGCTGCATCGGAGACGTTCGTGGTCGTGGTCTCATGGCTGGAGTTGAGATTGTTGCCGACAGGAAGACGAAAGTTGGGGCGCCGGATGTGGGCATGGCAGTGTCAAACAAGATGATGGAGATGGGCTTGTGGTCCCAACTGGCTACTATGGCATCATTTGGTGGCGTATTCCGGGTTGCGCCTCCGATTACAGTCACAGAAGAGCAACTCGATGTCGCCTTATCGATTATAGAGGAGGCACTGAGGACGACTCCAGGCACAATGCCGCTGTATACTAACAATATCACTGCACAACTTTAAGTCAGATGTAGTTTATATTATGGTGTAAAACAATGACGAAGACGATGTTATTAGTACAGAACCTATCTCAGTGTCTGGATTTTTTCATGCAACCTATGATTGCTGTATGGAGTACGCTGCTGCAACCTGAATCCATCATTTGATACTGAGTTCATATAGCAATGATCAAGTGTCCGGTCCCCCCCACTTATTCCTTCACTGCTACGCCACTACTGCGGCACGTCATTCCGCCATGTATCATTTCCAGTGTCTCCATTGTATCCCGACCATCTCGCACCGCCTCGCCAACGATCGTCCCATAATTTTTTACCATCTTTGCCGTCTTTGGACTTTCCGTCATGCTCTTGCATCCAGCAGTCTATACACCACTTTTCGCTCTTCTCAAATATATCTGTGATGGTGGCGCATTGGTGCTGTATAGGATAATGTTGAGCTAGCTTGCACAGTGTGAAGGGATGGATGGGGTTGAGAAGAGTGTGTAGACCTGGGCAAGAGTAATTGATACAGTTGCGAAAACACATGTAGGCTATAGTTGCTAGAGTACAATAAAGAGCAAAATGATCGCCATGTTGGTGATCTTTTCCGTGTGCCAAGGGGGAGAAGGAAGTGAACTGGAATGCAAATCACAGATACGGATGATAGATGCCAAAACTTTAACATTCTCGTTTCAGCAAGCTGATATGTGAAAAATTATATACAGAAATTGAAGTAATCGTCAAAGTCAGTGACACGCAGAACGGCGCACACATCATTCACAACGTTCACACTACCACCCTCCATCAAATCACCGTACTATGCACAACTTACGCGCAGTTGACAGTGATGGAAGCGCTACCAGTGGAGAAGTATCCCTCAGTAGCAACAATCTGGTAGTAGTGACTACCAAGGTTCAAGCCCTTGCTGGCCCAGGCATCGAAGTGAGTCTTCATGTTAACCGAACCGGAAGAGCGCTTGTTCTGGCGAACAGACCAGTACTGCTGAAAGGTCTTGGTGCCATCAATGGATGGCTGGTTGGTACGGGTCGTCTGAGCGATCTTGTAGGAAGAGCCATCGACCGTCACAGTGCCCTTGTTCTGGGCCTGGGAAGAGGGGTCGTATGTTCCAAAGTTCTCAACGACGTAGTACTCAACGAGAGGGTTGCGGGTCCAGCCGTAGATGGCAAGGTAAGAGTTGCCATTGGGGTTGTAGGAGCCGGAGTAGGTAATAGTACTGATATGATGTTAGTATATTCAGCTGTGGGGATGCATATGAGGAGATGGTCATACCGAGCAGATCCTGGGTTCCATCCCTTTCCTCCGACAAAGTTGCCTCCACTTCCCCATTGGACACTGTAGCTGCCACCAGCACCATTGGTGTAGGTGACCTTGGAGCCACCATCAGTCCACCACGAGTAGACTAAAGGTTATATTTAGCAAATGTATGTTATGGCTTGAATAGTCTAACTTACAGCAGCCGTTGTGCGTTCCCTCGGAGTTGGGAGTGCTCTGACGGGCAACGAGGCCTCCAGATGAACGGACAGCTACATCAGTAGCAGGGGCAGCGAATGCACCGGTAGCAGCAATGGCAGCGGTGATGATTGAAGTGAAGGAGACCATTTTGAATGTAAGATGTTGCTTCTGAGAAATGAGTGAAGATTGTTGTTGTGGATATGATCTACTAGAAGGAGGCCTTAAGATATCTTTATAGATTTTTCATACGCACCATCTTGGTCGGACGGAGGTTCGGATCTGCTAGCAAAGCCAAGACAGAAACATTTGCCATCCTTGCGGTGCTACATCTACTATCAGCTAGGATGTCGATCGAGGTATGAGGGTGGAGAGATAGCAATATGCTGGGCTTGGCTGTTGTGTAAAAGAAAGTGCCTAGAAGTGAGTGCCTTGGGCCAATAGCAACAACAGAGCCTCCGAAACGTCCTAGGACTCGGGTCAGGTATACACTCCTATTGGCTTAACACTTGAAACAATCCTTCTGGGATAAGGCCGTGCGGTTATGAACTGAGAGGTTGTAATTACTCCGTACTGGGGTTCGATGCGGGTTGCGCTACAGCGGTCATAGCATGAACTCGCTCGATTGTACAACCTATCCTCGTTCTCTTAGAATCGCCAAGCCTTCCGCCTTGGTCTTGTCCCTGTGGCTAAATTCCACCTTGGCATGAGTACAGAATTATGGAGTAGTGTCATGTTAATCAAACGTGAAGAAGGTGCGTGACCTGGAGGGCGCTTCCTGTACCGACATGGACGACTTGTGCCACCAACAAGGAGGATTCTTCATCTGAATAAAATTGGTCAACCGCTCTTGTTCCAATTGGGTGCTGCTGAGCGGATTACGAGTCTGTCATTTCGGTCGAAGGTGAGCGCAAGGCACCGGTGAGGCACAGCAAAGGTTGGGCGCCTAGTATACGCGGCGTCTCTGCTGGAGCCTGAGGTGAGGTGGCAGAACACGTATCGGTACTATTCGACTTTCAAAACCACGGTGCAGGTCTTTTGCAAAACATACTATCCGATGCGGTGAGCTTAGTTCTGGTCTGCTGGCTTGAGTGATATTGGTTTTGCATAGCTGAGGTTGGAAGGATGAAGGGGGGGACCTGGGGGTCTATGCGTGGAAGTTGGGATACCTCGCCGCATGGGCGCCACGTGCCTCCACGCTACGCTCAATGCTCATGTTCTAGGCCAATGGGTGTGCTTTCGTGGTAATTCTTGGCAATAGTTTCGAGAGACTTTCCCGCACTGTAGTTTTCTGGGCCGCCAGCGGGGAAGCAACTTCCGTCTCCCGTCAACCGAACCCGTTCTTGGATCCGTATCCTCAAAGGCAAACAACCAAAGGGACGTCATTTTCTTATCCGGGGAATTTCTAGGTCAGAGAAACACAGCACACCAATCAATTTTTACCCGCCAAATTGCAAGGTATCCACTAGTGGTAATTGCCGCATGCACCCCGGAAATCACGCACATGGCGTACTTTTTCCGCCCAGGTTCTTGGTACTCTATAAGAGCTCTTGTCCAGGCTTGTCCAGGCTTGTCCCGCCGGGTGAACGTCCACTGAGTGAAGCTTGGCAGAGCCGCTGATTTGATGGGGGAGGTTATGGATATCGATGGTGCCATCTGGCATTGATTGAAACATATGATGAGTTTGCATTGGAACAATCCATATGCTTTGCGAATGACAGCGAAATCAGCTACGGATCGATCGAATCAGATCATCGCAGCCTCTAAACGCCAGTGAGAAGGCAACAACGAACATCTTCTCAGGGCAAGTGAAGGGTACCTGTACGTGGAAGAACAAACTTTAGCGGAGGTGCCTACCGGTAATCAACCTTGCTACGGTGGACTAGTAGATAGCCTAGGGCATCACGTGGACATCACGCATTAACTGATTTTCGAGATCCTAGCTTAGAACATCAACACCAAGAATAAAATGATGCCGAAGCGAACATGGATGATCTTGGAGACAAGATCACTCACACCTTAAAGTAATTGCAACTAAAAAGAGACAATCGCTTGAAGTCATTCAACTGTCAGGGCTAACAACCAATTTACGAGTCCACCACTTTACGTTCACTCACCGCCAACTCATCGCTAAATCAATAGCAGAATAATACCAACTAGCCTTACGGAGTATCTCCACACATCCAAGGCCTTCACCGCCAATACTCCTTAGCATCTCTAAACAATGTCAATAATACAAGTATACACTACAAGTCACAGTTCACTCAGCTATCTCTTATTTGACAAAATCTCGCCTCATCCCACACAGCTCATTCCTCTAATCCATCCGATACGCATGTAATCATTCACTCGAGACCGGCTTCGTCGAACCACGCGACGGAACGCGCAAGAGGTACAGAGCGCTCTTGAACAAAACGAAAGTTCAGCCTGAAGCCCGTCATTGAAAGACGAGGAGAGGAAAGGTTCTCTTGGAGAAGATGTCGAAAGCAGTAGATGCAATGAAGAAAACTCACTACGACAAGCAAAGGGTCGATAATATGGGCCCTCGCAAACACACCGAGAGGAAGATACAAGGATACAGTTAAGAACGATACATGTTGTAGTAGCAGGTTTACTAGTCAGCTATTTGATGAGTTTGTCCTGCTCTCCATCATCTTCACTCTCCTCTTCCTCGCTATCTGTCTCGTATTCACTCTCCTCTTCGGTCTCTTCTTCATCCGTCTCCTCCTCGCTACCGCTTTCCTCCTCCTCCTCCTCTTCCTCTTCAGCCAACCAGTCGTCGAGTGTCTTCTCCTTCTGTAATGCTTTGGGTGCACTGCCAACACCCATGTCTCCACCTACACCGTTCAAGGCTCTTGGGCTGAGCATGCTGTCAGGTGTCGCCCTGCTGCTGCCGCCTGCTGCAGCGTCTAATCTTTCTGCCGCCGACATATTCTTCGCAGACTCATATGCTGAAACATATGTTGATGAAGAGGTCGAAACAGCTTCGTCACGCAGCGCTGGATCTGGTTCTTGGCCTTCTTTGACCCAGCGAGGTAAATCATCGTAGCCGCGTAAGCCACCAACCCCGCCTTCGTCGCCGATGACCAGACTAGCGCTTCCGAGAACATAGCCTTTTCGTGTTTCACTAGGGCTTGGAATATGGGGGACGGGCTTTGGTGCGAGAAGTAGGAGCGAGGCAAGCTGCGTGGAGGTAGGTATCGCAAGCAATGCTTTGTAAACACGCGCACGGTCGCGAAGGTCGTAAGATGTATCATATCTTACTAATAGAAGAACATAGTTGTAGAGTGCTTCGATGATGTGTGGCTTTTCTTCCTGTTGAGATTCGGAGTTCTGCGGTGGGGACTCGAGATGCTCATCTCTGAACCCGCCATGCTCTTCTTGGAAGTCATCCACGAGGGACGAGCTTGGTTTAGGTTCTTCCAATCTTGGCTCTGGAGGTGGGTGTGCAGCCAAGTGATGTACATAGACCTTTGCAGCTAATAGCACAATTTGGAGTTTTGCTGGCTCAGCCTCGTCTGCGAAGCCTTTTACCAGGATACGTAGTACATCCGCAGCAATGTTGTTTTCAGGATCGATGCCAGAGAATTCTCCGACTAGCCATATGATGCTTGCGCGGGCCTGGGGGCTTGTCGCTGCATCTAAATGCTTTGCCAATCTGACCACAGTTGTGCGGTGTGCATTCGGATCTCGCTGGATCAGATGTCGGATGACTTCCAGGGACTCAGCTACTAAATGCGTATCTGCGGAGCCAATGTGCTTGAGTAGTAGCTTTAGGCACCTCGCTGATGTCTGTGGGCTTGTGGCCGGGCTTTGCGAACAACGTCCGATTGCTCGAACCGATTCCTTGACCAAAGCTGGATCCAGACTTCCGGAATGCGAGAAGTGGCTAAGTTCGGCCAGTATCAGACTCTGTAGTCTCAGTTGTGCGTAGGGAAATATCAGTGTCAGCATCTCCAGCTTCAACTGCCATATGTGTGGCGTGTCCGTCGATCGGACCAGAAAATGCGTGTAGTATTTTACAAAAGGCTCCGGATGCGTTAGGCAGACTTGTACGATATTGTACAGCGCTATGTGCTGGATGTCCACTGCGGATCGCAGTAGGGAGATTAATGGTCCGACGGCCTGGGCCATGTATTCGGGCGTACCGAGATAGAGGTACGTCCTCGCTACTGCTATCACGACAGCTGCATTGCGAGACTGAAGAAGTGATTGGCAGCCTTTCAGCAGTAATTCGAGATCAGGGTCCAGAATTGCAATCTCTTCCATGTCTTGCTCTTGCTCCTCCTCTTCAGACCCACTCTCTGAATCGTCGTAAAAACCTTTTGTCGACTGTGTAGGCTTGGTATTTGCGTTGGTACCCGCTGCCCTCCTGACCTTTTTCGTCCGCCGTGGGAAGCATTTGCGTGCATAGACCATCATGAGTCGCAGGGTAGCCAATTGTCCCCACTCGTCCATGTCAACCAGCTTACGCACCAATGAGCGATAGTGCGGGTGTATCAGATCCAGGCGTTCGGGACACAGCTCTAGGAATGAGGCTACGGCTGCTCCCGTCACAAAGTACTGTTTGTCTCCCAACAAGGTCGAAAGGTAGTCAAGCAACTGGGGTTCCGTGTTCGGGTCTAGCCTATAGCACTTTGGTATGGCCAGAGCTGCTGCTCGTCTCACGTATGGCGACATGTCCCCAGAACCGCGCTTAATGCCCAGACTCACAATCTGGCTGATGACGGGCACCCGTATGCTGGACATGACGCGTAGGGCGAGGGCTCGTAGCTGAGGGCTCGTGTCCGTAAGCGACTTTTGTATCGTATTGATGGAAAGGAGGGCCGTGTCCGGTTCGTGCTCAGCATGCTGTAGGAGGTATATGTACACGAGCTTTTTGACCGGGAGCGAGGGCGAGGCGACATTTTTGATAACGTGGGAGAAAAAGGGGAGGGTCTGCGAGAGCGGCTGGCGGTAGGACATCTACGTCGTCTGTCGTCAGTTACTACACGTTCCCAACCGTGTCATGACTGCGGTGCTGCAAACTGGGCGGTGGGGCAGTACCTACAGTGACAACCCGTCGCAGCCCCTCCAGCACATCGCGCTCTGATCTGCTGTCGAGAAGCTTCTTGAGCTGGCCCGATGGCAGCTCCTTGGTGGGCGCCCTGCGCACATTGCTGGCATCGCGGGCGGCTTCGAGAGTAAGGTCGCGGGCTGCAGAGAGTGACCAGTGAGCAAAGCTCGAGGGATGCATGACGTCCAGCGACACAATTGCATGACCACGTACGACTACAGTCCGAGTCGAAAAGATACGGGCGCGTGCACTGGTGTATAGAAAATTGGAAAGGGCGCCATACCTGTCTCCAGCAAGCTCGATATGCGACTGATGGACTCCATGACGGCCGCCTACGCCAGGATGAGCGCTTCGGTCCGGAGCGCGCGCACTTCGTCTCTACCCACGAACGAGGTGCCGACTATGCAGTGGCAAGGGGGAATCAGGTTCTGGGCGTCGTTGTAGTGGTTAATCGTGGCAGGGTGCATGCACTTGGGCAGTTCTGGAGTCATGGACAACGTAAGTAGTGGGGGGAGTCGGGGAGCGGGAACTGCCGCCGATTGGCGTCATTCGCCCAGCCGACCATGACATTCACCGAGGGCGTTCTACTCCGCCTCCCAAAGTAGAAAACCGACGCCAGATTGGGCACACACACATGGCATTCGGCACGCATTTAGGAAGTCACATGTCATGTCGCCAACACGGCCGACGGTCCTGAGCCCGCTGACGCTCACTGGACTACTTCATCACCTACTCGCCAATCAGTCCGACACATGTCCAACACTGCTTATCATCTGCTCGAGACGAGACGACTTCCTGGAACGCCTTGCCACTTCTCTGCAGCAAGACCGTGACAAACAAGAGACAGAGAGCCTAGAGCAATTGATTGCTCCCACGCTGCACAACTTACTCACTACAAGACACATTCAGCTCGCCTTTTGCCCGTCTGTGCAGGCCTTATTAGCCTACTTTACTGCATACGACCGGCCCGGTCCCGCCAGGCTCATCGAGGGTACTCAAAGAAAAGAGAAGATTGTCCTGGTGAACGCACTCGCACTGCATGCATCGACGCCATCGTTTTCAGCCCAAGGACTCTCAAGATGCTTTGCAACTGTGGCTGAAACTGCCCTCAGGACTGGCGTCGAGCTTCACATTGTGGAATGTACGGGAGAGCCTAGGCTCCATAAAGAGAGCAACGAAGAGGATGTAGACATGGAAACCGTACACGAAGCAATCCACGGTGGAACAGAGGCCGAAGATCCATGGGAACAAGAAGTGTCCATCTTGAATGTCTCAGCAAGAAGATTCGGCTCTGGGCCTGGTGACCGAGCATGGGCGGGTCGTACTGTCAAGGTGAAGGAGGTCGCAGCAAGGTGGTTTCACTTCCGCACTTGGGGATCCGCACAGGCATAAAGGCCGAGGGTGGAATACAATACGCTTTCGTCATGGAGATGGGAAAAGTGCTGAAATTTTTGATCCTCCAATGCTATCAGACCGATAATTGGCCGGACTCGATTCGCCCTCCTAGATCATCGTCCGTCAGCCGTCACTTCGTCACATCGTGGGAGCCCAAGCTACCCAGAGTATCCATCACTTCTAAGTGAAACTTGTTGCCAGCTTGCGCCATATCGCCACATGGGTCTCCCCTTTATCCAAGCTTATCCAATCGTCTATTGCCAGTCCTTCTTGATGTCGAAAGACCACTTGAACTGCAGATGGACCTGGTTGTCATCGTCGACGAACTTGGAAACGGCTGTGTAGTGGCCACGGCCGAGCATACCAGAGGGGGCGGTCTCAGGCTCAACTGAACGATGGTTAGTAGGACGGCAGATTGGACGCTGTCGACATGTACATACATTTCTTCTCGTAGAAGGGCTTTTCCTCGGTGCTGGGACCATATGAACCCTGTTGTAGCTATTAGCAAGTGCCCAAATTTACCGGCGCAGCATAAAGACGTACCATCATCTCTTGCAACTTATCGCTGACGCCCATACGTGTGACTTTTTGGAGGTACTTCAGGCCTGCAAGAATCTCATGCTGAACCTTGAACTGCGCCTTCATGCGGAACTTGGCACCCTCCTTGATGGTAAAAGGCTTCTTCTCGAGAGCTTCGAGCGCACCGGGCGCGCGCAGGTCGATGATGATGTCGTCGCGCCCTTCAACCTCAAGCCCCAGAGAGAGGATGATACATTTGCGGGGGTCGTTGGGGTCGGAGATGTCCTTGCCTTGACCAAGACCAAGGGATGCCTTCCACTTTTGCAGAGACTCGTCGTTCTGGTCTTGAAGTCCAATGTTAGTACACGTGTGACCGGCGCGCTTTTCCGCAGAGAGATTGAGGACTACTTGCCTAGCTTCTGGTACTCGTCAATCGTCTTCTTCTCGCCGACCTTGAAGCCCTCAGTCTGCTCGGGGTGTAGGTCATCTCCGTGGTCGGCCATGGCGAATGTGTAGCTTGATGAGTGAAGCTGGGTAAGGAAGGAAGCTTGGCTGATTGGTGTAGGGATTTAGGTCAACTGGAGAAAGTTTGTGGAGAAGTTAGAGGGTCAATTGTGAGGATGAGGGGCCAAGAACAGGCGCGGCGGCGTGTTGAGCATCGAGGTTAGCGGGGCACATTCACCGCTCCGATAGCTTCACGCAGGCCATTGGCTACGTGCCTGGCGGGGCCTGCCGCAGCACTGGGTGGATATGCCGCATGCTGTCCACTGTTCGTTGTCCAGACTGTTGCTGCAGCACAAGTCTATCTTGCATTGCTCAACCTGAGGACGCGAGGCTCTTCGACGGCGCGTACGTCTCACCATCAGGCATTGACCAGACCCTGCGTCCAAATTGAGGTGCAGTGCAATGCTGTACGGTACGGTACTGTACCTTGCGTTGAAGCTCTTGACGTCTGTCTGACTGTCAGGGTCAGTCGACATTGACGACATGTCTGCCGCATCGGAGATATATTCGCAATCAGATGGCACTAGGCCATGCATGGGGAGTTCATGGCGTGCGTACAAAAAAGAATGGGTACGACTCCGCAGTACGAAGTGCACGTACTATGTGTCGTCGTACTGCGTAAGTATACATAGTATACTGGCCTGTCTCGCACGTGTCTTAGCTGCATATCTGTTTGACAGCATACTGTGTACATGGCGATTGAGAATTATCGCGTCGCCTGACCAGCGTCGGTTGCATGGTCGTTCGAATACAGGATACAGCATAATACGTGGGGTCAATGGCAAAGTTGGAGCACGTCGGAGAGCCATGGCAGTGGGAAGCTGGGTGGGAAACGCGTGACTTTTCCACACAGTAAGAAACCACGTTCCCAATCTAGCTGGGAGGCAACCGTAGACGACATTTTTGGCGGCCTGCAGTACGATGAGATTAAGCAGCATGGCCAATCGGCTCGTGCGATACAACAAGCTCTCGAGAGGCACTAGCGATAGAGGAAGAGTCGCGAAACCTTTGCGTTCGCATTCGCGAAGAAACATGATCTGGAGGTGGCTGGGCATTGGAGCTAGTGCACAGGGATAGCAGCCATCGCTCCTTCCTGTCCACCCTCGTCGCATCCATCCAACTCCCATCGAGGCGACTTCCATCACGTCGACTGCGCGCACTCTCCTTATCGTCGTCGTCGAAATCGCCCATACCTTTACTAAGCTTTTTAATCAATTTCTCGCCTCGAACGCCTGCGACCCATTGCGCGCGTCATACGTCGTCCCATCACGCCAAACCTCCCGCGACAACATCCGCGCTGCGCGCTTCACACGTCGCCTATACACACTGTAACCATTGCGCCGCCCAAGACTGTATCATAATGAGAAAGGGCGACATGACCAAAATGGTGAATGGACGCGCTTTGCCCGAGAGGAAGAATCCTCTTCTTGAGCCTACCGAATCGACCATCGGTACGTAATCATGACGCATTCGACCATGACGACGACGCGACTAATAGACATGCGCAGTTGATATTTTGATCCAGAGGCGCCGACTGGGACAGACAAACCTCGGCGTCAGGACTGGCATACAGGGTCTTACCAATGCGACTCAGCCGGAGAACATGGGCACCTTTGACTACGCGCATCTGAGGGTTCCACTACCCAAGGATCTCAAAGACTCCGGCATCTTCACGGCGAACAAGCCGTCAGCGCAGAATAAGGATCGCAGAGAACTGACTTTCCCGGAATCATACTTCCTGATGGTACGCGATGAAAAATAGCCTTGCAACTAGCGCGACAAACCGACTGACGCGACAAACAGCGACGTAGCAGTGACGGCTATATCAGTGCGACTGGTATGTTCAAGGCTGCATTCCCCTGGGCTTCGCTCATCGAGGAGGATGCGGAGCGCAAGTACCAGAAAACCTTCCCTTCCGCCGGTGCAGAGGAGGTTGCCGGAAGCGTGTGGATTGCGCCTGAAGAGGGTAAGTGATAATCGCTACTTGGTTAAAAAGCAGCGCGCTAACATTACGTGTAGCTCTTGCGCTATCTGAGGAATACGGTATGCGCCATTGGATAGAAGCACTCCTTGACCCTACGCCTATCGAGAAAGGCAACAAGGATAAATCAAACACTAACATTCAGTCACCACCAAAATTCGACGTCAAGAACGCCCAGCCTGCCACTCTTCCAACACCCACCACTCGCTCAGCTCGCGCGCGCTCGACTAGATCTGTATCGCCTAGTAAAGCTGCTACCCCGAGCCGCAAGTTCGCGACCCCGCGCAAGTCACGATCCACGAGGAGCGGGATGAATGCCACCAAGGGAGACGACTTGTTCGGAGCGCTTGATGCCGTTACACCATCGAGTGCGCTGCAGGCCACAATTGCCAACGGTGCCACGCCCTCTGTCTCATCATTCGACGGCGACGTCAAGGAGAAGGAGGTAGACGATGTTGAACCTGTGTCCGAGCAAAACGTTAAGGAAGGAACAGTGCACATTGAGGTCCAGCAAACTATTGAGACAAATGGTGACACGGAGAAGACTAGCACAAACGTTACCGTCGATGTCCCACATGACCATCCTGCGCTTCCTGAGCCAGAAGACCCGGCCGCTTTGATCGCAGAGGCTAAGCGCATGGTCGCAGAGGCACAAAAGCTGGACAGCGAATCGTCAGCAAGGCCCGCCAAGTCAGCAAAGCGTGGCATTGAGGATGTCTTAGATGCGGAGGACATTGCGGATGAGCGCTTGAACAAGCTAGCGAAGGTCGCATACACCACCGAGCAAAAGATGACAAAGGAGAAGGTTACACGGAGAGCACTTGTGGGTGTGGGTATCATGGCAGCCATTGGGTAAGCAATCACCTATCGTCCGGCCATCAAGCGCATAGCTAACATGACACAGAACGGCTTTCCAGTACTTCGTATAGTCAAGTGACTATTTCGCTCCTCGCGCATGCCCTGGATGGCTTGGAATCACGCCACCCTTCTCAACCCCTCTTCTTACCCTTCTTTTTGTCTTGCAGATACCACACCTACATTTTCTCCATGTTATCCTGATTTTTTGTTTCACTACAAATGGCGCACACAAGGTCTTCGTGGTTTCTGCAGCATGTGTATCGAATACGTACGCCGTGCAACGAATGAAGAATACAAAGGTGGCTCCTTTGACTTGGAAAGAAAAGGACCCTTTTTTTTGTATCACACTCATTCGGCGATGTGCAGCAGGGTGTGATGTGGACGAATAGTAGTTTTATTAATTTGATATCCCTCATCGTTTCCTCTCTCTTTTTCTTCCTTCCTTGAAAAGCTATCTATTTGACATGACTATTGGCCAGTTCGCCCACCTTCCTCACTGCCTCTTCAAAGTCATCGAAAGCGTGGATGGGCAGTTTGGCCTCTTCCAGGACCTTTTGTCCCTTGGCTTCGTTTGTCCCGCGCAATCTGACTACGACAGGTTTCTTCACGCCAAGCTCCTTGAACGCCAGAATGATGCCCTCTGCAATCATATCGCATAGCGTTAAGCCACCGAAGATATTGACAAACACGACGCTAACGCGTGGATCGGAGAGGATGAGCTTGAAAGATGTTTTGATGGTATCCGACGTCGCCTTTCCGCCCGTATCGAGGAAATTCGCTGCGGAGGTGGCATAATCGGGCCCAGAGAGGCGAGCAGAGAGCGTGTCAACGGTGTTAAGGGCTAAACCCGCCCCGTTCACCAGGGTACCTATAAGGTTCCTTGCTCCATCCTCCACAGGCGGGGTCTGCTTCCCTTTTTGTGTCGTTTCCGGGGGATACATAGATGAAGCGAGAGGCACATATACGATACCAGCAGCCTCTGCTTCTCGATCTGTAGCGGAGATTAAGGCTTGATCCTGCAGGGCGTGAAGATGTGCTTGTCGTTTTCCCGACTTGAAAGCTGCGTCGTCGAAGAAAAGGTATGGCGAGTAGACTAATAGCTCATCGTTGTCTACGGATAAGGCTAGGTTAACATGTGCGTCGATGGCTTCTTTTTCGGTGTACAAGATCCAAAGGTTTTGAATCAATTGGACCACTTGAGCTTTGGCCTTGGGTGGGGCGGCATCGAGTTGTAGGTGAGCAATTGCATCGCCAATGGCTTCAGCGTTTGGGCCTGAGCGGTAGTCAAAGGGAAAACGACGAACCCGTTGGTTGAGCTGAGAGGGGTTTGCAGTCGGTGCGGCGATTATAGAAGGAGAGCGGTTGGAGCGGTGGGGAGATATACCAAGGTAATGTGTTGAAGGTGAGCCTTCAGGGGGCAGTGATATATGGATGTTGTGGCTTTTGAGGAGAGCCGTGGATTGTTCTGCTGTGAGACAGAGAGTGCGTCGGTTTTGGACTGGTGTTGAACCTGTTAGAAGAATCAGAGGTCGGCGTGAGGTATGATATGAGCGGCGTTGTTGAGCTGCCACTTGCTCCTGTAAACTGTCAGAACATACAAGGAATAGAACTTGACTAGTATGGCATACAATTTTGCTGCCACTGCGACCGTGCCTTGCTAGAATATTCTTCATTACTCCACCAAACTTTGCAGGATGATCCACCATAGTAACACCAGCTCTTTCCAATGCTTTGTATTTTGACACCGCATTGCCTTCGCCCAAGCCCACCCATGCTCCAGCATGACCCATTACTTTGCCATGTGGTGCTTGGAAGCCTCCAATGACAGCTGCAATAGGTTTTGGGTCCTGGACGCGTTTCTTATAACCCATAATCCAATCTGCTGCCTCCTCTTCGGTTGTACCACCGAGTTCGCCCACGATGATGATAGCCTCTGTATCTTTGTCATGCCCAAACACTTCCAAAGCGTCTACAAAATTTGTTCCGGCAATCACGTCGCCTCCAACGGCAATACACAGACTTTGGCCGAGACCAGCTCTAGTCAAAGATCCAACCGTCTCATATGAGAGAGTACCGGATTTTGCTACAATACCAATGTGGCCAGGGGAGAAGGTTGGCAATGGTTGGAACCCGATTCTGCATCGCCCAATAGCTGAGATAATCCCGGGTGCGTTGGCACCTATAAGCCGGGACTTGGATTGTGATTGCAGCATTGAATGTATCTACTCTGATTAGCCAGTGATCTTCCTAGGAAACAGCATGCTGTGACAACCCACCCTCATCATATCATGCAGTGGAATATGCTCAGCCACTGCAACGATAAGTGGGACTTCGGCCTCAATTGCCTCCTCGATTGCGGCAGTAGCCTGATGTGCAGCCACGTAGATCCCAGTGGCATCTGGCTTCAACTGCTCCATTGCTGCCCTAACAGACGGCAATACTGGCAAACCCAGGTGCTCTCCAGATGCATTGGGCTTCACGCCGCCAACTACGTTGGTGCCCCATTCTATCGATTCTTTTGCGTTCGCAGTGGCTTGTTTCCCTGTGAAACCTTGAAAGATGACGCGGGTATGTGAACCAATCTTGAGATTCTGGATGGTTGAGTCATAGCCGTTGTACCGAGAGGACGTTGAAAATAAAATTCGGGATGTTCGGTAACCATGATAGCTGGTCCTAGAAATGGTATCGCGCAGGCCGTATGCTTGCTGTGAAAGCATATCGGATAGAACAGACCTGAGACGTCAATTGACGTCATAGATTGTGGTGACAGCAAAAAGGAAGGGGCTGGGTGAAACAAACTTCTTGCTTTCTGCCAATGAGGAAAATACCAGATGAAATGGCAAAGTTCTTAATATGCTCTTCGATAAGTTTTGTCCACGCAGTACTTGGACAGATGGCGAGGGGGTGAGTTCATTGGATGTAATAGCAGAAGTAACCGAGCTGCATTGAGGCTACTCACATGTAGCCGAATGTAGGTACCCCTCATACATCCGAAGATCGGTGTGCTTGGGACAACTGTGTATTGGCTGCCAACCCCCACGCAACCTTGAATTTCTTACAGACTTATTCTATCCACAAGCAACTTTCACAAGCACGACATGAAAACGGAGGCTTACGACCTCGGCTAGTTTTGGTGTTCCACAGAGGCTGCCCTCAGGATAGGACATCATGGTAGAGCTACTAGTAACCCATACATGCTGCTTACGGAAAACCTGTTTGCTGACTCGGGTAATACTGTGAAGGCGAGAATGATGGAGGTCCGGCGAAAACACTTCCTTACTACGGTCAAACATTATCAAAAACTACCAGCTTGACATGAGTGCGATTCGGGCAATTTATCACATGTCGAAAGTGCCTTGCATTACCCCGGATCCGCCAGAGTGGGTCGCGTGACGTGCTGGCGTTGACTCGCGTGGCCTTTTACACATCATCCGGGCATGTCAAACGAGACTTTCACCGCCAGCCTAGTCATCTCCACCGCTTCCTACTCGTCCACGCACTCGACTAACGCTGGCACGCGACTTGCCGTCATCGTGGTGATCAGAAACATGGCCGAGGTGGAGCATGACCGCGGAGGCGGAAGGACTGAAGCCTGGGGGCCCATGGTCGCTCTTTATGCCTTTGAACGCTTGCTAACGCGTAGTTCTCACGATACCCTATTTGTTTCTCTCTTCCCTTCCCCTTTGCGAACCGCTGACTGCGCTACTCTTCTTTTAGAGACGTCCCTTGTCTTCCGCGAGCCAATCTAAGAGCTGCCGCCATGCTACCTCAGCTAGTCCTCCTCACGGGCTTCGTCCACTATTCCTATACCTTTTCGATACCACCTCTACCTCACCTGAGCACTTTTGTCGGTGCCAGCCATGCGCATACACAGCAGCATCCGCTGCAAGATACACTCGATTCCTGGATAGAAAAGGAAGAGCGTATTGCGCTGGACAAACTTCTGGCAAACGTCGCACCGGGTGGCAGTAATGTCAAGGGCAAGGGCGTGGCAGATGGCACAGTAATTGCTAGCCCTAGCCAGACCGCGCCTGACTATTGGTTCCAATGTTCGTTTCCAGCAGGTTGATTATACTTGACAATACTGACTCGCAAAACAGGGGTTCGCGACGCAGCTATAACCATGGACACCGTCGTAGACACCTACGCTGAAGACCCATCTTCCCCCCGCGCATCTTCACTCTCCACGATCCTCGATGCCTATGCTTCTCTTCAGCGCAATATTCAGCACACCTCAAACCCCTCGGGCACGTTCGACGACCTGTCTGGTCTGGGAGAGCCCAAGTTCCAAGTCGATGGCAAGCCATTCACAGGTTCATGGGGAAGGCCTCAGCGCGATGGTCCAGCTTTACGCGCTCTGACCCTGATGCACTACCTCCGTGAATACAACGCTTCACACCCCTCGCTCTGGAGCTCCGCAAGTTCAGCCGATTTCTTCCGACCTTTCTATGCTGTGGAGATGCCGCCTCGCAGTGTCATCAAGGCAGATTTGGAGTATGTGAGCCACTTCTGGAACCAGTCTTCGTTTGATCTCTGGGAGGAGGTAGAGGGACTGCACTTTTTCAACCTGATGGTCAGCGCGAAGAGCCTGAGAGAAGGCAGCAGCCTGGCGAGAACGTTCGAAGATTTTGGCGCGGCTGAGTGGTACGAGAAGCAGGCAGGATATATCGAGAACCTCTTGGGCAAATTCTGGAATGCACAGAAAGGCCATCTCGTTGAGACGCTCTGGAGCAAGAGAAGCGGCTTGGACTGCGCTTTGCTCCTTGGCTCCCTGCACGGCCAAGCTTCTGATGGATACGCCCATGAAGCTGTGTACCCCCCTTGGTCAGAGGAGATTCTCGTCTCGCTACTTGCCTTGGTTCGTGACCAGCGAGACCGCTTTCCCATCAACAGCAGATCCTCTGACGAGGACCAAGATGACGATATCAAGGAGGGATCCTTTGATGGCACAGGTATCGGACGCTACCCCGAAGACGTGTATGACGGTTACGGCAATTCGAACCGTGGTGGCAACCCATGGTTCCTCTGCACCTCCAGCGCTGCCGACATCTTATACCGCACCGCATCTCACATGTCCATTGCTGGCAACTTGACCATCACTAATGTTGGTCTACCCTTTTACGAATCCCTACTCGCGACTTCCTCTCTCGATGTCAACGTCGGCACTTTTGGTCCTTCTGACGCGCTCTTCCACTCTGTCGTTGAACGCTTGCAGTTTACCGCCGACCAATTCCTCGAAGTGGTCAGGTCGCATGTGGATGCTGAGGGCAGCATGAGTGAGCAGTTTGACCGCGTTACGGGGTACATGCGTGGTGCTGCGGACTTGACGTGGAGCTATGGGGCCTTCCTGCACGCTGTCAGGGCTCGGAAAGTGCTTCTGGCTTTATGAAGGAAGGGATTGCAGTTCAAGTTACAGGCTAGCATGAGAGAAGAAGGCAAGGATGAGCTATGAGCAGACTGTTTGTTGTTATGAAGGCGACCCAAGCGGCTATTACGAATTATGAACCAGCGCGGAGTTTTGGACTGTAAATGTTACCATTGATACACTCGATATACCCTCGTTTCTTGATAGCAGAATGGATATTTATCTTTACAAACATTTCAACCCAAACTATCATGACAAGAAGCAACATGCTGACGAGTATTCATGGCATCGCTCAAAGCTTCGCCATATTTCCCTTCTTCCGCATACTCCTCGCCCTTCCCTCCACAGCCCCAACCTCCTCCTTGTCCAACACACTCGCATCAAACACGGCATCTGCCCACAGCCCCTCTCCTACCGTATCTACCAATCCCAGCACCCGCCTCTGCACCGTAGCGCCATCTCTTCTGTTCTTCCCCTCGCGCCGACTCGCACTAATTCTCTCTGCAAACCGCCACAACGCACCATCCGCAACGATACCATTAGGCCCCCTTTGAGGGATCCACTCATCTGCTAAGCGTATAGTAGCCGGATTCTTGTCCTTTGCTTTTGTAACAAGTACCATGCCTTCCTGCTGAAAGCCCGTGTAAGCGTTCTTTAGTGTTTCCTTGTTTACGGCTTCAAAGTAGGATAGATCGCCTTGATGGTAAAGGGTTTTGCCTAGCAGTTGGGCGCGGTCTTGGACTTTTTTGACGTCGAGCCAGGAAGGTGATGCCGGTGGTGATAGTGTTTGTTGGGTTTCTGTGGTAGAAGATTGACGTTGTGACGACAAAGGCGGCGTAAGCATCATCAGACTAATAGCACCAAGCCACGCAGCCTCGATGAAAGGCCAAATCAGAAAACAGTAAAAGTCGTAGTTTTCTCGCCCCTGGGCGCGCTCGGCGGAGGAGAGTTGAACGTAATCTACAACTTCGTCACCAGCTTCAGTGGTTGACCGCGTGATTTCAATGACGCCATCTTTTTTGAGACCGGCAAGTGTTTTGGCAAGGTTGGTATCCAGGCCTTCGGTTGGGAAGATGAATTCGCCGCGGAAGAGCTGCGAGAGGAAGTGGACTTGGGCGCGTAGATCCCCGTAAGACATGCGTTGGTACTCCGGTCCGCCTCCCTGCTTGACATGCGTGTATAGCGACGCACTGACGAGGCTTTGTTCGATAAAGAGGTGGATGGTCATGTTCCGATAGAAGGATAGTTGAAAGCGGTCGACGGCGTAGAAAGTATCTTCTGGTAAGCCAGGGACGAGGCCAACAAGCCCAGGTCCTAGCACCTCGAGAGCTCGGTCAATGACTACGCTGCTAGGTAGATTGCCGAAATGTGCTACACGTCCACCTTGTGCCCGCACACGGTCACTGAGCCATTCTACACGACGGATGAGTTCGGATTTGCCTACGCCACGTCCTCGGAGGGTAAGGAGGACGGTACCAACGAGGGCAGTAGGCATTACGACGGAGACATCGTTGATGTCGGACAAAACTTTGTAGCCCAGTGTTCGGAGGAGACGTAATCGGTCCTCCTGCGTGCTAATTTGTTGGGGTAATTTACTAAAGCGTTCGCGTTGTTGGTTGATGAAAGTCTTCAAAGACCATGGCTCATGGAAACGAACGTCTACGCGGCCAAGTTTCAAGGAGAGAACAGAGGAAGCAGAGAGAAAGTCCAACAGATTTTCTTTAGGTTTCGGCTGGCCTAAGAGTTCGCTGATGTAGGAGCTGTTATATGTTAGCTTTGAAGGCCTATGTGCTACTTTGGGTGTAAGAATAACTTACTCGACCTCAATAACCTTGTCGTACTGTGTTGATACTGGGCAAATGATGGCATCTTCCACCCGTCCACTCGCCACGCTATCCAGCATGTAACTCAGTATCCCAAACTTGGGTGGCAGGAGCTTGCCCGTCCGACTTCTGCCGCCTTCAACAAAGCACTCGAGATTATATCCACACTGCATTAACGTATCGATATACGTCTGTACCAAGGTAATATAGAGTTGGTCGTCCCCAAAACTCCTCCGTATCCACATGGCGCCGGCATGCTGAAGGAAAGAACCGACAACGGGAAAATTGAGGTTGTCGCCTGCCACGACAGTTGGAAGCGAGATACCAAGCCGGTAGCAGATGATTTGGAGGGATACATAGTCGACGTGCGAGCGGTGACACGGGAGAAAGATGATGGACTGCTTGTTTTTGGCAGCTTTCTCCGCTACAGCGCGCAAGCGCAGAACTTCCTCGCTCGATACGTGTACGCCCTGATGATAGGCTCTTGTCAGGAGCTGTGTGGCGAAATAGTATGCGCCTCTTATGAAGCCCTTACTTTCCATCTTGCAAATCATAGAATCTGTCCACCCCTCGCTGACCTGCATGAGCGACTCCTCGATTTGCACCCTCCTCTTTTCCCTCTTATCACCTTCATCCAATAAACCTTCATTTGCCTCAACCTCGACTCTCTTTTCAGCCAGCTCCCGCACCTTGGCCAGAAGCATGGGACTACTCAGAACCCGCCCCTTCATATCCTCGCTAAAGCCCGAGTAGAACTCTGGCTGTCCGATGTGGTCATCGAAAGACCGCCATCCCGTTCCTGAGAAGTGCAGAGAAACTTCGCGTATAAAGTCAAGGGGCGAGGAGCGGAAGCGTGCGAAGCTGTGTATAAGACCTCGGTCAGGCGACTCGTTGTAGCCGGCCGCATGGAGGTAGACGTTATCATCAGCGGTTATGCTGAGGTCGGGGGCCTGCTCCGACGTAGAAGAGGACGGGGCCGACGATTTGTTGTTCTCATCTGAAGACGCCATTGTGCTCGACGTGCACGGAACTGCAGCAACCAGCGAAGGGGTGTCTCCTTTAGGGAAAGGCGTACGGGATGCGCATCAACAGAAGGCGGTTGTGGGTTACAGATTAGTATGTGTTCGGTATATTCAGTGTCTCTGTTTCCTCTTGGATTATTCAATGACTAGTGTCACGGCATCATGAAGTGTGTGGTTGGAGATGATGTCTGCACCATGGGGACGCGAATGTCAAGCTTGAGACGGGCCCACTTCCCCGGCCGAATGGCTGTGCCTCGGCTTGTGGGGAAGCCACACCGGCGCAGCTCCATCTCCGATTCGTTCCTGTCACCCCCGCTGTGCCTTACATACACCGACCGATCCCTGGAGCCACACGTCCCCGTGCAAATGTTTGGAGATGCACATGAAAGCATGCTGAATTGTTGCAGCCTTGGTAACAAGGCTTCTTGTGAAGCTTTTCTATGCTATATTACAACCGTGAGCGATGACGCTGTTCACCGTGTCAAGAAAGACGCGCAGACGCCCACTCAATCACTCTAACCTGCCTGCCAGTTTCAATATACTTCCCATAAACTGACCTTCCCATCCTTAGCCCCCGCAGCAACCCAATGTTTGAGCTTCATTTGTGTTTCACGCTTTTCCGGTTGTCCCCTATCTATTCTTACATACTCCTCAACCCTGACGTCTTTTGCCGTCAATATTTCGCTAAAATCCACAGCGTAGACACCTTGCTTGTGCCATTTCAATACTGCTACCTCCTTGAGTGTTGTGCTGCTGTATATCCGGATGCGGGCATCCCAACCGCCGGTGACAACGAGTCGACCGTCCGAACGCACGCGGAGAGATTGCTGGCCGGCATGTTTGGTGTTGACTACTTTGTACGGTGCTTGTACGGTTACCTGCCGGGGTGGTTTAGCACTTTTAGTCTGCGAGTGCTGATTTGATGATAATACAGAAGATAAGCCGCTTGGCTTGGGGTCCGCCTTCTTTGCTTGGTCAACAGATTGCTTCGCAAACTGGGTTGACGAGCCACCGTCTTCATGCGTATCGTCGGACGTATGTGCACCCTGCGGTACAGCCGTCAAGGTGGGGCTTATAGACTGTTCTTGTTCATTCAAAGTAAACGGAAGCTCTTTGGGAACGGGCAGTGAGTCGTTATCGGTGTCTTCCCGATGATCCGCTATATCCTGACCGTCGCTCGTGTTGGGTGACACTGATATACGATGCATGGCTATCATAGCATCCGCCGAAGACGTGAAATAGGAGTCGCCGTCGGGCGAAGCATCTAGTGATAGAATAGGCTGGCTGTGGGGTTGGCTGAGATAGATCAACTCGGCGATCATCATGCCATGGCCTGTACAATTTTCCAGTAGTTTAAACGCCGCCGTGACACCACCCTCATACCCGGCGAGGAGTATCATACTCTGTGAAACTCGATGGTGGACGAGCTTTACAGCCATGACCATACCTGTGGTGGTAGCTTGCACTCGAGGAATGACGGCCTTGAGCGCCTCATCCGGAAATTGATATACTGCTATCGTTTGGTCGTCTCCACCCGGGAAGGCAATGAGGACGGTATCATGGGAAGAATGCGGCACTGCAAGATCTGTACTGGTGTGTTGGTAGCACACGGAGAAGGCACAAAAATTCAAAGTGTTGACAGCAACGGCATGTAGTAGCCATGGCTTCCAATTGTCGGCCTCAAGTTGCTGGAGAGGGTCTGAGGGTAAGGGTACAGGTCGAAGATTATCAGCTGGAGGTGGGTGCAGTTTCCATATTCTGGCGGTATTGTCTCGACCGTGGCTGTGTGCCAGATGGCAAAGTTAACGGGACTGGGTCAACTTGGATAATAGTGATATGCGTGGCATATCGACTTACGTTATGACCTTGTCCAATCCCCATAGAGCAAGGCCTAGAATGGGAGCTTTGTGGGCTTGCCATGCGGCCATTGCCCGCATGGTACTGATGTCCCAGTAGACAACATAGCCGTCTGCGTCGCCCGTCAACAAGCAGCTGTTCTGGCGCACGAACTGGAGGCAATGTATCTGCGAGGCATGACCGCGCAGGATGCAGGTAGGCCAAGCCGGCGGCCGAGTGGCAGACTGTGGCTCAACGGCCATGTGTGGTACAGTATGTACTAGTAAGCTGAGGTGTTAATTTCGGGCAGGCCGGCACGAGAGCGGATCGTCAAGGCACGATGAGTGGGGCCAAGGATGAACGGTAGTATGTCGGTTAAACGGTATATGTACATACAAGAAACAAACGATGGGTACATGCGCAGGAGGCAGGAGGCAGCAGCGCTGAGCCCGGACCGACTGCGACCCTACCGTACCTACTGTATAGCAGTCGGCAGTATGAAATTTGAATACCTACAGTACCGGCAGGGTAATGGCGGACTGCTGACGTCAGCCAGTACCTATTGGACCGCACGCAGGAGACTACATAGGAGTGACAGGAAGAGGGGCGGAGGAGTTGAGGCGTCGGTTAGAGGCGTCGGACGACAGTACATACAGAGATTGCCGATGCATGCAGGCAGCAGGCAGGCAGGCAAGCAAGGATAGCGCTATTTTGGTCGCAACTTCATCCGCATCCCATTCGCATCGCGTAAAACTCTACAAGATTATACCGATGGCTGTCACAGCCAGTCAGCACAGCTCGGAGCGTTGTCGACGGCCGGGTGTGACGCAGCACACAGCACACAGCACGCCGACAAGCCGCTTACCTGCATCTGAGAGGCTCGAGTATTTGGGCAGTGGGTAGCGGGCAGTGGGCGCAGTGTGTGCGCCAGCCACAATCTGTTGCTCCTCGGCCAGTCTGGCTTCCGCCTCACGTCGGCGACGACACTGGCGCGAATACAAACCCAGTGCGCCCTTGGTTGCCGGGCCGGCGCGCACACGATGGCGTAGGTGTTGGTGGTGTTGGTCCCCTCCCCCTCCAGCTGTCCTGCAGCTTGGCCTCACCCTTCATCGCATCCGCGAATCCGCAAAACCGCATCTCCACCATTAACCAGATCCGAGGCCCGGCATCTACCAAAGTGGCTGTTTCAAGAGAGCTGTCAATGTAACAGCGCCCGGATCCACCCAGCCTAGGCTAAACCTGCCCCTCCGTGCTCTCTTACCCTGGCCATCCTCCATCCTGCATCCCTGACCCCCCCAAGTGTGCCCCAAGTGCCAGGATCGCTTCGCTCATACTCCCTATTCTTCGTCATCGCCCGCCCGCTCAGGTATAATCCAATATTCCCACATTCTCACCACTGGTGTCCGCTTGCATTGCTGTTGTGCTCGATCCCATCTTGTCTACTTGACATTCCGTCGTGTTCCCGCATCTTCACCACTATCCACTATATGTCATCCAACGTCCTTTGACAACACGAGTATTGTCCGACACTATTCGAAACGAGACGTCTCTAACGTCCACGCCCACGCCCACGCCCACCGACCGTGCGCCCACTTCACATACTTTACCATTCATGTTTCCCCGACTACAATTCGCACCCGCTTCCTGAACAATCGAAACAAACCCTGTTCTACCCGTCTGACATTGACTGCCGCGTCGCGGTCAACTGCCCTCAGCCAGGCCATCGCCTCCCTCTTGCACTTATTCCAACATTGGCCACATCGACACCGAATTGGAAGCGTCAACCAATTTTCTCCGCCTCACGCCCTGCCATAGGGTCGCCGTCGCCCATCGTCCGGCGCACCCACGGCACAGCGACCCAATCCGGACGAGCCGCGCGCAGTAGAGGGACGCCACCATGACCGGTACTGCCTCACCTACATCCAACAATGACTCGCCCGGGAGCAAGCCATTGCCCACCAGAAAGAGACCCAACGATGCAACACCAGAGGATAAGCCCAAGAGGACACGCACTGGCTGCTTGACATGCCGGGAACGCCATCTAAAATGCGACGAGAGCAAACCAACCTGCCACAATTGTCTCAAGTCGCAGCGCGAGTGCAACTGGGGCAAGAAACTCAACTTCCTCGATACCACGTGCGAGAAGAACGCATACATAATACCCCAAGGAATAGACTTCCAAGTTGCATTCATGGACGAGTCAAGAACCATCGCATCCGAGTACGTGGGTGGACGAGAAATGTATCCCGTAGAGGACATGGACTCACACCTGCCCGTAGCCAACAACGGCTTCGACATGGGCCCCCCAGCAGCGTCACGTCAGCACATCCCCCAAATGCAGGACATCGCACAGGAATCGTACCAGCAGACCCAACTCAACTACAACTTTGAGCAACAGCGGACACAGCAGCAGCAGCAACACGAGCGATCCAGTAGGTTGATCCAAATGCATGTGGAGTACTTTGCTAACCCGCCTAGTGTCCAACTATTCAAACGGCCCCACACCATCCTCCTACACCATGGAACATTCGGCGAGTCCAGGGGCCATGCCGAAGCGCGACTACCTCAAAAGCCAAGAAGAAGTACTGTACATGCAGGTCTTTGTCGAGGAGATTGGTATATGGATGGACAGCATGGATGCGCACAAGCACTTCTCGCGTTTGCTACCTTTCCATGCGCTCAACGAACCTATGCTACTGCACGCCTTCCTCGCATGCGGTGCACGCCATCTGGCCCTTGTTAACCCCAAGTACAGCGAGGAAAAGGCACTCCATTATTATGATGTGGCCACACGTGATCTCCTGCACTCACTGCAGGACCCGGATCGTGACACCATTCTTTGCGCAACCACCGCCGTTATTCTCAATGTTTACGAAATCATGGGTGAACGCGCGCTACAACGAATGAACCACATCGCGGGAGCTCGAGCCCTGATTAAGGAATGTCGCTGGAATGCTAGGTCTACTGGTATTGGCGCCGCATGTTTCTGGTTGAATGTGGGCATGGAGATTCTAAGCTGCCTGCATTTCAACTGGCAGGTCGCTTGGGATCCAGACGAATGGGGCATTGAAATGGATTTCACGCCGGAGACCGAGTCTGGCAAGGAAGAGGTGTGGACACATCGTATACTGTATGTTGTAGCGAGAATCTGCAATTTCCGCGCCTCGATACCCCGGAACCAAGACATCGCGAGACAGACGCTGCAAGAACGACACAACGAGTGGCTTCGACTGAAAGACATGGCTGACAGATGGAACGACAACATACCACGCACTATGCACCCAATGGCGTACCTATACCCGGGACAGACAATTTCCGGGTCGGCCTTCCCCGAAGTCTGGTTAATCAAGAGAGCATCGATCATTGCACGGCTCTTCTACCACACCTCCATGGTCTTGTTAGCGCAGATCAATCCGATCCAGGGACCAAGCGAACCGGACATGTGGGCTATGCTAGAGCAAAATTCTAAGTTCATTTGCGGTATTAGCGCCCATGTAAAGGATCGTGGCGTCGCTAGTGTAGCGCTCAGATCTCTTGCCATTGCTGCTGAGCCTCTAACAGATCGACGAGAACAAGAGGAGGTACTCCAAATATTCGACAAGATCCGACAAGAGACGGGCTGGCGAGTTGGTTTCGTCAATACTGAGCTGAAGCAGAAGTGGGGCTGGGACACGCCGCAGAGTCAGGACCAAAAGCCACATCAGCAACCGCCGCCACAGCAACAGCAACAGCATCTCAACAGCCATATGCAGGATGGAAACGTCATATATCAACAACAACCACAAATCCTTGTTCAACAACAAGTGCCGCAAGTGTCAATAGCGCCGGCTCCGGTACCAAGACGGCCAACAGGCTTTGGTAACCCGCTCCTTGTGGCAGACTTCAGCATGCCACAACATCCTTACCAGACACACTATGTACCAGCGAACATTGTTCAGCAACAGCAACCGCCGACACTGCTCCAACCACCACTAAACGGTGTCAACGGATACGGCGGCCAGCATTTCTTCTAGAAAACTTCTTGTTCACCTGTTCTTCGACCATTGTATACTCAAATTTCACGATGAACCAAAAAGAAAATGGTGCTTGGGTTCTGGGTATACGGTCTAGCTTCGCATTTTCCTTTACACTAACGACGTTACGAGTAGAATATTGCGCTAACTAATAGTATCATTATCAGGAAAAAAGAGGGGGGAAACATTACTGCGCTGAGCTTTTTATTTTTCGGCTCTAAAATTCGGGCTTGTTGTTCATAATATATACCCTTGGGTTTCCATGTAATTTTGTAGGTAAAGGATTGCATTTGCCAAACTTCATGTGTTTGGCTCATCATATCCTGCTTGTCGTCACAAACATCGACTGCTACACTCGACAAACAAACAAACAAACAACTATACAAACACTACCTCCACCTTCCCTGTTGCTCCCAACTTTCACCTCCTCACACACGCCTCCAATTCATGATAACACACTGTGCCCTCGACCTCGCTCGGCTCAACATAGACCTCATGCCGTGCTCCCTCGTCCTCTCTCTCCTGTGCATAAACCGGTGGCCCTCGCAACTCAGCCACATCGTCTTCTTTCTTATCGTCCTGCGCAGACCGTTTCTTGAGTTTGGGAAACGGGAGTTTGTGTCCCCGTCGTCGGTAAAGGAAGTAATAGAGACATACGCCTACCAGGAGAATGTCTGCTACTGCGAGGCCGACGGCGAGGCCAACGATGCGGCTTTTGGTAAGCGGGGAGGGAAAGGCTGTAGTGGGGTCTGAGAGATGGGTTTGGTGGGTTTGTTCGAGAGTTTGGGTACCGGTAGGTGATGATGACAAGGGCGTTGTTGATGTTGATGTTGTTGTTTGCGGGATCGCGGCACTGGATTTTCTAGCCAAAGATCCGGCGGAAGATGTTGTTACGATACTGGCAGACTGATACTGTCGTCCTTTTCCAACGGAGGAAGTTGCGGCGGCGGCGACGGTGGCGGTGTTGATGTTGATGGCAGCACACGCACTCGAGAACAACAAGCACATGACCACCACCACCACTGGCAGCCAATATCCCAAACGACGCATATCTAATCCGTATGCAAGTGGGTATCCAAACAATGCAACTATTAAAGAAGAAGCGAGTGAGATCTAGGAGCGGGTTTCTTGTACTTTGGGACGCGCCTTAGTGGGCGTAAGCCGTCACTGCTTGTCGTTGGGGGTTATTATAGCCAACTGTGCCGCATGCCAGCCCATTGTTTCAGAACCATGTGCGGCGAGGAAGGGGGGTTAGTAGGGCGGGAAGGGCATATTACGGATGCCGGAGGGGGGGAGATTTCATGGGGAGTAGAGTGGGGTAAAGGGGTTGAGCTGGGCGTGATGATCGATTGTCTTGTTGGTCGTCATTTTAGGATCCATATACTCGAGGGATGACCGAACACACATCCTACTAAGCACTACGTGTTTGTCTCAAACTACACAAGGAAAATTGATGAACAAGTATTTTTTAATTGCTTTTCTAATTTTACTAGTCTGTCAGTCAATATATACAGTACATGCATCCATCCGTATTAACCATCACCTTATCACCTCGTCGTCAGATCTCTTACTTGGACGTGTCTAGGACATAGCGTCCAACAATTGCACCTTCGTGCATCTTGTCGTATACCATCTGCAGTTCGGATAGACCAACAATCTTGAACGGAGCCTTGATCAAGCCACGGCGGAAGAATTCGATGGCCTCGGAACTGTCCTTGCGGTTGCCGACATACGAACCCTGGATCCTGATCATCTTGATGACAGTCTCGAAAACGGGCGCTCTCAGATAAGCACCGGCTGGAAGACCAATGCAGATGACTGTACCACGTGGTCGGACGTATTCGGCAGCTTGCTGGAAGGGCTTCTCATTGACAGCGACAAGGATGACGACATGTGGTCCAAGGCCATCGGGTGTTGCCTTCTGTACGTCCGCGACAAGGTTCTTTGATGTGGAGAAGTCGACGAAAGCCTCAGCACCAAGGTCTTGGGTGCACATCTTTTTCTTCTCCTCTCCGGCATCGATAGCGATCGTTCGTACTCCCATTGCTTTTGCGTACTGGCAAGCGAGAGATCCAAGACCGCCTCCGGCACCAACAATAGCAGCATATTGTCCAGGTCTAACACCAGACTCTTTCAGGCCCTTGTAGACAGTGATACCAGCGCAGAGAACCGGAGCAATAGCAGCAAGATCGCATTCTTTTGGGATACGTGCCACATGGGCTGCTTTAGCGATGCAGTATTGCTGGAAAGTGCCATCGACAGTGTATCCAGAGAGAAGAGGCTTCGGGCATAGAGGCTCGTCCGCTTGCTGGCAGAAGTCGCAGGCCAAGCATGAGCCGTTCAGCCACTTGACACCTGAGGGGAGTCAGCAATGTTGGTGTGAACTGTGACCGACAGAGCTATGTAGACGCGTATAACGACTGGGACATGTGGAAGATATCAAATTTAGGCTGTGAGAGACCCATGGCATACCTGCATAGTCTCCGATCTCAACATCGTTGACAAGCTCTCCTCGTGCAACTACAACACCAGCACCTTCGTGGCCACCGACGAGAGGTAGCTTGGTAGCCTGAGAAAAGTCAGAATCTGGTACAATGATTTGTTGATGATTTGTTGCTAGGTGTGCTTACCAGTGGCCAGTCGCCGTTGACAGCGTGTAGATCAGTATGGCATACACCAGAGTACTTAATGTTGACGAGGACCTCATCGGGCCCGGGCTTCTGGACGGGAATCTTCTTGTACTCGACAGGGCCGCCGGTCTTCTCAATGACTTGCGCCCATTGCTCCTTCGGGATCTCTGACATGCTGTCTATGTATTTCTTCGGAGGGTTCAGTTGGAATTGATAGAAGTGTTGTTTGTAAAAGTCGGGAATTGGTTGATGTTGCACGACTTGGTCATCATAGAGGAAGTGAGCTTTATATACTCACTGGTGAGGTGAGAGCCCCCGCAGCCTTACTGTATATGGAAACAGACACGTGATACTAGTATTCAGACTGAGTGTGTACCGTGACTACCGTCGTGCGCTCTCAGAGCGAACCTACAGCAACGCGTCCCGTTCATCCATGACAGTCATGTCTCTCTATTCGGGATCCCGGAACCCCGGAGATAGGCCAGTCAGATGTTAATTGGTCAATAGTTGCGAGGTAAACATGTACGTGGACTTGTAGAGGGGTCGGTGCGCGAGGATTGGGTGGCATTCAGGACCACGATGGTAGCGTGAGCGCGGAGTTTCCGGGGCAAGGCGAAAATCACAGCTAAAGGATTGCCAAGTTGACGTGGTCTGACATTAGTGTGTGCAAATCATCCCAGGGGTCATGCATTGGCACCATGTTTTCGTTTGCTGTGGTGTGAAGAGGGGTGATTTGGCTGATGGGTCGAGCGACCAACCGACTGGGGTGGCCTTGACGTCAGGTATCTAGCTTCTTTTGGTAGAAAATGGCCTGATAGTCGTCCGTTCAGCGTTACCAGTCCACGGCCAGCACCGACAAGAAAACTCTGTTATCTGCGTGAACTGTTGTGCCGTACGGGAGTATTTTTGAACTGCTGTCAACATGTAATGGGAAACACATCGCCGTCAGCCAGCCGCTCGCTCTCAGCCTCGGGCACAGTTCGGTTCAACCGCGCTTCGACTCCATCTGACTTCTCCACTGGGTAACCGCAGTAGCCCATGTGAGTTGCATAAAGTTGAACGAGCCCATTGACTGGATCGGACGAGCGCAAAGTACCCGCTATTCCAGACTTTTGCTCAAGCTCTTCCAGCCACATGTATCCATGCATTCATGTCTCCCAATGAAGAAAGTCGGGTAAGGCAGGGGCCAATAAAAGCATTCAGGGCAGTCCCGAAGCAGATCCACCATATGCGGCTCCTGATGTACCATGCGGGCATCCTAGGTCCTATAGGCTCTAATAGTTGTTGTCGTAGCGCGTCCGCAATCGCGGGGTAGTGCGGAAAGCTGCTCATTGGCAAATTCGGTGCGTGTCCAGAACCGCGGAGCAAAGGAATCTAGAAAGGTTTGAGAATGCGGGGGATTTGTATGTGCCGAAGTTTGTATTCAAGTCGGCTGACGGGCTGGTTCAGCATGGCCGAGAAGTGTAAGAGGCTGTAGGACACTGATACCAGGTACAGAGAGGCCTTCCTCTCCTTATACCCGTGTCTCCCTGAGCACCCTGATGCACAGTTGAGTACCATCATTACTTCTTGGTAGCCCGATGGTATATAACATGGTAGTTCAAATTCATGGCAAGAGCTAGCATATGCAATTCTTCGAAACATGGCAACACCAAATGCGACGATGTTCTGAAAAGAATCACGGTATATTACAGGTTGTAATAGTGAATTGTTGGGTTGTACTTGGTAATCTCAGGCTCCGTACTCGTATGAGTGTGGAACCAAGACTAACGTAGAAGAACTGAAACAGTGCTACCCGCGCAAGTCATTAACGTAAAAGGCATACCACCGAAAGATATCTTCTTACTGCACCATAACGTCAGCTGCCTCACCGTTCCCATTGGCCGGCCTCTCGTCGGCCTCTTGCAATCCGAGAGGTAAGTTAGGAGGTACATCCTTTCCGGCTGCTCGTGCCTTTGTCTCTGCCCACTGTCGTAGGCGTACTAGGCTCCTCATGCGAGACTCTCCTAATGCACCCATACTCGTAAGTATCGCCTCGTTGACCTTGCTTGCGACATTTCGACGAAGCGAAGGTTCAAGCAACTCTTTGAGCTCCTTTTGTAGCTCGCTGGGTGGTGCAGGTAGGAAGATGAGCAAGGACATTGTAAGCTCGAGATCTTTTAGAAAGTCTGGGTTTGTGGCTGCTCGAGGAGCGAGCTGAGACGAAGCAAAATTGAGGGCGGGGGTGATGACGGGTGTGATATCGGAGCTAGCAGAAGATGTGCAGGCCCGGATGAGCTCGATGAGCTGCAATCTGAGCAGCGCGAAGTGCAAGGCAGGGTCCGTATCTAATATCTGATATACATATTAGCAAAGGCCAGCAACGGGTATGCGAAACTGAGAATATGTCTGTGCTTGCAATCATACTGAGGACTGAAGGTTTGATTATCATCAAAGAAATTATGCGTGGTGCATGAAACTGGTTATAATCCTGCAAGACAAAGGGGCGAGGGTGTAGAGCATACGTACCTGAGGATTCAGATCATTAATTTTGGTGATCGCTGTATCAATATCACCAGCATGAATAGCCCGGCGTATTTCTACGCGAGCCTGGATGGACTCCTCTTCGAGAGGCAGGTGGATGTTGGCTTCTTTGGCAAACTTCTCGGCAGCTCGAGGGTAGCCTTCGCTGACCAGATAGTCCATGATGACAAAGTTAATGTCCCTGCAGACGGGTCGTTAGCACCGCTATCTTAGGTCATCGGAAGATAGCTGTAGAGTGATGCGCAGAGCAGAAGCTACTGCTGGATCAGAGATACAAGTTAACATGTTCTCCACACGTTGTTTCGGAGAGATTCCCAACTTATTTTGAAATCATCATGTAGAGGAAGAGGGGCGGCGGCGCGGATGGGTGACTACTTACGTCTTTGACGGCTTGATGTCATCGATCTTCCTCTGAAAAGGATGTTGTGTTGGCGTAGCAGCCGACACAGACACGGTGGATGAGCTCTGCATACCTGTTAGTACGCGGAAAGGCTGCGACAATGGACGCAGTGTAGCTTACCATGATGAAGCGAGGCGCCGAGCAAGCCTCAGCCGACGTCCATCAGTGGATGATTTTGAGCTGCCCGACCGGTGGTCGAGTGTGCTGGCGGCCACGCAGAAATTGCTGCGTGAAGGATGGAAGAATGTTTGCGAGCTGGGGTTGTGGAAGAGAAAGACTGAGCTTGCGAGCTTGGCGAGACTAGCGTGTGTGGGTCGTAGGTTATGTAAGCCAGAACCCACATGTGCAAGTCCGATTGCAAGCGTCTGCTGCAGAAACCCGATCGTGTGAACCCTGAAAACTACACTTTCACCATCTTTGAGACTCGGTACGGGACGTGTGAGTTGGAGATGAATGTGATCACAAAAGTATAATACACCCACGGCATTATTACACTGCAACCATGGCTTCTGCAGGCCGGAGAACGCATTACGAACCGCCATGGGGCAACGCCAGCATCATCGGTGTGGCTGGTAGTTCTGGGTCAGGCAAAACATCTTTGGCGATGGCTATAGTGGCCTCTCTAAACTTGCCCTGGGTTGTTATATTGTCTATGGTTCGTACCTCGCACAGTAGTCACGTGCTCCAACCAGCTAAGGAACACTGCATGTAGGACTCGTTCTACAAACCTCTGACGCCAGAGCAATCTGCTGCAGCATTCCGGAACGAGTTCGACTTTGATTCACCGGACGCTATAGATTTCGATATCTTAGTCGAACGCTTGAAGGACATCAAGAGTGGCAAAGTTGCTGAAGTACCCATTTACTCCTTCCAAAAGCACGCTCGTCTTCCCAAAACCACTACAATATATTCCCCACATGTCCTGATCTTAGAAGGCATATTCGCTCTACATGACCCCCGTGTACTCGACCTTCTGGACCTCAAAATATTCGCAGAAGCCGATGCAGACCTGTGCCTTTCGCGACGCCTTGTGCGCGACGTTAAAGAACGAGGACGCGATATTGAAGGCTGTATCAAGCAGTGGTTTGGGTTTGTAAAGCCCAACTTCTACAAATACGTCGCTCCGCAGCGAGAGATAGCCGATCTCATCATCCCCAGAGGCATAGAGAACAAGGTTGCCATTACTATGGTGAGCAATCAGGTTCGACAAACACTGAGGAGTAAAAGTTTGCAGCATCAAACAGAGCTGAGACGTCTGGGCAAGATTGCAGAAGATAGTCCTTTGAGCGAGAATGCCATTGTGCTCAAGCAAACGAATCAAGTCAAAGGAATGCATACGCTGCTCCTAAACCCAACCACCTCGCGGGAGGACTTTCTGTTCTATTTCGATCGCATGGTAGCTCTGCTTATCGAGACCGCGGTGGACTTTCTGCCATTTGCACCGCGCCAGGTCACAACGCCACAGGGTACGACATATCAGGGGTTGAAGAAGGACGCGGAGGTCAGTGCTGTGGTGGTTTTGCGTGGTGGGAGTGCATTCGAGACGGGGTTACGAAGAACAATTCCAGATTGCAGGACAGGAAGAGTGCTGATCCAAACAAACTACAGAACTGGTGAGCCAGAGCTGCACTTTCGGGCTCTTCCAACAAACATTGCTGAGCATGGACTGGTCTTGGTTTTGGATCCCCAGTTTTCGACAGGTGCAGCGGCACTGATGGCAGTGAGAGTGCTTGTCGACCACGGTGTCCCCGAGAACAAGATAGTTTTTGTTACGTACACCGCAGGCCGAGTGGGCGTGAATAGGGTGTTGAGTGCGTTTCCAGATATCAAGATAGTGATTGCAAGGTTGGGAAACGACGAAGAGGCACGATGGGTGGAGACCAAGTATCTTGGGTGCTGAAGCAGGGTGGCTGCGGCAGTTCAAATGAGTATAGCGGCAAGCTTAGCCACACTGCGCTTATGAGGGTACATGATCAGATATCGAGCTAGAATGTATATAGCTAACATATATGTCTCAACGCCATGTCTATTGCCAACGCCAACAAATGCAAGGCTTGCGTCAAAATCATAACGCTCGCTAGGTGCAGTGGGTATCATAGAAAATACTCAGTCGTTACTTCCTTTCCTTGCTGTTGCTGCTGCTCGGCTCGGTGGACATCATTATCGGGGCTTGCGTCGAAAACATTAAAGAAGCGTTCCCCGGTGTCGCTAACTTCCAGCACGCTTGCCATGTTGCCGCACCGATAACAGTAGTTCGGCGCGCTCCAGACAGTGCTCAGTCTGTCATCGTAGAGAATCTGGTAGCCTTCTTGACACAGCTGGTGTGCCCGCAAAATATGCGACATGGAGTTGACTTGAAGAAACTTCTTGACCACCTGAGCGCCGAACGTATACCCTGCCCCTCTCGGGCTGAGCGAGAACTCGTCTCTTTCTGGATCAGGATCGCTCCATACCAGGTCTGCCATTGGTCCCTCATGGGGTATTTCGCGAAAGCGATCAATGATTTTGATCTGGTCGATTGAGTGTATCGACGGTGATAGCCCCCCGTGTACGCAAAAGATCTGGTCATTGATGACAACGGAGAGGGTGAGGAAGTCGAACATGTCGGTAAAGTAATGCCATACATTTGCGTTGCCATATTTCCGCGAGCATTCCGTGTAGAAGCCATATGATTGCGTCACACCGCGGGACTCGTGATTGCCGCGTATGAGATGGACGCGGTGCGGATACCGGAGCTTGAGGCACACGAGGAGCGATATAGTTTCGACTGAAAAAGACCACGATCAACGTAATCACCTAAAGTCCGTTAGTCCCTGACTAGAGATCGCGTGCCGCCGCGTGCCGCATGTCGTATGAAAGGTAGGTGGGGGGCAGACCAGTACGTACCCAAAAAGAGGTAATTGGTGTCAGGGCATGGCCCACCAATCTTGAATATCTCCATCATGTCAAAGAACTGACCGTGGATGTCACCAACAACAGTGACGGGTGCTCTGATGTGTACCACATTACTCTCCTTCATGAGCAGCTCTTTGGTCTTTGCGCATATCGCCTCGACCACCGACTCGGCGAGCAGCTCCTTCTTAGACAGACGCGAGATGCACTCGTCAAGGTCGACGCTAGCTACAAGGCATCAGTATTGGGTGCCTGGATCCAAAGCCGCGAGGACACTGGCGACTGACGTACACGGTAGACCAGGCATGGTGGTATTTGTAAGGCACGTGTGAGAAGTGCAGCATTCGCAGCGCAGCTCAGGGTGTTGAGTCTATACTGGTCGCTAGCAGATGTCTGTATCGTACAATCATCCTCAGAGGCGCATCGAGTGTCGCTAGGTGGGCGATGGCGCAAAGGCGAACGGCATGGTATTGGGAGCGAGAGGCGGGCAATATCGCCTCTTGCGGCGGCGGCATCCCGCAGTCGTGGCCCAAGCGCACACGTGACTACGCTCCAAACTTCATTTCCGCGCGACCTTTCGTTCGCCATGTCTCCGAGAATGTAGCGAAGGCTGACTGGCCCCTCGCATCCACACTTCTGCCGTACCTACCGTGCTTCAGAGGGCCTAGACATACTCCCTTGGAATCCTTTCAATTCGCCATCCGTCTCCTGTTGTGCTCACAATCGCTCCTTCCAAATTCAAAGCGTTTTCCTCACATCAGCAGCCTGTCCCGTTTCACACCTCCCGTCACCTCAGTCCCGACTCCCCAACGTCATAGTTGCAACCCCTTCCACTATCCACTATCCACGCTGCATTAGGGTAAATCTGTCTTCAAAGCCCCTCCATAAGCTTGGGCGTCTCTTTTCTCCTGGCTCGTGCGCTTAACCAGACCAAAATTTTGAGACGCGCACCTCTCACTTCAAAGAATCTCCCTCCCCCACAATACACCTCCTTTACACCGTGGCCCGCGAGCAATCCATCGAATTTCATCAGCCTTTCTCCAAGTCGATTCTTCTACCTCCATTGTGCATCTCGACAGGTAAATCACTTGGGGTGGCATGTCGTGGAGCGGCGGGCCCGTAGCAGGTGCGGCGCCTTTCCAGCAGCAACAGTATACAAACGGTCAACCTTCATATAGCCAGCCACCGCCCTACCAATATGGACAACAGCCAGGTCCACAGCCGGGCTATGCACAGCATCAAACCGGAGCTGCTTATCCACAAGCTGGTCCACCTCCCCGGGCTCCGCATGTTCAGTAGGTTTCGCTCTTTCTTCGGTCATTTTCTTCTCACCCGCCCGGAAGTAGATTCGTAACCCTGATAGTTCAAATGTCAGTACCCTATTCTGACTTGTCCACAGACCCCCGAAGAAGAAGGGAAATCCGATAATAACCCGATATCCCCCTCCTCCAGGCTATCGTGGGCCTGCGCAGCCTAAAGGTCCCTTTGGTACTAGTACATTCCCTACGCAGAGTCAAGCGCCGCAGCCTGGATTTCCGCCAACCCAAGTAGCCCCAGCTTATCCACATGGAGGTTATACTGCCCCTCATGGTTATCCGCAAGGTTACGGTCAGCCACAGCCTCAGGCCGCAGGTTATATGCACCCGCCGTATTCTCAAGCACAAAATAATTATCAATGGCCGCAACCAGGTTATCCGTCTAACCCAGGCTACTCGCAAGCTCCGAGCTATCCTCCCGCGCAGCCTTATGCCCCACCCCAAACCAGCTACCAAGGCTATCCACCCCAGCCCGCTGCTGCTGACCTTCACCAAAATGCCTATGGCCAGAATGGGCCGTGGTTGCAGTCAAATGCACCAGCGTCATGTCAGCCAAATTCCTTCAATGGCATGCCACTAGATCCTCATGCCACGCCTACGCAGGCGACAGCGCATCTTGCCACGTCGCAATCCCAACCGCCGTCGATACAGCCCACGAGCGCTGCAAGTGATGGAAGTTCAAGTGAGAAGCCACAGTTGTTCCTCGCTTGGGATGACTGGGACTTCGACTTTGATGGTGCTATCTGGCCGAAGAGTAATGAGCCTGTCGACCCAACACTCAGTCTTGGTGTCATTACTTGGCATCCTGCGAAACAAGTGACGCGTGCATTAGCATCAACCTTCGCTGAAGCTGAAGAAGAATCACTGAAGCCCGCGCCGGAGAAACTGGATAACGGGGATTCCGTATCCATGTATTTCACGGCTGAAAATTCGCACGAGGCTTTCTTGAACGTCAGGCAAACGGATGAGTGGGAGACAATTCAGGATGACCCAGTCTTTGTTGTTTTCACAGATGAAGAGATGCAGAATAATCTAGTGACACTAGAAGACTGCATCGCGCAGCGAGATCGACCCGATGAGCCTCAAGACGACGAACGACAGGATGAAGATTTAGAGATGCGTGATGCAACATGGGATATTATGGATAACCTCGAGCAAGCTCTTGCTACGAATAACGGGTCTACGAAGTCCAGCGTCATGAAGCGTGAAACAGCATCACCTGCACAACCTAGCCAGGATGATATCCTTGCCAAATTGGGCGTTACCGGCACCCCAAAACCGCCTTCAAACGATCCGATACTTCTCCCTTTCCCCGCGTTTGAAGTACGATCGCATGAATCCCTTCCCGAAAAGCCAGCAGTGGCTCCTCTCCTCGCCAAAAATCTAGACCCTATTGCACCACCACCACAACGTGCCCAATCGTACGGCGGACACCGTAATAATGGGTATGGAACTGCTCCGCCTCGTCCTTATGGCTCTATGTCATCTTCAGTCAACTCCAGGCCTCCTCCCCCACCACCACCTCCTCCAAAAGAGCAACATTACGACCCTTGGAATGCGCCTCAGCGTAACGGACATGGCTTCGATGGCTCTAGAGGCAGTCCCGCACTATCTGAGGGAAGTAATCATACTATGGCTGGGTCGGATTTCGGGCCTGAGAACCCGACAAACGGAGGACACGAGGATAGGTCTGCAGCACCGTCATTGGACAGGAGCGATAGTTCTTTTTCGCGGAAGAGAAGCTACGAAGATGCTGACCATGAACACGAGCGTCAGCGGCAGCAAGAGGACCATACCAAGCGGAAGAGGCGTTCTCAGGTTGATGCCGTGTATAGGTAGGTCTTTTCTATTTGCCTCCGTCAAATTTTATCCTCCCCAGATTCTTACAAGTTTACAGTCGCCGTTAACCACCCCCCGCTTATTCGACATTTTTCTACCCCACTATCTCTATTGTCATTCGCATCACAACTGAGTCCGTCTTTGCGATCAGGCTTATCGACATAATGATTTCCTCACTGGTCTTTCTTACGACTAACATTACGCCCATGGTACAACTGGCTTATGTCATATTGACCCCTGTGTCGAAAAGTTTCTTATATCTTTTATCCGTTACTTTACTATCATATCTATCTTCCATGCCTAGAGGGTCACACAACTGCCACTCTCTTTTACGTCTTCAATTATGTTTCTAAGGGTCTATCGGGATGATCGGCTTGTGTGTATGGCATTATTCTGCCCCTACGTTCGTCTCACAGGTTGTGCATCGTGTCTTTTTCCCCTTCATCTTTCTTCGACATGGTGTATTCTTTTTTTCTGACTTTACGAATATTGATATTAATCTCATTCGATTCTTCCAGATCTCTTCCTTAATCAAACCCCCTCTATGCTTTCAGAATTTTTAGATTTCATGTTGGTCGTCTACCTATTCCTTTCATCTTCTCCCACGTAGTCGTGCTTTGAGTGGGCAGTTTCACGAAACACATCAGGCATGATTGTCGAAAATTGTGACACATACCGCTCTGGGTACGAGCGCTTTATGCTGCAGCTATGACTGCGTAAGATTATCAATAAGCTGCCAGCATCACTTATGTTGTCACGGCTTGTACCAATAGTGACAGCCATACGAACTAGATGTGTGTTTCTGGTGATGAAGGCAGTAATCTGGATGCAGCACAATATACCGAACAGAGCCTTACTTTGTATAATTGCTTCATCTTGATATGCAGCGCTGTACAGTAGATGCACGTTCACGTTAAACGTAAGGATGAGAAGATGGTAAGTCTTGGAATGAGCAAGGGGCTTGCCTATTTAGTCATGACTGTCGTGTCCCGTAGATGCGTGAGAAGGGTGGGTCAATGTTATACATTTCGCCCGTCTGGCTGTGATATGTCTTGCATAACCTGAATGCTAAAGGTAATGGATAGAGCTGAAATCAAGATAAGCAAGCAAAGAAAAAATAAGTTCCTATTGTGACTAAAAGTATATATGCCTTGAATTGCAACCCATGTCCGACGCCTACTGAATCCCCATTCGTAGCCCTCCGAGAATGACAAACGGCAGCGCTAAGCCCGTTGCAGCTGATCGAGGCAGTAATACACGTATCGAGAAGATCAGTGATGATATATGCCCCTATCTCTATCCCATCAACATCCAGATGGTGAGCATGAGCAAAAGAAAATCCAGTGCAGCCAATGCCGTGTGGCTGAGTTCTCGTGCAAACAGACTAGACAACGCGAGCCCTATCCATCGTCCATAGCGAAGACCAGCACTTTCGTAGCACAAAATCAACGCAGCAGACGTTTAAACGGAGTATTAAGAAAGAATCAGAAGTGAACAGAGTGAGAAGATCGCAAGCGCCAGTATATCAAAGGTAGTGGAGAGAACATGACTCTAATCAAGTCGAGAGTTTAAAGGCGGGGTTTACAAGCCGTACATGTACTAGTTCGTATCGTCGTGAGTCATGGTGAGATTAGAGGGATCAAGAATGTCGTTAAGGTCGTCATCTGGCATAGGGCTTGTTCATCAACGCGATCTCGCGCGCGACGGTAGCCCACTCCAGTTCGCGGCGAAGAGGTTCGTTGCGTCTCTGACGCTGGTACTCTTCCCACTTGAGTAGTTCATATGTGAATCGAAGATGAGGTTGAATTATTACATTAAGGCGCCGGGCCCGCACAAAGCAGCTGAAGTTATGTTAGGATCCGTTGAACATAGACTTGCGTATGACTTACTAGGCTCGAGGAAAGGAGAGACCCATTTCTTTCATAACCTCGGCGATACAAATAGTCGCGGAGCGTGATACACCAACACGGCAGTGCACGAGTGTAGCTCCACCGTCAGTCTTTCCTGCTTCTATGTCGCGTTAGCAGCGGTAAACTCCGTCGAAGCTGTCATGCGTACCAATGAACTTGAGACAGCGCTCAAATTCGCCCCAGAGAGGGTCAACGCCGTTGTCTTGGACACGATCAATCATCAAGAAGTTCTCGCTAGGCCAATTGAGTTGCTTCTGGAGATCCTCCGGCCAAGAAAGCGATTCTCCGACACTCAGAATACGGGTGATACCGAGGGCGTGGAGAAGTTCCGGGTTATTGGCATGACCAAGGTTGCCGAGGTACATATATGGCAAGATGCGGCTGGGCAGGCTCCCGTCAAGCTTGTTGAGCCAATGCGGTTGCGGAATGTCAAGAATGCTCTGGTTGTAGCGAGGGGAATTCTGGAGGATTCGAGGTTGTATCGCTTTCAATAGTGCAACATCAGAAGGGTATGCAAAGAAATTTCGGCCTTTGTCACGATGCAGTTGAATCCAAGCATCGTGAACGGGCAGTCCTTCGGCATACATGAAGTACGCGAGTGCAAGAAGTGTCGTCTCGGTGTAGCCGTCTGTGCAATGTATCAAAAACTTGCGTGGCGCGGTAACGTCGTCCATCTCTATGGCTTCGTCTTCTTCCTCCCTTCGTCGCTTGGTTCGCCTCGTCTCTTGTGGGTTCGCCAGCTCGTACATCCATTTGCACATATCCATGAGACCGTCAACTTCACTATGAGACCATGTAGGGGGCATAATGCTTCCGGATGATGGGAACTCCATATGTAGAGTGGACTTGCGGTGAACTCGCTCTAAACCCATTCGAAGTGCTCGTAGCGAACGTGACTCGGGTACGTGGGCAAGATCGGTCGCTTCGATGAGCATGTCGTACGCGTCGTTGCCCACACAATCTGGGTGCAGCGCTTGGTCGGGTGTGGGCCCCAAGAAAACATTTCTGCTAATCTCGGAGGCTTTGGACATTGCACTCATTTCATACCGTTCCCAATAAACTATTCATCAAGTCAGCCAGTGAAAATCACTTGTTTGAGGCCCAGATACTCACAAAAGTCGACGACTTCTCCCGTCATTTCCGCAGCAGAGTTGATGGCAACCAGTTTTGGGTACTTTTCCTGAACAACACTAAAAGCGTCTTGAAAAATCAGTAAGGGTGGTATACGCACAATGAGCCAACTTACCAGAAAGCATGAAGGTATTAAACAGGCAGCGTGGGAAGCCGTTCCTTACTTCGTACTGCCTCTGAGCCTTGGATATCTTCTGAGCCAGTGCAATGGTGTCTTCCGTTTTTGTCTTGTGGTCACCGTACACGATGATATCCGAGACCATGCCCAGTTTACAGGCCTGGATGTGGAAGTTGCGCACAGAGAAGCCATCCCTAGGGTCGCACTCATGGAATTTAGGTGTATCAGGAGACGTGGAATCAAGCAATTCGTCGGGTGAAATAGCACCCTTGAGTTTGGAAGCCGAGAGGTTCCCGCCAGTCTTCACAACAGTGATACTGCGAATGCATCTGGGAACTTTGCGAGCGCTCCTGCGACGGCCTGAGAAGAAAGCGAGTTGGATCTGGTTCTCAGCGTGGAGGCCGTGCATCCACGGAAACACCTGCTCAGGGTTTGGGAGAGGTTGAGTTGCCATGTGCTCTAGGGCCTGTGCCATGCAATCGGCAGTGATGGTATACACGGGCGGATCATCTGAATATTGAGAAGCGTAAGCATCAGGGGGGTAGGTGATGGAGGACGTCTCGATGAGACTGTCCTGCCGTGGTGGGGTTGACGGGGGGGTTGCGGGCAGCCCACCAGGCGAGCATTCCGGAATGTGCTTGTTGGGGATAGGAGTAGGTACACCATGAGACGAGTTGTTCAAGGACAGGTGCGGTGGAGGCGTCGGAGAAGGACGTGGCATAGAAGGATACCTGGCAACAGCAGCAGCCATATTGGCGGTTCCAAGGTTGAGTAGAGAGGAGGCAGTCGAAGGCACGCAACGTGTTCAGCCAACACTCGTGGAAGGCAAGGCTTCGCTAGGGCAGGACGTCGGCGGTAACAATAGGCTGGATAATGCTGGTGGCCGCTTCCCAATCGAAACGACGGCCAATGGCGGGGGAAGGTGCGTGTCACGACAGGGTGGAGTGACGGCAGGTACTATGCACTGTGCACGCTGTTGAAAGGGTGGGAGTGTATATAGAAGGGCGCACTTCGGTTGTTGAGTTGATCAACAGCCGGGGACCGGGGGTCAAAGAGGTTGAGAAGGAACAAGTCTAGAGCGGGTTGGGGAGTTGCGGCCCTGTGCGGAGGGGTGGTGACAGTCTACAGCGCGGCGGTGGCCATGGCGGGACTTGGGGTGAAGTGAAGGGGTTCGGGAGAAAGAAACATGGAGGGGAATGGAGGGGAACGGAGGGGAGAGGGATGTTGATGTCGGTGGTAGCACACAAAGATATTGGCAGTTGGCAGTTGGGCCTCTCTAGTGGTTCCCCGCTATCTCGCTGCTCGCTATCTCGCTGCTCGCTATCCCACCACCCTCGACAAGGCGCCGTTTTGGACTGATCCAGTCCCGGTTGGAGGGCTGCAAGCCACCATGCAACGCTTGCTCGGATTGACTTTTGCGCTTGGTTGCAGCTAAATCAAGAGGCCATGGCTCACAGCAACCACGGCCGTGCCTGTCCCAGCACACGCGCTGGGATTCGGCGGCATCACGGCGCAGCTGTGGTAGCGGCGATAAGGAAGGCGACGGGTGGGCCGGACGGGGTCGCGACTCGCGAGGATGCATGCGGAGGGTGAGATTCGAGGCATCCAAGCATCCAAGCATCCAAGCATCCAAGAGGGCCCCCACCTTGAGGCGACAAGCCATGCCCGGCTGCGTGGAATCGGGCTGGTAGCTAGCCCGCCATTCGCATGCGGATCCAGCAATCCTGGCCCCGCTACGCCGTACCGTGCAGCACTGCAGCTTAACCTTTTTGCCACCCGCATACTTTACACCACACCGTACATATGTACTCGGTGTAGATGTTGATACATGGAGCCGCGTCCTGTATTCTGGAGCAGCCCAATTGCTGTCAGAGCCAAGCCCGCAATTAATTGCATGCCATGCCTGACCACGCCTTGCCAGCAGTCGACTTTGCCAGAACTCGTGCTGCGTGGTTTGCACTGGGCGCTCCCTCGTCCACTGGCGCAACCTAACCCCGCATCTCAGCGAGCCCACCCTCCTGCGGGCCCCGTGTTGCCCGTAACGCCCTTACTTACTACTACGACCTAAAGGGGATACAGGACCGGCTGTCTTTGTTAGTTGGAACTTTCCCACTGCCACCCCTCTCCATACCAATACGCTGGAGAAGTCAGCCCATGCATGCTGACGTGCAATGAAATGAATGAAACATCTCGTGTCAGAGACTGATGGACGTGTGCTTTCGTACCATGGGAATTTTTGTATCTTGAGTTTGACACTCGTCTAGGTGTAGCAAGCCGTCCAAGTCAGTGCTCGCGTGCCCTCACGGCAACGCTCCTGTGTACACGGCAAGAAATGCCCAACCATCATATTACGCTCATAACTCCGTAGTTGAAAGTCATTATACATGGCCCGAGTGAAGTGGGAAGGGGCGCACTCCCATGTCCCTGCTGCAGTCACAATAGTCTCGTTGTCCAGACCACCCTCATCCATCGAGCTCGACCTTTGCGTTCAGCAACTCATCCACAATCGATCGCTGATTAGCCATCCTGTCCAAGTTCTTGTCATCCGCGGCATCCTGTTCCCTCAATAGAACAGCGAGCACTTCGATCGGTGGGTCAAGGTGGAGCCGTTGCGCACGCTTCCAACGCTTCAATCGAGCGATTCCTGTGCATGGCTAGACAGCGCAGATCATGTTAGCCGAGCAATCGTAGAATTACAGTAAGCAGTGCGTAGCTGTCAGCTGCTTGTGGGTCACACTTACGCCATAGTGGCCGCTCATGTCGAACTCCCGAAGGATCTTGTCGTGAACGCTCAGAGCTCCCTGGTGCACTCTGGGTGCTAACCTCTGCTTCTCTTTCGCGGCCCAGTATTTCTTCATGGCCGCATCCGAAATGCGCCGCGCATCATCTTCCTCTGGCGTCTTCTCCGCTTGTTGTGCCTCGACCTCCTGCTCTGTTTGCTCGATTATGGAAGCTTCGATTGTTGTAGGTTCAGTATCGCATATGTCGACAGTTTCTGGCTCGATATGCTTCGTATTCGCATCGAGTATGTTCTGTTTTGCGCCTGGTGCTTTGATGCCAGACTTGGTGACTTTGTTCGACGAGCCGTGGAACGCAAGTGTCGACTGCTGCGACTTGGCTACGGGTCCGGAAATTTTACGTTTAGGAGGCATGTTTGCATAGGTTATATCGAGCTTGTAGGCGGTTATCGGGTATCCAAGGCTGTTGTACTTGTGCGCAACAATGGGGTGGCTGGCATTGGTTGCGGTGACCTCATGGTTTAGCGTGGTACCTACCTGCCCTGCCTTCCGAACTTGGCTTGGTTGCTAGAGTAATACGCGACATGCACAGTCCACAACAAACCCCACCCCCCACATTCGTCCCGAATTAGCGGCCAGCCTCTGTTCCCTACGCCAGGTAACCATTCCGCATTTGTGATTGAGGGAGTACTGTCGTAGGTGACTGACTTTGCCGGAAACAGGAGCATATACGCATGATTGAAAATTTTTGTTACTAATTCAAGCCTCCAAATATCATCATTTATCTCTCGCCTGTCAATACTGTCACCCTAACCATGACATCCACAACGCCCCCCGACGTCGCCCGCCACGTCGAATCACTCATCCCCAAATTCCACCTAGTCCGCCTCCTAAACTCCGACCAAGCTGGCCGCCGTATCTCCCTGCTCGGCACTATAGACGACAAGCCTGCTCTCCTCCTCGCTGAACGTGCCGCATTCGACACTACACCGGATACTCTCTCCCACTTCTCCACTTCGCTCCGCAACATCAAAAACCTTGGCGCAAACGACATCTACGCCTGGTTCCTTGCAAACTCAAACCCGCAGCAAGAGCATCCGCCCCCAGACTTCAAGCTAAACTTGATCTACCCCTGCACCGAGAAGCATATCAAAAAGTATGAGGCTCAGCGCCTCCGTGTTGTGACCGAGACACCGGAGATTTATGCAAACTATGTACGGCCATATATGCGAGCGCAGCGCGAAAAGGGCGCATTAAATTGGGTGTATAATATCATCGAGGGTCGCACAGAGCAGGAAGATGTCATGTATCGTGAGTCTGGTGACGAGGGGTTCTTGCTGCTTCCCGATCTCAATTGGGACCGCAAGACGATGGGGAGTCTGCACTTGCTGGGCATAGTGGAACGAAGAGATATCTGGAGCGTGAGGGATCTGGACAAGGGCATGGTTGGGTGGGTGAGGCATATGCGGGAGAAGATTGTCGAGGCGACAGTGGGCCTGTATCCTGAGATTGAGAGGGACGAGCTGAAACTTTATGTACATTGTAAGTTTGACTGGTGAGCAGAGGGGAGATTGACACGCTGATGTGATGCTAGATCAACCGACTTACTATCACTTTCATGTTCACATCGTCCATGTATCACTCGAGGCAGGGAGCACGCAAGCAACGGGTAAAGCGCTTGGTCTAGAGAACATCATCTCCCAACTCGAAACTATGGCATCTCCCTCTGCTTCTGCGCCTGCGGGTATGCAGCATGTCAATTTGACATACCATCTGGGCGAGAGGAGCGATCTCTGGGAGAAGGTTTATTTGCCTTTGAAAGAGGGAAAAAAGGTTAATGTGGACGACTTCTGACACGAGCACCACCTGGTAAAGAGGAGAAACAGTCCGGCTGTATATATGGAGATGAAAATAAATGAATAACGTGTAGTAAGTACAACCAAACTTTGATACATAACCGCTAGCTATGGTTCTACATCCCTCTTTTTCCCCGTGTCCATAGCCTCATCCTTCTGACCATCAGCGCCTTCCTCAAGAATATCACTTTCCCCCACCTCCTCGCCACGCGCCTCATCTGATCCATACTCCCTACCATGGCAACTCTCACTCGCCTTGTCCTGTTCATCCTCCAAACCCTCCCTTTCCGCTCTCTCCCTCAACACATCGAACCTTTCCTCCCTCTCCCTCTCCAATCTGGCCCTTGCCTGCGCCCCCGCTACTCTCGTGTACTCATTAACCCCCACGCTCGTCCCCACACAACTCGTCATCTTCTCCAATCCTCGTCCTACACCGTCCATACCACCCTGCGCACTCAGCGAACTCCCCGCCGCTAAACTCACAACCCTTCGATGATTCCGTCCCTTCCACAACGCAAAACTCCCCCAGAGCGTGCCATCCGTGCTCGCAATCTTCCTCCACGGTTTCTCCCTCAGCGAGAAAATCGCACAATCTACAAACCCCATACTAGCTATGGAAATAGCGCTGCCAAGGCGCAGTGACCAGATGGGGTGCATGACATAGTAGTCTTGATACCTGGTGCAGTGTTGAATAAAGGGAAGCAGCCACATCAGTATGTAGACGAGGGGGTAGACGAACATGAGGCGGAGTTGGCGGTGGACGCGTGAGCGTTGACGCGCCATGTGGCGGGCTCCGGTGGATATAGGGGATTGTGGGGGAAGAGCCGAACGGCAGATTTGGTAGAGGGGTGATGGGGCTGGGACTTGTGTCGAGGGGATCAGGGTCTTGGGATGTTGTGGTTGTGGTTGTGGTTGTGGTTGTAGTGGTGGTAGTTGTAAGGAGGATGTTGTCTGTTGCCCTTAAGGGAGAGTAGACTTGTATGTTGTCGGTGGAGATGGCGGTTCTGATGGTATTGTCAAAGGGAATGGCGAAGAGCGGTGGCCGGATGGTGTCTGTGCGTTCCAAAGGTAGGTGCAACGTACTTGCTGGCCGAGAGGACGCGGCCGAAGGCGGGCGGTTTAGAGTCGTTGATTCAATGCTAGGCCCAGCACAGATGAATGAAACCGCTGACCCACGACCTTGTGGAATTGCAATATCGTGGCTTATAGATGCTGCCCAATCTCTTGACTCCATTACGTCCGCCTTTCTTGTTCCCATCGCTGCCGCATAATCTTCCTCTTTCCCGTTTAGTGACAGCCGTGTTCCCCTCGTGCCTGTCCCTATATCCGTGGTTGAGTCTCCAATACTCTGACTCGTTGTATTGTATCTCCTGAACTCAAAGCCAACATACGCATAAATCGCAACTGCCAGCCCAAGAATGATGAAGGCAATTGTGTATCTCGGAATCCACATTAATGCCAGCCTGTACCAAAACGGGCGGATAGGCAGACTACAAAATGCGCCTTGCGAAAGATAGCCCCAGTCCGGATTGATAAAGGCTAGACCGGCCATGAGTGCAGGAACGAAGAATGCAAGAAGGTAGACAGAATGCCGGTAGGGGTATAGTCCATCTGAGGTGAGATGGCTGGAGGGATGAAAGACTTGAAGGGCGCTATGAACTGCAATAACGAGAACGGCGAAATCTACAACAGTCAGGAAATGAAGGGATTAGAATCGTTCATCGTACCACTGGTCTCTGTTCCATATTGTATAAGAAAGCCACTCGATTGGCAGAAGGCAGATTCTGTTCGCACGGTACCGTGGACTAGCATGACGACTGCAGCGATGAAGTACCAGGAGCCGCGCATCAGGTCACCGTACACAAGAAGCATGATAAGTCTTGGAGGAATAGTCAGCCAACGATTTTATTGAGTAAGCATACTGACCGATGTCGAAAACGCTTCTCCATACGGCAGAACCAGTAAAAAACAGTCAACGACGCTGTCATGCTCACTGAAGAGCATACGAGAGCCGCTATCCGAACTTTAAAAGTGCGCTGCACGTCCTTGGGGTCGAAAGACGTGTATTCTGAGCCAACCATTGAGTTCATGGGTAAGCATGACACCAAAGGGAGCAAAGCCAGGCAGCAAAGAAACGAGACGGCGACAACGTCAGCCATTGTAGAAGTGATTCGAGACGAAGAAAAGTCACGGGGTTTGACTTGATGCGTCCCGACTTATGAATGCGGGGGAAATATCAAGTGCGAAAAAGAAAAAAGAAGGTAGCTAATGTAGTTGTTGCGAGGATGGTCGCACTGGTCTCCAGAAGACAACGACCCTGCAAACGGGTAAGACACCAATAGTTGGTTCAATGGCTGACGTAGCTCACTGAGACATGAAGGTAGCACTTTTCCGAGATGCGATTCCAGCTCCGGTTTCTCAAGATTCGCAAGTCATCTCTGAAGATTCTTCGATTCTAGGTCGAGTGAACAATCACGCCGCCTTTTCAGACGTCACATAAGACGGTTCTCCGAGTCATACATGTTGGTAGACTCGCAACATTCCTTTTTCTCTTCTCCCAGTGCCACTAAAAAGAGTCGGCGAGTGTGATTAGACTGAAGCGTAGCTCGCCTCCACCAGCCTCTTTTTCACGCTTAAGAAAGCTACGTACGCCAAGGTCAAGAGCCTTTTCGCTGAGCACATCCTCATCGGGCGCTAACGTACCGCGGTCAAGCGGACCCTTACGACGGCCATCCAGCTCCCACAGATGGTTCTTCTCCGACTTTATGAAGCAGACATAGTGTAGATCGACGTCGGAATCGGCGGCAGGCGCAGCAGTGTCACCCCCTGAGGCAGCAGCCTGATGTGCGCTCTCGAGTGCTTGAGATTCGTACAGAAGGTCGGCTCGTTGGATGGGCTTGAGCGGTATCGCGTCGCCAACCAGCTTGGCAAGGTTCGAGTCGGGCACTGCGAGCGCTATTAGCATACTGAGTACTGTCTGAGCAGGGTGTGGCTACTGACGGATGTGGGCGCGTGCTGAGCCGTTGGAAACACTGTGGAGCAGACCGATCAGTCCGCAGGCGTTTCCTATCGTCTGCTTGTACCAAACGACCTCCTCATCCGGGCCGTATCCTTCGTACTCAGCCTTGCCTTTGTCTTCATGCACGCGGAACTGCTCGTATGTCTTGCTGACGGGAAACACGAGGAGCAGAGCGTGGGCAGGGCGCGGAACAAAGGCAAGCAGTTCGGGATCGTCGATGCTGAAGACGTCGTGGAATGCGAGCTTATCGGATAGACCGAGCTTGTGAACCAGGCCGGTCATGACCTCGGGGTTGTTCTCTGCCGCGTCTTAGTTTTGCGTGTTCGCAGTAGAAGCCGAAAGTGTCTTACCCAGAGGAACAAACCTCTTCCTGCCCTTGGGCACATCCGGTGACGCATCCGAAGCCATGTTGCTGTTGGGTTGAAATGGTGTTGCGAAGCTGCGAAGTAAGGCAAGAATACTGCACTTGAAGGGTCATGGGCCAATGTGGGGGTAAGTAGGTACTTTGTAGGTACTTTGTAGGTACCGTATGGTAGGCAACAGATCAGTTATGCTTGCCTCATTCCTTGCATTTCTGCAACCCGCCACATTGAAGTCCGGCAGTTGCCACCATATGTACATACAAAGTAGAAGCACTCACAATTCGAGCATATGGAGATGCAACCGAGTCAAGACTAAGCACGCGACTTGGGATGGAACGCGATGGCCTGTGCGGTGGACATGGAACTTTGGTTTGGAGCCCCGCCGTGACCTGAATTTGACTCAATCATGCATATTCGCGCCTCTCTCCCCACTGCACCCTCTCTTCGCATACTGTACACCATACCACGACGCCAATTTTTTAAAGCAGGACTCTGTCGGCCCGTATCACCCTCAACATCACCTTACATTCCCTGCAGATTGCTCGCGACGGACCCAAGTAGCTTCGCCGCGGCTTTCTTTACCCCACTACGCCCACCTGCTCGAGCCTTTTTCCAAACTAGACTCCTAACACTGCCCACCATGGCGACACTCGACGAGGGCCTAGTCACCTTCCTTAAGTCGCATGCGCCTAACAATGCTGGCGCCGAGACGGACGCTGTCAAGGCCTCGCAGGCTCTCTACCCCGAAGCCACCTACACCGACGCCGAGAAGACTGAGCTCAGCCAATGGCTCATCACCGCATCGCACATAGCCTCGCCTTCCGAAGACGCCGCCAAAGCCGCCGAGCGCCTGTCCTCCCTCAACACGCACCTCTCGAGCCGAACCACGCTCCTTGGCGCAAAGCCCTCGATCGCAGACATCGCCATCTACCACAAACTTGCGCCCGTCGTCTCAAAGTGGAGTCTAGAAGAGAGGACCGGAGAGCAAGGGTACCACCACATCGTCCGCCATATCGACTTTGTCCAAAACTCGCCTGTCTTCGGTCTGAAGCTGGACGAAAAGGTCAGCATCGATCAGGACAACATCGTCTTCAAGATCAAGCCTGTAGACGCAAAGGCCGAGAAGGAGCGGAAGAAGAAGGAGAAGGAGGCGGCCGCGGCGAGCGCTGCTGCGTCAGCCGCCACGCCTACAACTCTGACTGGCCGCCAAAATCAAGATGGACAGGGAGGTCAGGGAGGCAAGAGCAAAGCGGATAAGGCCAAAGGCAAAGCAGAGGCAGCTGGATCCGCTGTCGCATCGGCAGTTGTAGGCAATGCTGCAGGAGCCTCGGCACCCGGCCGCGTCCCAGAAGGTGCCCCGACTGAGAAGAAGAAAAAGGAAAAGAAAGAGAAGCAGCCCAAGCCCCAGAAAGCGTAAGTCGCCCAGAGCCGTTCATGTTGCATACAATCTAACAATACACAGCGCACCTGTCGAGAAGCCACTCTCCCCTGCCCTGATCGATCTGCGCGTCGGCCACATCCTCAAGGCCGAAACCCACCCCAACGCCGACTCGCTCTACGTTTCCACCATCGCTTGCGGTGACGCTCCCGGCACAGAAAACACGTCCGAGTATGAGGGCCAGGTTGTGCGCACTGTGTGCTCTGGTCTCAATGGTCTCATTCCCCTTGCAGAAATGCAAAACCGCAAAATCGTCGCCGTGTGCAACCTAAAACCAGTCACCATGCGTGGCGTCAAAAGCTGTGCCATGGTGCTTGCCGCATCCCCAAGAGTTGTAGAGGGCGAGGACAGCCACAAGGGACCTGTTGAGTTGGTAGATCCGCCCAAGGAGAGCAAGGCCGGTGATAGAGTATACTTTGAGGGCTGGGAGGGTGAGCCGGAACCCGTGCTCAACCCGAAGAAGAAGGTCTGGGAGATGATCCAGCCTGGCTTCACTACAACCGAAGGTCTGCAAGTTGGCTTTGATGTCGGCGTTGTGCCACAGTTGGCTGGGGACGGTCCGGATAAGAAGACGGGTGTAGCCAAGCTGAGGACTGCGGCGGGCTTGTGTAGCATCCCCACCCTCAAGGGAGGTGTTGTGCGGTAAACATGTCCCTTTCGGTGTTATAGAGGAGCAGCAAGGGATGTAGTGAATTGAAGAATACCAAATCGTGTCCTTGATATCGCGGCTTGACTACTACAATGTGTGCTCTAAAGTTAGACAGCAGACTACTCACTCCCTAATCTGTGCCTTCAGCCCAGCAACCTCCCTCTTCAGCCGTGCATTCTCCTTCCTCAGTCGCGCAGCCTCTTCTTCACTCGACTTTAGTCGTCGCTCGACCTCTTCGCTGGCTCTTCCCTTGCGAGTATTGCTGGTCACCCTCTCTAGTTCTTCGTTGAAACGAGCATACAGTGCCTCATTCTCAGCATTCACGTCACGATACAACTGGTCCAGATGCTTGAATCGTGCTTCTGATACCTGCAGTGATGAGGTGACATCCGTCGAGATCGCCGACGTACGTGACGACAGCGCATCAAGCGTCGCCTTGAGCGTCTTCTCTAGAGCAGCAATGCGCGCTTCAGTTGGCTTCGAGCTGGTCGCGCTAGATAGTGAAGGAGCAGAGCTCTGAGGCGTCAAACGGGGAGTGGTTTTGCCAGTCAGTTCCTGACCGATAGCACTTAGTTCACTTTGTAGCGCTTGTGAAGCCGAGTCAATATCTCGTTGTTGAGTCTGAAGTCGCTCACGTAGCTTCTGCGGTGATTGCATCCTAAGCTTTTTGGGAGAACCGGAGATTGTGCTTGATTTGGTCGGAGAGCGTGGTGTTGAAGGCGGCAGCTTGACAGCATTGCCAGATCCAGTTCGCTCATGCAAACCGTCTCTGGTTGTGGGCCTCAGACTGGGAATACTTGAAATAGTCTCACTTCGCTTCTTTGTGGGACTCTGCGACCTGATGATGACTTCATCCTTGGAGTCTGGCTTCACCGAAATCGACTTCGGTCGTGTGTGCCCTGGTCGGTCGGGGCCTGGGCCCACGCTGGACGAATTCTCTTTCTTCTCTATCCGTACTGGCGAACCGAGCCGTGCAGGCGTCGGTATTGACGAATGCTTTGATAACGTCGGTGTAGTGTTCGAAGGAGTTAAAGGTGAATCACCAATCTGCCGATGTTCGTGGCGGAGTGCGGTTTCGGCTTTACGAGGAGTCTGTGGGGACCACGCGGGCTCATCGTCAGCATCCTGCAATGTCTTGAGGTCGCTCAAAGAAGACCGGCGCTTCTTGCGGGGAGGCCCAGCAGTGGGAGGTACCTCTCCAATTGTGCCAAGAGCACCAGTGCCCACATATGGCCTCCCATTGGCACTTCCGTTCTCAAACGTGAAGGCGCCGAGCACAGTTGGACGATCACGAGACGATGGACGCTTTGGCGAGAGGCGCGCAGGAGCATCTGTCGAATTGGAACGGCCAAGCGATCCGGGGTTGGCTTTCGACAGGCTACCTGGCGGGAACTCGGGGTGGTTGTTCTTGCTTAACGAGCGCCAGAGTGAGCCTACCTTGGACTCATTCTCTGACTTGCTGTTCTCCCGTGACAGGGTGCTGAATCCGAAGCGTCTCCTGAGTGAGTTGTTGGAATTTAGCGAGCCTGCTGCTAAAGACCGACTCTTTGAATCCATGGACCCATAGTTTGGCGTGTTGAGACCAGTCGCCAGGGGTGGTGGAAACAGGGCATCAAGATCTTGCACCAAGCGGTCCATGAGCGAGATGAAGTCGTTCGCGTTGCCGGCGGGCACTAACATCTCAGCGAAAGCTGCGGTGAGAATGCCTCGATCTCCGTCATTGCTGGTACCTTCCAGCAACTCGGCGAGCAAGTCTATAATGGCTCGGAACGCCCGTTGGTTCGGTGGTGCAATCTGATCGAATGTATTTCTGAAGAATTCTTCAAAATCTTCAGGGTGCATACTATCTGATCGCATTTGCAATGAAACCAGCGTAGCGTGAGACAACACGGGACCCATGCGCTCTTTCCAACCAACGCTCAAGAACTTTTCGAAAACTGCAAAAAGAACATCAACGGACGATTGCCCAGCGAGGTCAAGGTTGGCAGGATTCTCAAGCAAAGTGTTATAGAGCTCATTGACAACAAGTTCATCCGCAACATTTCTAGCACGGACAGAACGCCCGACAATGTTGCCTTTGCGAGCGTGCAGTGCCAGGATCAGGTTGCTCAAGGTCTCTTCAAGTTTCGGGATACCGTCGGTCAACGCAGCAGCATTGAAGTTGAGACTCTTATTAGTACCGGAGGAGTCAGGCCGTGTCATCTCGCCATCATGGCTGTAAGTACGATTAGGTGCAGGTGACATGGGCGGTGCCATGCGGGGTATGTCGTTGAGAGTATGAGCACTACGTTGGAGTCTGCGAGAGCCACCGCCCTCTCTACCCACACTACCGTTGAAGAAACTTGAGAGCATCTTCACTGGAGAGTGAGGACGGCTCTTACTACCTGTCTGCTGCTCTGCCTCGTACATTTCAAGAGCAAGTGACTTGAGTATCTGCGTGTTTCGATGAAGGTATGCGTCAGACAGCACCGAGTTTTTCATACTGTTGCGTAGCTGGAAGTAGTTTATCAACCGCTTCGTGAGGACGGGCAAGAACTCGACACTAGTTAGTTTGTCGCGAGCTGCGTATCCACGGCAACCGGCTGTGTCGAGCAAGAATAGTCCGTCTCCCAAGCTGGTGATGGTAACAGTAACCTCGATGCCGTTGTCACCGAGGTAAACGGGTCGTGAGAACTTTGCTCCTTCCACAAGGATCTGAACTTTTGCAGGGTCCCTCCTGCCTTCAATAGGCTGGCCACCGGTTTCTTCTGTGACGGACGAAAAGTAGCTCAGATCACCGGGCAGGTTTCGAACTTCCCATTTTGAACTTTCTCGCTCTGCCTCGGAAAACCGACCCTCGACGCGGGCTTTTGTAAGTTCCTCAACAACCTTCTGTCCTTTGCCTTCATATGTGCCCTGCAGGTAGAACATGCGGATCCCAAGCTGCCGTCGATCTCGGCTCCGGGGTCGTTCCGCTTGGCTAGGTAATGGCATCGGAGATATAAGCTGAAGAATGTTCCCCTCAGCATGCTCAGTCACGAACAGCTCACTGAGGCTCAAATGTTGATGAAAAAAAAGTTCCGCTGTGCCATCAAACGATTCGGCGAATTTTGGGTTGTTCAAGTCGTTGAGCAAACCACGGGCGTTGGTGGATCCATCCTCGGATTTCTGTAGAAGTACAATCATATCTGTGAAGAGAATCATGATGCCAGGTACTGTGGCAGGTCCCGATAACTCTCCATGATATGGTGGAGACAACTCTACGCAGTCGATGGCTGTGATGAGTCGTCCCTGAGGGTTTACTGCAGACGGCCAAGAGGAGACCATTTTCCGTAAGCGATCAAGCACTCTGATCTGCTGCGCTGTGGGGCCCTCTCTTGTGCAAATATCTGTCACAATGTCCCTCGCCTTGAGGAATAGCTTGATTGCAGGATGCCTAGCTGGTAGTTGTTTGATAATGTTGTCGATGTAGAGATTGTAGCGCGGCAGGCGTTGAACCGGTTCGATCAGCATAGACATGAGTCGTTGCTCGCCCGTTTCGTAGACACGCTTGGAAAAACTAGAGGCTGTGTCCTTGGTGAAGAATTTCAGTAGCTGTGAAAAGTCTCCATGGGCGGCCATGTAATCGGTATAACTGTCGGCAAACTGTGGTAGCCAATCAATAAGAGCTCTTGCAACTGCGGCCGCTCCCGTGGCATCTGGCGGGTTCTTTTGTCCGCGCAAAGGCGCAATGTAAACATCATCTGTAGCTGATTCAATATCCTCGATGGCTCCATTCTCCGACTCTTCCAAGATGATACGGAGAGCGTCCAGGAACTTTGAATTGACGTCCAAGATGTTATCGAGACTAGGCGGAAAGAGCGCCCGCAATGCCTGTTCTGTCGGGCTTGAGCTTGAGCTCGACTTGCTCCTTGCCTTTTCGCGAAACTCGACTGCTACAGTGTGTACTAAGTCATGCAACTTGGAGACATAATTTTCCTCGGTATCTAGCAGCTCACACATCTCCCGTCGGAGAGTCTCCTTCTGCTTCCTAGAGAAGGACTGTGATCGATTGAGGGCGGTTGGTTTTGAGGGCGCGCGGCGGAGTTTGGAGGTGGGGAGGAAGGCAGCCTCTCCGAATAGTTTGATAATGGGCGCATATTGGCCATATCGCTGTTGGGTTAGGTCTTCTTCCATGTCTTCGTCGAATTGGGCCGACTCGCGCGACTCCAGCTTTTTTATGCTTCCCTGGGGCAGGACCACGTCCAGGTCTATCCAAGACAACGTCTGCTCGCCCAGCGCATGGCGCACGTCCACTATGACATCGGCGACATTCTCGACCTTGACCATCTTGGCAGCCACAATGGCAGCATGCGACTCAGAGAACAGCCTGGGGGCCGAGGGCAAGTTGTCTGCCGGCCCGTGGCGCCTCTCCCACACGGCCTTGGTCTCCGGTGGCAGCTCGAGAAAGTACTTGTACAGACTGAAGGCGAGGCCGCGACATATCTCGTCGCCCTGCTCTTCGCGCGGGAGACATGTGACGGCATTGTAGAAGGTGGCAGTGGGTGATATAATCAGGCGGGCGTAGTTCTGGAGGCCGGCGGGTGTGAAGACGTGGGCCTGGATGCGCGAGTGGGTGGCCTGGGTCGAGGTGGCGGTTGGGCCGTAGAAGATGAGTATGGGCGAGTTGTGCAGCAGCTCATCTGTGGTGTAGAAGAGCGACAGGTCTTCTGCAGACAGGGCAGCGGGCTCGGGGTGGATTACCACCATGGTTGGCAATTGCGCGAAACGAGTGACAGGGCTGGCTGGTGGCAGCGGAACAGGCAGAGAGTCGGGACGGATTATTAGATTACTTGCATTACTTGCATGGCGCAGGTGTGAAGACGGAGGAGTGGCGGGCAGCAGTGGTGTCGACGTGTCAAGAGGCCCTGTTCAAGAGAGCAGTCGAGAGTGTCGCGTTGCAGTGGCAGTGGCAGTGGCAGTGGCAGCAGCAGTGGACGCGTCGAGTCCAACAAACCACAACAACAAGAAGTCCCATGGATCTCGACGAAGCCGTACCAAGAAAGCTGTCATGCAGCGGGCAGCTGGGGGCCAAGCGCGGGCGGCAGTTGCAGCGCCAATTGTCAAAGTGGCACAGGTGCGACACGGGGGCGCATGGGGTTCCTGGCCGCAATGACGAATATGGAGGATGTGTGTTGTGTGTACTATAGTTGCCGTGTACGGACAGTCAGACAGTACTGTATGTACGGTACTTGCTTGGGCGTCCTTGCAGCCCGCCGCCCATGGCTCCCGCACCCCGCAGTTGGGTTGGCGACGACAAATACATGTGCATGGTGACATGTCCGTACTGCACAAATAGGTACTACTAGGTATATACATATATACATAGGTACGGTTAGTCACGAGACGACATCTCTGGCCTGACCACGTCCACATCTACCTCTACATAGTACGCCCACATTATACGCACATACAATGGCCACTCAGCAGGACGCCGGTGGTGTGCCCGTTGCCATTGCACATGAGCAGCAGCATTTCCGCCTGCTGGAGCTGCCGGCCGACCTCGTTGCCCTGCTAGAGGCGCCGGACCCCCCCACGGTAGGTGTTGCTGCCGTGCCGTTTCCACGTCGATGGCCCTGTTTTTTTTCTCACCAGCAGCGCCAGGCTCTCGCTCAAGTCGCATGCAGCGGCTGCATATGCGGTGCTCTGTACGCCAAACAAGACGTTTCAACTGCGCCAAGTGCAGACGTCCAACTCGCTCCTGGTCACGCAAGCCGGCGTCCAGCACCATGGCAACGACGACATGCCCGTCGCTGCCACATGCGCAATTGCGTCGTGCACGGCGACGCTCCAGCTCGACGCGGCCACGGCATGCGCGACCAGCCTGTTGAGGGAGGCGCTGCCCGTCTACGACCTTGTTGCCGGCGACCTTCACCTTGACCCTGCCCCCAGAGGCAGGAGCAAGGCCAGCCTCTTCGCCGACACACCCGTCTCGGACGGCGAGTGCGAGGCGGCATGGCGCGAGCTGGTGGCCTTTGAGGTCGACGGCAGCGCCTACCAGCCGTCTGCCAGGGCTCTCGAGCACGTCTGGCGTGCCATCAACGCTGCTGCACTGGCCGACGGCCTCGCTCTACACCACGAGTTTCTGACCGACGACATCACGCGCCCTGTAGCCGATGACGGACACCCGCCCGCCCTCACCCAGGCCGTGCTCGCACACCTGTCGCCAGACGACAGAGACGCGACCGGGCCGTGGTCGTGTCTCGACCGGGTCAAGACAGTTGCCTTTGCCGGCCAGACATTGCTCCGTTCCAGGCGCGGTGCTGACTTTCTCATTGCCGACTTCATCGATACGTGGGAAGACCGCCTGCCTGAGCTATGGCGCAAGGATGCGCAGCTCAGCGCCATCGACGCCTTCTACGACCTTCCCAGCGACACGACAATCAGGGCAAAGAGCACAGCCGCCTCCGCAGTGAGCGGTGGCAGCACAGTAGCGGCCATGAAACCGTCAGCGCGCAAGTGGCATGAGACGTTTGCCAAAACCAGGAAGAAGTGACTCCAACAACCAACTCTAAGAAGTGACTTCCCCATCGCGCGGCGAAGAAAGGGCCGGTGCATCACATGATCGTGTTGCGAACGCGCCTACCGGCATCGGCAGCTGCAACTGCCGGCTTGCTTATGCAAATTCTATACCTGTATCTGTCAGTGCCCAAATGCCTTCACGCCTCCACCGCGAGCGCAGTATATATACCCAGCTTTGTTCTTCACACCCCCGCTCCGTGTAGTTTCCAACGTATGCAGCGAATTCTATCCTTGGCAACCATAATCAGGACCCCACTTCCATTACAGCTTACGTCATTGACAAGGCATTATTCTATACCAGCCTTTCCCCTGCAACAATCAACACTTCCAGATAACATGGCTACTATCGCAGGAGAAGATGGCCCAACTGCGCCAGCGCCCCCCGTAGTCAATCACGCAGCCGCTACACCCTCAGCCAAGGCACAGAAACCACTCCCAAAGCTCACACCCGCTGAATTTCGCCAGTACAACAGAATGGCTGAACACATGGACTATTTTCATTCTAATTTCAGGGCCACGTGGAAAGTCCTCTACGGCGCATGTGAGTCGCAAAAAAGACCGAAGAACATGTCCATCCGCCAGTTCATCAGTACAGGCCAGCAGTTCTGTCGTAAGTTGCATATCGCTCATATATACTCTCACCTTGAAGAAATCCTGATATCTCCCTGATAGACCATCTTACCGTCCATCACACCATAGAAGAACAACACATATTCCCTGTTCTAGCCAAGAAAATGCCAGCCTTCGAGAAGGAGTTGGAGCTTTTGACCCAGCACAAACAGATCCACGTTGGTCTAGACAAGCTGGAAAAGTACCTCGAGGAATGTGGGAGTGGAGAAAGAGAACTCCGCCTGGGGAAACTAAAAGATATTCTCGATAGCTTTGGGACTGTCCTTTGGCAGCATTTGGACGATGAAGTGAAACAGTTGGAAGCGGAGAATATGCGGAAGTACTGGAGTTTGGAAGAGATGAGGATGATTCCTATGTAGTAGACGACGCTGTAAGGAAAATGTATGGCGTATTTCGCTTTTCTAAACACTACACTCGCGTGATGAGGCTCTCTCTCTCTTGCACACAACCCCACCCATCTCTCCAACCATTCCTCTTCCCCCCCTTCTCCATCTTTCCAGTGCCCCACATGGAGTCGGCAAAGAAAGAAAAAGCGCCACGCTGTGGCTGCTACTAAAAACCTTCTTGTCCATCAATGCTAAACAGCGCTAGCGCTCCACTACCCGCAGGTCGAAACACATGACAGCGGAACCCCAATGGCGACGAGTTCAACAAGCGTTTCGCGCTATCGATTTGTTTTGATTATTTTTAGTCTTTTCATTGGCCTTGCAACAAGCGGTCGTTACGGTCGGTCGGCTGAGGCGTAGAAAGGTAAAAAAAAGGGGGGGGGAGGATGGGTGGTGCGAGAGTGGTGGTAGGCATGGTAGCGCAGCTAGGAGTAGTAGAGGTGGTGAAAGATTTTCAGTTTCCAAGCAATATACGCTCAGTTGTTGATGGTGATAACATTACATGTACATATTAAATAATATTCTAAGCGCGCGTAAAACAGAAAAAAAGAGCCACGTTGCTCGCTCGCTCGCTCGGGGGGTATGTTAAAACAAAGACAAGGGAAAAATAATCGCTACGCAGACTATCAGTCGTAACACCCAACTCTTGACTCATCTATGTTGTCATAATCCACACAATTACAACTGTTCCTTGAGAGTGGTACTGGAACTGTTCTCGGCCTTGCGCGGTACCTCTAGGCCAATCATACTCCTCTTCTTCAGGCTGAGAAACCTCTTGGGATTGTTGAATCCCCACTCAATCTTGGGTGTCCAGCCACCCTCATTCACTACATCTGGAATACTGGGTGCGCCGGAATCGGTCCTGTGGTGTACATATGGGGGTCGAGGCTCGGGATCCGCTTGCTCGCCATCTGCCGTGGTACCGCTGAACACACTCCTCTTCGACGATCTTCGACTAATATCGATTTCCGAGAACGTAGGACTGGGGAGCCGCTCCCAAGGGCCTCCTAACCTCCTGATAATTCTTGCTTCCTCGCTTTCGTGCCTAGGTTCGGCAGTAGTAAAGGAAGCCATCGAGGCAGTAGACTTGGTAAATATCCGAGATAGACGTTCTGAAAGTATCGAGCCGCGTGCTGATCTGTTGTCTGCTATTGGTGGTGCGAGGGAGTCGTTATTCGATATTCTTGTTGGGGTTGTTCCGGGGATAGCAAGATTGTCGTTCAAGCCCTTTCCGATATCGATCTCTATCGTGTCTGCTTTGGGGAAGACCGGTGACTTTTCGCTAGCCATTTCCCTTTCGTCGACTCCAGTGACGGTCTTCAAAGAATTCAAAGACTTCGTATCCATTTCCTCCATTTCTGCTTCGTGCACCGTATCGGAAGAAGCTGGTCGCGAATCCTGCATTTCCAAGTCTTGTTGAGCTTCCCGCCTGGAGTAGCTTCCCGGTCCCCTTGCGCCGTTGGGTATGTGCCAACGGAGGTCTACGCGTAGTATGGCGTACATCAGCACTGTTTGAACTTCGACCAGGAAATTGAGAAGATAAAACGGTGCCTTGGCGAGATATCCTGGCATAGGTGCTGTTCGGGGCACGGGTTTTTGGAAGGCGACACCACAGCGAAACCAGGCCCCGATGGAAAGTAGCGTTGTGCTAATGATCAGAACAATGACCTTTGTACGAAGGCGGCCGATACCGAAGCGATCGAGCGGCGAGTAGGGAATAAGTAACGTAAGCATAGTGATTGGCAGTGGTAACGTAGCCACAATGGCCAAAAATGTTGCGCCAAATTGTTGAATCCCACGATCAATGGCTCGAATACTTGAGTCGAGAGTGAAGAAGCTCTGAACTGTAGATGCGATGAGTGCGATGAGTGTCAGCCCAATCAAGACAAAGAGAACCTTGAAAGCAATGCCAAACGCAGGATGCCAGCCAACTGAAGAGTGTGTAGACCGGACGAGGCGCATAGCGAAGATGAGATTAATAACGAAGAGAATCAGTGTACCCGCTGCAACAAGAACTTGCGATGCGATCAAAAGTGTCACATTCTTGGGGTTGCACACTGATGCAATGCGTACTATTGATGTTAATATGCGCTCCATGCAGAAACCTAGTACAAGCATTAGCTCTTGATACCCCAATTCTACTGCGGTTATCCTACCAAACATAAACAAGTTTGGTAAAAATTTGTGGCCTCTTGTCCGGTTCTTTCGGAAGATAGTCATATGTACCGCTGCTCCTATCATGAAGAAAACCATGAACACTGTTTGTGCCGGAATATCGACCCCTTTTGCCGGGAGCCCGCCCAATGGCCACACCATGGGGATATACGGCGGACCCTGCGCTTCCTGCGTACCGTTAGTCATTGAAGCCTCAATCATATTCGAGCCTGTAGAAGACAGCTGACTGCTCACTTTGGGAATAGGCATGTTGCCTAGAGACGCCATGTTATGGTTTTCCAAGTATGTGGTTCTACCAGGTTTCTGTACCCTATTAAAATATAATTACAGCAGCAGCAAATTAAGCCACAGCTATTAATGGGCGGTTAGGTGTTAAGGGAGTCGAAGCAGTAACAGGAGCAGTGCGCAGCGGACGCGGCACATATCATATACGTAGCGGACGCGGCACATATCATATACGTAGCGGACGCGGCACACATCATATACGCAGCGCCGCACCATGAAAGCCTCTCAAGACACAACCCCACAGTTGTGCCAATACGCTTAAATACCAGCCGTTTTCTGTTTTGTTCATGTGTCCAAATAGTAGTGTGGTGTTTGATGTTGCCGTATGAGTCGCGACGAGACACCGATCGCTGCGCTATTTTAGGACTGCCGCTAGAACAACGTCTGACGTCGTCGTCTGGGTCTCTCCAGGTCGAATCGCATCATGGTTCTGAAAGAAACGTTTGATTCTTGAAAGAAGGTCAGATTTGTTGAGGTTATGTGAAATCAAGGCGCTGGAAGCGAGCCAATCGAGCGAATCAATAGCTGCTACGCTTGATGGGGCGATTGTTGTGCGAATACAGATCATCCCATGGCGCTGATGCTACCATGTACTAGGGATTAAACACTAAATTGCAATGCATGGATTGGGCATGCACACACCCCAGTGTTGACAGAACAAACACCGAGCAACCGACATTTAGTGGACGCTAGAAAGGTATGCTTGATCTCAAGGTTCGTAGCGCGGGACCGAAGATCTGCGTCATAAATGATGTATAGCAGATAGCGAGTTAGTGGCAACTTACGAGGTGCTTCAAAGCTGATCTGTATAATCGCGCATATAGCCCTATTCCTACCATACATACCCCTTGTACAGGCGTCAGACCGCTAAAGATGCAATGACAGTATACATACTCAACGCGAAACTATGACCAAAATTTATCGTTTTCATCTTGTATTAGACACCGAACCTTCGCATATCGGTCTCAAAGTGTCTGTCATCATTTACACGTATTGGAGCTTGAACTGAAAGTACTTAGCACGCGTTGTCTGCATTTTGCATATCATATGATTCTTCGGATTTCGTGAATCGTTCTTCTCCGGCTCTTTCCCAATCGGAGCTGCCAGAGTCGCACCGGAAAGGAGCTATTATGCGGGGGAGCCGGCGGAAACCAATGCCACTCTTGGTTCAGGAAAGCGGAGATCTGTGATGGCAACATGGATAGAGTTTTGTGGGACCGCCAGGGCATATCTCAATCTAGTTACCCTGGGGCACAGATGTAGCGTGTTAGTTCCCAAGATTCTGCAGGCTGTCATCTTGCGCGACTGTTGTTGTACTGTCATATCGATATGCAGGTACAGGGAGAGGTCCATTACTCAAGGCAAGTTCCCGGACGACAGTCGACGTGCTTTTCCTTGTTGAATTGTTTATCCCTTGGCGAACTGGTCGTATTTCAGATGTGAGCTGTAGTTCAGGTCCCACAAACCCATCACAAAGGTTTCGCAATCCTGGATATGAGTCAAATGTTGCGGGTAGTCCCTGGCAGGATCTAGCAGGGTTATCCATGAGTCTGTATCTTAGCAGGCTGTTACTGTTCGGTTGTTGAAATCTGCGAGGCGACAGCATGCGTCTAGGCACGAAAGTGTCATGGAGCCTCTGCGTGGCTGTTAGGAACACCAAATTCATGACACTTACCTACAAGACATACCCGACTAGTCCCCATAGCTATGTTGCAGTTCTGCATCTGGACCTCTTCCACTGGATCATTGACTGCGAAAGGAATGGCAAAGGCGACAGCAATGTCCTAAAGGCGGGATATGTTATTAGTTGGAACCAAGGAGGCCGAACAAAACCTGTGGGAGCCCCTTACACTTGGTTGAGGCAGCCCACCATCTAAGGTTGTAGTTCGGAAAAGAGCGAGCTCGTGCACTGGTAGACGCCTTTTCCGAGTGCTTGTCGGCTTCCAGGTTGTGGCGCACACTTTGGTAGTCATGGTAGCTCCCTTTTCAGACATGGCATCAATGATGTGAGATCAGGGGCGGTCTGCATTTGTGTGCATGTTGTCATGTTGTCATGTTGTGAACCTGGTTGAGACGATAGGTAGGTGGTAGGGAGCAAGAGCGATGGCTGCCAAGGAAGCCATGATGTGGGTCCTGCCGCACGGCAACTGCGCCTGCCACGCTGCAGCTGCTTACCGGCAGGTACCGTACCGGCAGGTAGTTACGCCCCTCACACGCGTCGCGAACATTTTGCCCAACGTGCCGGGAAGCAAAATAAAGTCGATTGCACCGCCGCAGAGGGCACTCGAACATGTCGCATCCACCTACGCCGAAATGGCCTGCCGACGAAATCGGTGTGCCTATAATAGAGAGCGACGAGTGCTTCGGCGACCTAGTAGACAAACTATGCCAGTCAGTCCCGGACACGCGATGCACTGTTGACGCAGAGCCCTAATCGAGCCATAGGTTCTTCGAGCACACCATCAAACTGCCACATGCTTTCGAAGACTTGCGCCGGTCGCAGGAAGGGCGAACTCTGCAGCCCCTTATCCATTATCTTTCCAACCAAGTCGACCACCCTGCCCTTGTGTCCGCCCTCTTGTATGTCGAAACAACACTATACCCCTTGCGCTGGAGACAGATTTGGTGATGTGGGGGGGAGAAAAAAACTGACATGTCCTAGGGCCCTGAAAGGTCACTTCTCTGCATTGGAGGAAGCCAGCGATGAGCCGGGTGTGAATGAAGCGCGAGGATATGCATGCGAATTCGTTGCATGGCAGTTCTTGACAAATCTCAAGGAAGCAGACATCATCGACTATTTGCTAGTCGAACTACCACCTGCAGCGGATTCGAACACCCCGGATACGAATAACGGGCTAGGACTGGATGGCAACGGCCATGGCTCTACCTACCCGAGCGAGCAGTCACCTCTGCTGACCACCTCTAACACCGATTATTTCGACCACGGCGGTGCTACCAAATCACGGTTCGCGTCATTGATGTCGCAATGCGAGAACCTTAGTGCGCTAGAGCTTGCAACTGTATCTGGTACTTACCTCTATTTCGTTTCACGCTTGCTGCACATACTAAGCAGTAACAGGCGCGAAGAAGTTCCTCTCTCAAAGACCAGTTCAAAAGATTATCAATGGCCTGTGGAGAGGTGACATTGTATTCTGGGAGACTCTTGGCCTGCACTCGGTGAAAAAGCCGAAGAAGTACAACCGTAAACAGGCTGATCCCTTTTCTCGTTTACGGGTTCCGTTATACCTGAAAATCTTCGAAACACTATTCTTTGCAGCATTTCTGGCGTTGTATTATGCAGTATTGGTGAAGCGCAACAACACTAGGGTGACCATTCCCGAGCTTTTATTGTATGTGTGGATCGCTAGCTTTGCATACGATGAGTTTGCGGATTGGCTCGACGCTGGGCAGACATCCTTTTATGCCTCAGACTTTTGGTAGGACTCTTCTTCTTCTTGAACACATACAAGTAAAAACTAACGAGGATAGGTGGATGTGGGATATTAGTATTGTCGTCGTCGGCGTTTCTTTCTGCATCATGAGTGAGCCTTCTCTGACCTGGTGGTACGAAACAGCTTTAACAATCTACAGGAGTTGTCGGCCTTACAACAGCAAACGCTGCCACGATCGATCTTGCGTACGATGTGCTTGGACTTGAGGCTCTCTTCCTTGTACCACGTATCTTCTCTCTTTTGAGTCTTAATCGTTACTTTGGGACCCTGATTCCATGTCTCAAAGGTCGCTCTACCTTTCTATACAGCGTCTTGGTGTTATATTGACTAGTGCACAGAGATGACCAAAGATTTTGTAAAATTCCTTTCGCTCGTTGTGATCCTATATCTGGGTAAGTCGGTCGACGCTCGAAGAGTTCTCGTCGGATTCTCATTGCAGTATAGGGTTCTTGACTACATTCGTGTTGCTAGCCCGTGACAGCAGGTTCAATCCGAAGCAGATGGTCTGTCATATCCCTTCAGTGACCACAGCGCCACCCTGCTAACTCGGTGACATAGAGTTGGATTCTGGTCAAGGTTTTTTTTGGGTGAGTGAGACCACGTGTCTGTTACCATTACTCTGGCTGATAATTTTTCAGATCTAGCTACCTGGGATTCGGTGAGTTGATGTCGTAGACAACAGCCAAATGGAAACCACACCAATTGCTAACAAAGCGGTGTAATAGATGTCGCCGAAGAGATGTATGCATCTGTCCGATCAGTCTTATTACTCATTCACTGACTTCGTACAGCTCGCCATTCTTTGGACCCCCCATTATGGTAAGGTGATTTGTAATGTATTTCTTCGCGGTTTGCTGATTCACACGCTAGCTAATTTTCGTCACTTTAACGAATATTTTACTCATTACAAGCTTGATATCGCTTTTGAGTAACTCACTGAGCAAGGTACTTGGAACTTTCGTTGGTTATTAGTGCTCCACTCACCCCAGACTGCATGCATGTCAATGCATGCCAAGCGCAGCAAAACAACGGCTCACGCCCGGCTGCCCTACCCCGTTCCCAACCGCAGTCTTCCCGGGATGTGTTGCAACGGACGCAACCCTTGCATTCTTCCGGTCGTCGCTTTCGGGTGTGATACAGCCACATCAAGACGGCTCAATACCAGCATCATCACAATCACGCCTTTCCCTGCTACCCCGTCACACAAGAATAGGGCGTTGCGATCTGCTCTCATTGGTGTTTTCGTCTTAATATGGGGCATTGTTAACGTCGAACAGGTGTTGGATCATGCGCGAGACGAATATCTCTTCATGTTTGTACCCATTGAATTCATTACTCTTTCTCAGCCACTGACGGTGGCAACCATGCAGTTATTCTGTATATGTACTCGAAGCATCGAGCTCAAAAAGATTGACGTACTTCCTGCCTCCGCTTGTAAGTATGCCTTTCGTACTATTATCGGCAGGAAAAGCGGGTATTAAGCGCCGGCCCGCATAACGGCCAATCGACATAGCCTCATCAACACACTGGGTGATGCACTCGAAGCCAACCAGTCCAAGCTTTGTGCTCGTTTTCTGAAGGCAACATCGTGCAATTTTTCTGCCGTCGTCAATTTCTGAGCGGGGCTTGTTCTGCCGCTCAGGCATCCTCGACCCAAGACTGCTGTAAATCCCTGTGGGCACTCGACAGACTTATGCCCCTGGCTGTACTTGCCATTGCAAGGCTGACTGGGTTCCAGAATCTCATTCCGCTAGTCATTCGACCGTTACGACTCATTCTGCCTTCTGAGCAGCTTCGGGGCGCCCGCATCATTTTGCTCAAGGCTACTCATCTACCCTTCGTATTTGCGATCTGGGCGTTTGAGCACCTTGCCCATTCCCGCACACGCAACGATAAAGTGATGTCATTTAGCGGTCCCCAAACGCACGCACTGCTCAAGAGGCCCCCTCGTCTGCCGGTGAATTCACCGCGCCTACTTATGGCAGATGCGCAAAGCAATCTGGGAAGGATGCAACAAATGAATTGGTCCCACACCCGAGCAGGGTTCACAGAACCTGATGCTCAGTTGAAGACACTAGTTGCCAGGCTTTCGACGCAAGTAGAAGAACTCACCGCGATGGTGTCGCAGCTCCAGGAAGAACGCGGAGCGAGCACGTCGGCCGCTTAATGGCCGGCGCTTCCAGTCGCAGGAACATACGTAGAATTTGCTAAGGATACGCAAGACAAACGCGGTTAAAAATCAAGAGGATCTTGCATGTCAACCCCAGAACGTACTCGAATAAGCTTATATGGTAGGTGGGGTGTTGTTGTTGTTGTTGTCTCACTGTCGTGATAGCATTGGGGTCGGGAATAGATGAACGATCAACGACAGGCACAGACAGGCAGCGCATCTTCGCAGCTGGACAGTTCCATGGGCACGTCCATCGGGCAAGGGTACAACCCCCCTCACCCTCTTGCGCCTCACGCTCCGGCCGGCGCAAGGATTTTGTCTTCGGCCCGCTGAGGCCTAGCAATGTACCCGAGGGTTTGGTTCACCTACAGCCCGGTCAAGCCGCCATCCACTACAAACCCCTGTTCACTGCTTCATAGCCCCATCAAGCTAACAACAGGCGCCTGCCGCGTAGGAGGCTCGAGCACTCATGCTGTCGTCCCTGTCTAGCATAATTTCGGAGTCTGCCTAACGCTCAAAAGCCCACTGTTTGAACGTATGCTTCGAGAATGCACTGGCGCAGCATCCAAATCGACGTTTGATCTTGGATCTTGCAAGGCTGCTCACGCACTGCATTGCACAGATATAACTCGCCTTGGAACGCCCTGCAGTTGCTATCCTCATTCAACTTCTACCCCATCATATCCGTCTTTGCTAGCCTTCATTCCTCATTGACTCGTTCTACTACGAATACCTCATACCTCGTTTGCATCTACCTCTTCCATACTCTTTCATCATGTTGTATCCGGACCAACCTACGCCACCTTTCAACTCGCCCTACCAACACCACGCATCACGTACAGGTCCCCTACTTGAATCGCCTTACCCTTCACCAGGACAACAAGACCCGCGATCCAAGTATCCGCAAGGGCTTGGCTTATATGAAGGCCACCATACATATGGAAACGGTCTACCGCCATCACCCCAGCCTTCAGAAGACTGGTGTAACCGGTTCCATCACAGTGCCACACAAGAAGTCATTGCCGACCCTTATGCCTCTGGAGCTTTCGAACATCCAGTCTCTCGTTCCCCTCTGCCTTGGAACTCGTCTCAGACACCTCCACGCTCTTCTTTATCATATACTCGCGAAATGTCTGCCTTCTCGCACGATGGCTCAGAGCACACATACCCAAGAATCAAGACTGAATCCTCTGCGTGGAACCCAGACGCCTGCTACGGTACTGATGTACCCGTGGAGATGACCGGAATTGCATCTTCAGGCCAATCGCCACTCACAGTTAATCCAGACCGGCTTAGTACACATATGTATCCATACGAAAACGTCTACACACCATTTGCCATGTCGAGATACGAACAGCAGCCAGTATTTGATTATCCTAGCCGCCCCTATGAGAGACAACCCTCCGAAGAAAGTATCGGTAGCCAGCACTCGCGACGCACACGTTCTATCTATAGTGCTGGCCGTGGAAGAAGTCGTAATCGCAGATATACGGATCCCGCCAATGCACCATTCCACTGCGAGGTTTGCCCCAACAAAGGCTTTGCCAGGAGGTACAATTTCAACCAACACATGCTCACGCACGACCAAGACCGCAAAAAAGACAATTTCTGCGCACATGCTGGGTGCGACAAACGATTTGTACGCAAGACAGATCTGGTGCGACATGACATTAGTGTGCATCAGAAGGTCAAGCCATATCGGTGCACAAGGTGCTCTTCAGCATTCCCTCGCAAAGATACACTTCGCAGGTAAGCAACAATCACAACACAGGCTTCCCAATGGATCTCGTTGACACATTGTTAGACATGAAGAAGACGGCTGCCCTCGCCGTAATCAAGTCATGACTGGGGACCCCATAATGTCCCACGACTCTTTCTCAAACACTATCTCCCGAATATAAGAGTTATTTGAATGCACATGGAACTGGTGAGAGTATGGTTGAGATAGGGTGATGGTGTCTAAGTCGAAGGCGGTGCGAGGTATGATGACGTTCTGTTTTAGGTTTGGGTTTGGTCTTTGATGATATTGTCCGTTTTGCGTGGGCGGAAATTTGCATACATGGCGTTTTGGGGGCTCGGAAGAAAGCGCGAGCAATAGACAGATTGCAGTCACACATTGAGGTTGCCTAACTTGGTTGCACATTAGGTCCTCTTTTTCTCCACACCAATATGACAACGCTCTTCTACAGCTGCTCGATGGCCTGATTGCATGACGAAAAATCAAATCAAGACGGCCTCGCCTAGAAGGAGCTTTAGCATTCTCGGGTGGCTTGAGGGACGCTGAGTCGCTGGCTGTAATGAGCTAGCACAACCCACAACGTCTTCCTGTGCAACCCATAGTATACGGGCATGGCATGGAGATCACTGCCGCAAGCCCACGGCAGGCTCATGTCAAGCAGGCTAAGTCTTCTTGGATGGGCCCTGTTTGTGAAATGCAGCAGGCATGGTGCAGATTAAGCGCCTCCTTGCGCACCCCGCCTCCGAATGGCCCACGATACGCTGAGGCTGCGGCACGGCGATGCCCGCTTACAAAGGGATGATCGTGGAGGTTGGGTTAGACGCAGGGCGCTCCTTTGTGGGTTATCCTTTCAGCGCAAGGGGGTGTTAGTCGCAGGCGGGCTGGCTTCACAGCTCAACAGACGCCCATGCAGTGCTGGAACGGTCCACGGGTTGTTCGTGTCTCGCAGCAACCCCGGCCCGCCATGGCACATCAACCCCGGAAGTTGTCACTGTAACTTACCCGTCTGTCTCTCAGACTAGAGCACAGCGTCGCGGCGGGCGCTTAATGTTTGGTCGACTGCGCTCGTCTTATCTGGCTCGAGCCACGTCGGCTCGCACGAGCGTTAGCTGCAGTTATCTAGGCCACTAGTCCTACTGCATCACGGCAGCAAAGCCCTTCCGCCCTAACCTCTAACCCTCCCAGCGACCAGCGACCAGCGACCTACCCGTTCTGTCACCCCCGTTTCAACGCGTCTCTTCGCTTACCCTGAACATTGCAGAGCCCGCCAATCTGGTCGAATTACACCTGGTCCTGCACGCTACTACCATCATGTACTGTGTATATGACCCCTAGCACCCTTCATCACTCTCTGGCCGTGTCCGTGTCGTACGATAGGCGACATCATCCGCGTCCTGCTGTCCGCACCGAATCTGGTGGGAATGACGGTACTAGAGGCTGGGGCAAGGAGCCTGGACCTGGGCGAACCACGCCTCAATTTGAACCTTCAACGCGCGCCACTCAGGTGACGGCCGTCACATGCGAGCGACAGCGGGCGCGGGAAGTCTCTGCGCGTGCGCGTCTAAGGCGGACTAGCTCCCACCAGGTGCGGCAATAATTCGTGAGACTGATGTCATTCACTTCTCGGTTTTTATCCACCCCCCATTGGTGCAATAGCCCCTGATGCCCCGCAAACTTCCTAAAGTGGTCGCAACGGGAGTCACGTGCAGTCTCACGAATTATTGCCGCACCTGGTGCTCCTGCCCGCTCGGCATTACGTCTGTGGCCAGCCGCGGAGCCTGGAGCAAGGAACGAGTCGCCCGGACTGGACCGGTTTCTCATCACCAGCCCAAGACCTTTTTGACTGAGACCTACCGTTGCAGTGCATACATAGCAGCCAGGTCGCTGGGACGGTCTCTACTAATCTGCACATGTTCGCAATCACATCCACTTTGGCTCTAGAGTCTGCCAACATTCGTCAGTGAGAGGCACTGGTGACATGTCTACACGGACGTCGCTCCACTTCTTCATTGGGTACCGGCTTGTGAACGCCATCACACCTTGACCCATTTTGAGCCCGTCTCCGACCAACGCTGCAACCCATCGTGCAGCGTCGAGCCTTGCCTGTCGCAAAATTGCACTGAGCCCGACCCAAGATGCAGCATCACCATGTCATTCATACCCAACAACAAAGCACACATCCACTGCGTTCAAAACTGCTAACGGGCTTGTGTGTGCAATATATGCAGTCAGCAACCTACCATGCGACCAACCACCCCATAATCCGGGGGAGCATGGCAGGTGCTGTAGCTAGGAACACCACCCAAGACGATATGGCAAGCCGTGCATGCTCATCTTCTCAAAACCCTTCCGACCAACACCCCACAATTTGGGGGCGAAAACGAGACATGCTTGCGTGTTTCCATCAAGTAATTGTTTTATGCCAAGTGTTCCCACTGTGACTACGCTCAAGGCCCGCTTTTGAGACACGTAGTTCTAGCTTGGATCATTCCTTAGGTGTACACGATGCAGGCTTATTTTACATTTTACATCTGTGTTCCTTCCCGCCTATTGCAGTCCGCTGTGGAGACTACGGAGATACAGCAATAATCAGCAGAATGATCAAGATCGCCCTCCCACAACACAAATGCAGGTACATATTGACTAGGGAAAAGAATACTCCGTGACAGGCATTTTTGTATCTTCTTAGCCCACAATGGGCGGAACGGAATAAGGTGTATTGTGGCGGCAATTTGCTCTCCAGCACATAGGTCGGCTTTCATATTACTGGGAAACCACATACATGGCGCTGGATACTTAGTAAATGCAGCATTGTGAAAATGTCATGCAAAGATCTTTTCCAAACGCCATGTTGCGCGAGTAGCCATACGCAAGGCGCTAGACGGCGTCTCCAGGCGGCGTCTCCAGGAACATAACTCAATCGACGAGGCGTTAAGAGCTAGGAGCAGCCGCCATGCTTCCGCCACCCGCGCGAACCGCTTTATCCCTGCTAGCGAAGTGCATCGTGGCGCTTGTGTACCGCGATAGACGCCCACTCGCTAGAGTCGTGTGCAACGCAGCTAAAAGCAACGTCACATCTAGGATCTCTACAGCCCCGCGCTTGCACATCTGGCAAAACTAGATGGCACTATCCTTAATTTAGATGATTTTCTCATCTTCTCGTCACTGTATACATACCTGGACAGTTTCCAATTGGGACACCTTGCCATACAAGTAACAACGTTGAGGCAATGTGAATTTACTACTACCTACTACAAGGCCTGCCATCTTCCATTTACCACGCTTAGCCACACAGTGCCAAGACTGTATGTACATGCTGCGGAGCAACCCGAGATTCCCTGTAGAGCCAGTATTCTCACCGTCCGCCGTTGCCATCAGTTATCTTGTCTCGAAGATCGCAAACTATGTTTTCCAGTCGTAGTGGCTTTGTGCGTTACAGAAGGATATATTAGCGGACTTTGTATCCACTACAAATAGCATAGGATCCTCAAGTACTGTTCTATGACAAGGCTCTCATCTTTTCTTGGGACTCAAACGGAGAAGTTAACATTTTTTTTTCGGTCTTCACCTCGATCACAAAAGGCTAATCGCTCAAGCCACCTGTGATCGTCTCGTATCTCCGGATATGGCTTGCATTCTCCCCGACCAATCGATCGGCCCCTCACACGGACTGGTTAATGTTTGTAGATGCACGTAGGTCAAGCTGTATGTGCTATCGCGAAGACTGACATTATGCAGAAGCCCTCTCTGAAACCCGGGAGCTGGGTACGCTTGTTGCCATGGCACCTTGGCGAAACATATGTCACAATTGAACCAGAAAGCGGTGAGCTGCATGCTCTTTGTGGTTAGATTACGTATCGTACGTACATATATTTATCCGTGCGTGGAATCTCCACAAGGAAAAAATGGCTTGCTGAAATGATGCTGGCAACTATGCCGAAGGAAAACAGAAAATCACAACAACACTGTGGTACTCATCAGGCCTGCGATCGCTCTTGCCTATAAAATCCGGTGAAGCTAGCCGCCGTGCTGCTTCTGCTTGGCTGCGTGATACTTGGAAAAGTCAATCAGGAATTCCCGGGTCTCGGGGGTAGAGCTACCTGTTGAAAGGCGGGTATGGTGCCCAGTACCGCGAGGAAGGACCGTGGGCTTTAGTCGTGCACATTGCACATCTCGTGTGCTTAGCTTCGGATACCGACTGTCATAACCAGCCGCCTCATCAGGTTCGGGGTCGTCTCCAAACAGCTAGAACACTTGGCACAAGCTATCGCATCAACCTTGCTTCGGCACTTCCAGCTGTTGCAACCTGCCTGTTCAGGCACCGTTTGTAGTTTTCCCTACCGGTGTCTAATTCAGCAGTTCCAGTCTTAAAGAGTTAGCAAAGATGGTGAAGTGTGGGAGACAGCGGATAACCCCCGGCCCCTTTCATCACCAACGTTGTGGCACGGTCAGATCTAAGCGGCAGCTAGAAACTGTAACCGTTTGTTTTCCATAAGCAGCCGTTCTTCCGAGATGCTCGACTCAATGTACCGTACGTGCGGCATTGACGCCCAGTCATGTCGAGCGACAAACGCAAACAAGGCGCATGCACAAGGCGTTTGCAGCCCGGGAGAATGAAGCTAAATCCTCTTCATTTCGCTTGCCGGGAAGGAGGTACAACCCCGCGCTTCTAGCCCCCATCACAGCACCACCGGTGAAAATACACAAATAACGGCGGAGACGCTCTGCTGCATTTTTAAATGGCAATACACCCACCGGTTGGTAGCGACTGCGCGGTACGTCACACAGTTCTACTGGGTACATACATCAATAGTCGTCTCATGCATCCTTCCCAAACAACGCTATGGGAAACAAGCTTGAAGCCTTCCTTGTACCTAGGTGACTTCTTGATCAACAGAATCGCCAGCGGATGGCGAGAACAACACATCAACTGTGCGGTGCAAAAATGCAAGACCAGCCGTAGCACTCCTGGCAGTGATTGCAACGGAGATCGTCTCTATAGAGCCAAACGTACAAGTATCCAGCATCCCGTACTTACTTACTGTAACACGTGCGACACGCTGTGCCTTTTCGTGATCATTGATTGATTACGCGCCGAGCGCCTGTCGATCTAAAGCACCAATAAAGCACAGCGACCGCCCTTCGTTCAGCCACTCATGTGCCTCGCAAAAGATAACGAAAAGGTGATTATCTGCATTTGATGCAGGAGATCCTGTAAAAGTGACCGGTATTTTCTGAGTCGGACGACCTTTTTCTGAAAAGGGCAACTAACTGGTCAAGACGTTACTATAAATTGTCAGGCGTGAATGGCGGCAAAAGATCCCTCCCGAATTTTCGCGCCTAAGTCGATCCCGAGCGCAACGGCACGCGGTACCAGATAATGACAAGGCAGGGGCTTGCCGGAAACCGAAATGCCCATAGCTCTAGGCTGCCAGCTCGGACGGCAGGAGGTACCTACATATGAGCTGACCGGTTCATGTGGGGTAGGCGTGGTTCTGATGACATGCTCTGCCAACTCCCCGTACTCCTAGCTTCCTGACTGGTACTGATGAGCTACTCGGGGAGCGCGACATTACGCGCATCCCCGACCACTCATAGGCTGCAAGAAAGCAGGGAGCAACCAGGTGGTCTTCCGTGCCTTGCGGGTGAAGCTGCCAACCGCCTACCATAGGGCAGGAGGTGAAACACAACACCACCTTTACTCTCAGCCCCATAGAAGCCACACCAAGGCGATCGTCAAATAAGCATGCTCCAAGACCGGGGGCGATAACGCATATCGATACAATATCGTCATCTGCCCGCTTGTTGGTCCACCAACTTGAGCGTCCCCACGCGCCGACATGTACAGTAAAGCCGCCGCAGAAGCGCGCCTTTCGCCCCCACGTCGTGTAACTTCTGTATGGCGCGCCTCTGCGCAACGCGACAGTCATTTCAAGTACCCATTTGCCATGATTCCATGCAAGAATTTGCTGTGCTTTCCCCGTTGCTTTCCCGGTAAGCCACCGGCAGTATCTCCACACCAAGGGGCCAGCCACCCTTTGTACCAAAGAAGCACGCCACGCCATCCGTGCATTAAAACCCAAGATCGGGGTACCCTTCCACCCCCTTTCAGCCTCACACCTCTACTCTAAAGTACCACACACCAACAGCGAGTCATTTTGAGGCCTAAGAGCCTTTGGTCCCCGCGGGGCTCTCGAAGAATGGGCCAAGGGTTATTATCGTACGATAGTGCGCTGAGCTCATTGAAGAGACCCCGCGAAAACGGCTGATACATGTGATTGCCATGCTGTGCTTCATTGGGAAATCGCGGTCCGCGGCAAACAAAGTAATTTGCCATGTTCTGGGGAAAAAGCGGCACATGGAAGCAACAGGGGCTTTTTTGCTCGTCCGTCGCCAACTTGCCCACACGAGCATTGATGCCCACCGAGTTGCCGCTCCTCCTCCTCACTCACTAGGTGCAGTGTTCAACGAGTATGAGGCGGGGAATGATTGCGCAAGTGACATTCTGCTCCGCCCTAGCAAAGTAAAGAAAACATCACATCATGCTGAAAGAAGCTAAGCGAACTATCCCGCCTAGTTGCAACACCACGAACAACGCTGGTAATAGGGAAGTTTGCACTGTGTTTCCTTTACTGCTTACTACTAGTTACTCTGCAACCAGAAATCAGTACCGGTAAAACAACCAGCGGCTCCGCCCGTTGGCCTATCGACCTCGACTACAATTTATACGGCATGCAAACCAAAAGCTTGTTCCCAGTCTTATTATCGTCATTCGTAAAGTCGTTAGCCATTTTCTCGCCTCTCCAATGTTTACAATTCATAATTCTGCACTGAACACAGGCGAGCCCTTTTAAATGAAGTCTCCGTCCCCGAATCCTCCGAACGGATTCGGTGGCCGTCCACCCGGTTCATGGAAGCCTCCAGATCCACCAGAACCTCCTCTGCCAGGGAACCTAGAACCCATTCCCCTATCTTCCTCCCTTGAGTCAAAAGGCCCTAAGGGATCGTATCGTGCGCCTGACGGAGCTACTGGGTCGTATACACCATATCTGCCCTGACCACCGAATGTAGGCTGCATACCACCGCCACCGACACCACCCATGAGCGGGTGTGAAGGATAGGTAGGTCTAAGGCCTGGTGGATATAAGTCGTCCTGGCCGATGTGGACAGGATAGGGACCCGCTGGGATGCGACCTGGTCGACGATTCATGTCTAGCTCGTCGTCGAAACCCGGCATAGGGTCGGGTAAGTGTCGGTCTGGCTGCGGACGCGTACCAAGACGGTCATCGAACGGGTGTGGCTCGACGGGTGGTTGCCGCGGATTTTGCCGCGGATTGCTTTGCCTATCTGCTGCTGGTGTGTCCTGGACATCTGTGTCCTGGCCATCTGTAATGCTTTCCTCGTATCCCGGCTTGTTCAGACCCGGTGCTAGCTTCTGGATGACAGAGATCTTGAGCAGCGAACCAAGGTCATTTAGCCGGCCTACTGAGATGAAGAGCTCTTGCACCTTTTGTGCCACGTGCTCTGTTGGCGTCCCCTCAGAAACGCTGAAGGGTAATTGCGACTCGGAAACGTAGTCTTTGGTGACGACTTCGAAGTGGGTAGTCTTGTCGTCACCCAGTGCGAGGGCATACACAACGGCTTTGCCACCTAGTCGGCTGGCCTTGATGAGGTACTCCATGGCGGATTGCGCGTGGGCATATCGAAAGGCGTATGAGGAGGACGCGTTCCAGTGCGTAGGTAGTGGTTGCGGGTTTTCAGCGTCTATGCACGCTTCTACGAGAAAGTGAGTTATGACAGGTGATGTCGAGGGTGAATGCGGGTGCCTACGCACCTATTCGCTCATCTTCTCCTAGGCCAATAAGCCGGAAGCCCACGGCAAGCATTCCCGCATGGACGGCTAATGCGATGGCTTCGGTGCCGTTCTTGAGCTGCCGTGCATCGCCCTTTGGTAGCGACGTAGCCATGAAGAGTGCGAGCGAACCCGCGCTCAGCGGATTGCCCGTGGTGTTCTTAAGAACCATGCTCGCGTCCTTGAACGGTATAGTTTCGTGTAGTTTCGTGTTTGCTGAAGGTTAGTTAGAGAGCGTGTAGGAGGGTAAAGGACAAATTTATAGTGAGAGAGTTATGAGGTTTCGGACAATTTCTTGAACCATGGTTCCAGTCCATATGTAGGGCAGAAAGCGGCGACCAATGACGCACAGGCAGGGTCTGGGGCGCGCTAGCAATGCACATGCGGGACTGCCATCTCTGATCTGCACGCCTCATGATATCTGTTCATGCACGATCAGCCTGCAACCATCCATCAACTTTCTCCCCAATTGTCCCGTGCGACTTCATGACATCACGATGAAACCAAACGTGTTATGCAGAAGCAGGTTATTATCACCGAGCAACCACGTTGCTCAATGTGCACCAACACGTATTTGTGAACAACGGTATTGGTACTACTACGGTAAGGAGCCATGCGCCAACCAATGGGGAATAATATAAGACCAACCAACGCCACGTGCAATGCAACAAAAAGTCGTGGACATATTCAAACATGTATAGAGGAGAGTATCAGAGAAACTACTCTGGGACGTCTTGCGAGGTGCTTGCTGCAAGTTCATTTGGTTCAAGGAGCCTGCAACGGGTAAAGGTTAGTACGTGTCAAGTGACGACAAGCGAACATGCGGCTTACGAATATTGCTTGTATAGGGTACCCTCGCCTCCCTTCTCAAGGTCGACGTTGAAGACGTAGTAGTTGCCTTCGCTTGTGACTACCATGATTTGAGGCCCATTGTTGTTGAGTGCAACCACATTCCTTGAAGGGCCCGATGAGGACGTCGTTGGAGAACGCGGTATCTTGACCCAAGCAAAGTCGCGCGAGGGCTCCCAGATCTCGGCCACTGCACTGGGTAGGTATCCGCCGACCGTTGCAGCAAACGATTTTCCAACTGTCTGCGATGTGCGTCGGATCAGGCTTCCGAAGGTGGGATTTATGGCCTTGCGCTCTGGAGAAGATACATCTGCTGTGCTCGCACCAAACTCATCGGCAGTATCTTCGCTCGCCCGACTATTGCTGCGTTGATGGGAGGCACCTATCGGTTTCGTGGGCCCGGAAGATACGCTGTTACTTCTGCTGTTTGGCGCGCCCAAGCGGAAGATATGAACCGTTTCGGTCGCGGACGATACACTAAGCAGGGTTGATGTCGAATTGAACGACATGCTGTAAATTCTAGCCGGTATTGATCCCCTCCTGAACTGGTACAGCTTCTGCGCATCCGGTATCGAGAAGACTCGAATTATCGTGCCCTTCTCAGATGCCGTAGCTAGCAAGGTACCATCGTTATTCAGTGCAATGCATGACAGTGGCGAGTTGTGTGCTTCGATAACATTGACTGCCTCCATCTTAGTAGCATCGTATATGAGAACCTCTCCGCTGGTTGGAGCAATGTGGTCGGCCTTGGGCGGAGCATGGGAAGGCGGCTGGAAGGTAGCGGGCACGGCTTTGGTAGGGAGCGGATATACGAGATAGTTGTTGTCTGACGATGCTGACAGGGCGCATATTGCTATGGAAGTTAGTGAGGGTGGGTGCGCTGGTCCAGCTGGCTTACCGTTGGGATTGGGGGATGTCTTCTCAGTCTTCAGCATCTGCATGTTGCTTATATCGTAGATGTAGAGCTCTGATTCAAGCACAACCACGAGGCGTTTTCTGTTCATTCGCATGGCTAGAATGGCGGTGCGGAATGTCATCTCGCATATGGTCGAGTGCCTCTTGACGAAGTCAACGAATGCAGAGTCAAAGGTACGCGTTTGCCCAACTCACCTTTGTATTCTGTATCCGCAGCACGCGAGGTGATAGTGTGAGGGCAACGAGTGAGGTGGAAAAGAGCATCTCGAGGCTGGAAACATCTCCTTCGCGCGACTCGGACTGCTTGTTGAAGGGGTCGGTAGTGTATATGCGATAGCCGTTGGTCGTACCTAGGAACCAGGCTCAGTATCCGTCCCGACTGCTGCACCCAGCGTGTTGCTACATACCCACGCCCAAGTGGCTGTGATCCTGGTTGAATGTTACGAAATTCATGGCCGCGCTCGGTATTCGACCCGGTCGTGTGTCGGATATCCGGGGGAGGTGTAGCGCGTAGCGTATAGCGTATAGCGGTACGTATGGAGCTGTCGGTGGTGGTGATAGGTATTGTAGCTAGGCAGGTGTGGTACTTGGTACGGTAGGAGCGGTCAGCCGAAGTTTGCTCGGGGGGCAAGCGCGACGCGCGACACGGTAGCCAGCTTCTGTGTCTGCCTGGAGAAGCGGAAGGGGAAAGCCGTCGACAACGTTCAGCCTTCAGCCTTCAGAGTTGGTACTTCCAAGCTTGTCAGCCAGCTGCCGGCTGACCATGTCGAACCGATGTTCACGCGCGCATGCAGGGATCAGTGGTACCGGTAACGTTACGTAGCCCCGCCCGAGTGGCTGTGCGCTAGAAAACATTACTAGTTGAGGGTTGCACTTTGTAGCATCGTAACCATCCACACGTCAAGAATTTACAACATCAATTGACCATGCTCGCCAATATTCTGCCCAAGAAGGGTGCTTCCAAGCCCAAAGGCCACCAGAAAACTTTGCGCGAGAGACGAGATGTTGACATTATGAACGTAAGCGGACTATGCCTTTTACTCCTGTAATCACTGGACTAATCCACCAACTATCAGACAAACGACAGCAGCATCGTCTCCAAAAGGAGCGTCTCCAAGCTATATCTTACCAATGAGCCAGATTTTTACGAGCCGTTTGTACCAAAATTTATTCGACGCAGTATGCAGCTCCTCTCACCCGTCAACTTGTCAAGACATGCACTGACCTGGCCCATCAACATTCAGACCCTCTGATCAACCGCGGGTACTGGCTGCGAATGCATGCCATTGAACAGGTCGTTCGCAGATTTCTAGAAGACGACAATGGCAAGCCGAAGGTTGTTGTGAACTTGGGATGTGGATAGTGAGTAAGACATTCGCAGTTGACTCTTGTGTCAACAACAAAGGGCACTAATTGTGAGCAGTGATCCCTTGCCTTTCCAATTTTGGCATAGATATCCCTCTCTAGCAGAGTCAGCCACATTCGTGGACGTCGACTACCCACAATTGATGGAGCGGAAACGAGATCGTATGCTCAGTAATGGCCTTCTTCGAGACGCTCTACTGAAGACCAAGCTCCGCCCATCTGAGGAGCCTATTTACCTTCGTAGTGGTAGCTATATGGCCCTAGGATGTGATCTGAAGGATCTTGTAACCCTTGAACGTGTTTTACGAGCCGAATTCAACATTCCAGCGACTTCACTCCTATTCATCGCTGAGGTCTCTGTTACGTACATGCCGTTAAAAGACTCTGATGCGCTTATAAAGTGGGCTAGTACCTTAGAAGACAGTATGTTGGCCCCAAATCTTGTTTGCTAGCGCTCCACTGATCATGACAGCTCACTTCTGTATACTGGGTATGCAGCCCCTTCCACGTACAATCTTCCACACACTGACTTGAAACTAGAACAATATCTTCCGCAAGGCTTCGACCATCCCTTTGCCAAGACCATGCTGTCTCACTTCGACAAACTACAGGCATCGATCAAGGCGGTCAAGCTGCACTCCTCACTGGCTCAACAAGCGGCTCGTTTCCGTAATGCGGGCTGGCCAACGCTAATCATGGCACGTAATCTCTGGGATCTTTGGTCAGATGATTCATTTACTCCCCCCACTCTTAGACGTGGGCTAGATGCCTTTGAGCCGTTTGATGAATGGGAAGAATTCGCGCTTTTTGGTGGTCATTACTTCTTACTCGTCGCATCGAATGCGGAGCAGGGGAGATCTGCCGAGACATTGTGTGATGAGGCAGCCACCAAAGAGTGCAGGGGGGCTGCCAATGTAAAGAGTGTCACTCTGCAATTAATGAAGCAGCCAGCCAGCGAAGTCTTGACAGCGCGGCGTTTCACAGCTGCATTCGCTCTTGACGGAGACTCGGTGGCTGTTCACGGTGGACAAGGGACACAAGCCCGTCTTGCTGATATGGATGTGCTGAGGCGGGGAGATCATAACGAGGATTGCACGACACAACCCTCAGGCCAGTTGCCTACTGCACGCATGTGCCATACTATCACATCAATATACAATGGTGGAGCACTGTTGGTCGGAGGGCGCGGATCGCCAACGCAGGCTTGTGCAGATTCATGCTGGTTGTTCAAAGACAGGACTTGGACCAGAGTGGACGACCTTGTACCAGCTCGTTACCGGCATTCCGCAGTCGCCGTCACATTGGGGTTTGGGGACACACAAGACCACGGTGTCCTTGTCTGGGGCGGCAAAGCCAGTGACGGTACAGTACTCGGTGCCGACAATTGCTGTGCCTTGTGGACTACCAATAAAGGATGGCACAGCATTTCCATCGATGGACCCCGTCCATCTGCACGCTTTGGCGCCGCGATGTCAACGATCAGCTCTGCGCAAAATTGCGGGTTACTGACGGGAGGCGCGAATCAAAGCGGCGTGGTTGTGGAGGACGCGGTATGGGAGTGGTCCATTTCCGCCACACCAACACCACAACTAAAATTTAGAGACCGAACCAATGATGTCCGCAGTAACCTGGAAAATTCTCCATGTGCGCGTATAGGTTCCACCTTGGTCCCTTGGGGCAATTCATTGATGATGATTGGAGGTGTTTCAAAGAAGCATATCCACAGTCTATCGGACGATTTTCTACTCTTGACATGCAGTGGTACGATTATCGAGGTGGAACATCCTAGCATACAGTTGTTGCCACCAACAATATGGCCTCTGCTAGTGGGTGTAGGGGCCGCTTCAACCTCCTCAGGCGAGATTGTGCTTGCAGGAGGAGGAGCAGTATGCTTCTCAATGGGAAGCTACTGGAATGAGGATCCACTCATATTAACCCATGGTTCTACGCAAGGGGCGAAAACATGGCGCCATGTGGTGCCAAGTCATAGCAGCGGCACAGCAGGTACAGAAGGCACAGTGCAAGCGAGCGCCACTGAAGCGGCACTTCAACATCGGCCGGGGAGACTTTACGAAAAGAAGAAGCCTCAAATCTCCGCACGTACTACTGAGATAACAAGGGTGCAGGTCAAGTCGTCAGAGGATTTTGCGAACCTAGTAGCGGCCTCCCAGCCCGCGATCATCGAAGGCCTCAATATCGGTCCGTGCACAGACCTATGGACGCTGGACTACCTGAAGGAGAAAATTGGCCCTCAAAGGGAGCTAGTGGTCCATGAGTGCTCGTCAGACCGTATGACGTTCAAGGACAAGAATTTTACCTATGTCAAGAAATCAGTGACAGAATTCTTGGATGGAATCGCACAAGGCTCGCACGCATATCTCCGCGCTGTGTCATCAAGTCAGCCAAACAAGCTGCCTACCAAGCTTGAAGATGATTTTCCCAGCATTGCTAGCGACTTTCAATTACCCGATGTGTGTAATGTAGTAAAGGAAAACTACCATTCGTCTCCCCTTCGAATCTCTGGCCCCGTATCTCTCTGGCTCCACTACGACGTTCTCTCCAATGTCCTCTGCCAGATCCGTGGGAACAAAACCCTCTACCTCTACCCTCCGTCTGACGTTTCGTATCTCGACTTTCCGCCCGGAGGCTCATCTTCAAACACTGACGTGCTAGCTTCCAAGCATGCTAAACTACGGAATACACATCCCCATGTTGCTTCTCTTCAGCCTGGGGATGTTCTCTTCATACCGCCCATGTGGAGTCATACCGCCACACCGGAAGATGGAGTCAGTGTGGCAGTCAACGTCTTCTGGAAGGGGCTGGACAAGGGGTATGCGGCGGGAAAAGATGTCTACGGAAACAGAGACTTGCAAGCGTATGAGAATGGGAGGAGAGATGTAGAGAAGATTGTCAGAGCGTTCAAGGATCTACCTGTCGATGTCTCGCGGTTTTATCTGGAAAGATTGGCGGGTGAGATCTTGGAGAGAGCCACGAATATGAAGAAGAACAGCAGTAGAGAGGACATGGGCAAGGAGGGGTGTTGATCAATGCTGCTGTCTGTCCGTAGATGTTCCTTCTTGTCATAAACTGAACAACAATTTCCTGCTTGAGCCTCTTTTGCACTACACTGCCACTAAGAATTTGTTTTACACACATGTATGATTATTTTAGACACTATACACACTCAGATTCCCGTTACTCGCCCTCCCAAACCTCCCCCCACCGTCTTCCATCCAACTCCACCGGCCCATCCCACTTCCCGACCCTCGGCGCGCCAATCCCTGGTTCCGGAAGACAGATCCACTCCCTGATGCACCCAGGGACTTCCTGCCTACTGTGGCTAACACAAAGCAACGCCTGATGACCCTGCAAGCCCTTTACAACAGCCTCCTGGTCCCACTTCACCGGTCTCGGTCCCGTCTTCGAGCCTTCCAAAGACATGGACTGGCCCTGGCTAAGGAACAAAAGACACTTGTCTCTCACCAAATCGTCCATGCCACTAAACGCTTCGTCAAGGATAACAATATCAGGGTTGCGAATGGTGGCGCGGAGAAAGAGCAGTACGCGTTGGGCTGAGAAGGAAACTTCACCAAAGAGCGTATTATTCGCCCATTCAAGATGACCCGCACCTTGTTTCTCATCTGCCCCGAAGCTAGTAGCAGGTCTCAGCTCTCTCTCAAACCACTTCAAACAGGCCTCTACGCGCCTTCTAGCCTCGTCATCAAGCCTAGGTTTTGTAATCGGCGTATCGCTCCACGCGCTCTCGAGCGCTGTCCTTAACCTCAGATGTTTGGGAAAGAGGGCGTGCACCTCTGGACTCGCGTGGCCCATGCGCGCTTGTACTTCAAAAATGGTGATACCTGGCACACCTCGTTCGGGAAGACGCGAGCGCTGGAAGAGTTTTACGGGTGCGGAGTAGGTTTGTGGGTGGTCCGAGGTCACGAGACTCAGGAGCGTGGTTTTGCCTGAGCCGTTGGCGCCGAAGATGCCCCAGCGCTCGCCGCGGCGGACCGTCCAGTGGAGGCCGGATTGAGTTGTACCAGTGTGTTGGTCGGTTTCTTGCCAGTCTCCGAGGACAGAATTTGCGCCGTAAGATATGCGTACGCCTTGCATTTCGACTATCGGTTCGCCTATGGGGGTATTGGATCTGTCGATTTTTTCGTAGCCATCTCGACTTAGAATTGGTGTCGTTTGTGACTCCTTGGTTGGGTCTTGCCGTGTTTGCATGGATATTGAGATGCTTTTACTCGTCGTTTCTTCCTTCTCAGGCTGCTCATTTCCTTCGCACAGAAATCCCCAAACCTCCTCTTTCGGACCCAACTTCCCGACTTTCCCATCTTCACCTGCATACACAACATGTGTGACCCACGCTGGAATATCGTCCTGCGGCCTTAGCGAAAGTACAATTCGAGGCGCGTTAGCTTCCGCGAGGCGATGCAGCACCCTAGACATATGTCTCGTCACAACAGGATCCAAACCAACTACCGAAGAATCAGTATAGCGCTTTCTTTTGCTCGTATACCCGGACCTACTAAATGGTGCATCCAAACACAACATCTCCGGCGCACTCAGTAGGGCCTTTGCAATTCTCGCTCTCCTACTCTGCCCATTACTTAACATAATAACCGGCTTGTCGATAAACCTTTCTAGTTCCAAATCGCGCATAACCCTTCTCATATCCTCACTTCCCACGCTCTTGGCCTTGAGTTCCTCTTCACCGGGATTCATCGTCACGATACCCGTCAGATACCTCTGTACTGTGAAATCCGTATCTTCCTTGAGCGACTCGTAGCGCGCTGAGAGATAGGCACCACCGAAGGCTTTACGCTCCACATCGAAACCCACATACTCGATTGCACGCTCTGGGAACCGCAGTCGTGGATTTTTCTGTGCGATAGCGGGAGTAAGGAGGTAGGGGAATGACCGGGCCGTGGGTGGAAAACAAATTAGCTGTCCACGTAGAATTTGGAGAAAGGCAGTTCGGACATGGGATGATGGACTCAGGATAGCCCAGTGTTGGTTTGGTGCCGAGAACGAGGGCAAGGAAATGGTCAGGCCAGGAAATAAAGCCGGAATGTCAGATGCATCCTGTCTAGCTTTCGACGAGGGATGTTGGCGGTAAAAAGTGCCATTGACAATGTTCACCATGGGCGGCGACAAACAAAGCGTGCGTGAAGCGTGCAGTCTCACACATCTTGTCGCTACAAGAGACAGCGCTGGTGTTCTTCGCATGGCGAAACAGTCTGTGGGTTGCTGTTTCGCATTTTGAGATTGTATAAGCCCAAGGTTTGTTGTTCAACGAATATCAGTGCGGAAACGCGTCCGGCTCCGCGGTGGAATTAAGAGGGCAGAATGACGTGGTGACATACCGGTACTAGTATCGTCTGCCGAGGTACGCGGTACGGTAGCGGCCGTGTCACTCTTCACAGGCGGCGGAGTATTCTTTGTAAACGTGCAAGACCTGGGCGCTATCACGGGAGCAAATCGTCATGTTTCCCAGCCTCCAGCCCTCAAGGCCAAAAGTACGTACCCCCACCTGAATACTACAGCCCAATTACTGACACCCATGCCCCAGCCTCCACAACACTCCTCACACCACCCACCCACGCAGCAACAACAACAGCGACGTGTCCATGTCTCCCAACAGTCGCAACCCCTCTCAACCCCTCTCCTGAGCCCTGCGACGAAACCCCAATCGCAAATCGAAGCCATGCCGCCATTCGGCCCCACACAAACGCCTGCGACATTCTTTACACCTGTCTACGACAGCGCCATACGGCATCCCGTCTTTTTCACACAGCATCTAAAAAAACCGCCGTTCCCGATACCTCAGGCTGCTGCTCAGAGTTGGAATCCCGTGGCGAGCGGGTATGTTGCGGAGCAGAGGAGGAACGGCGAGATAGTGGGAAAGACAAAGTTGTGAGACTTGGGGATTGAATCGAATGCTTTGATCTATGCATAGGAGGCGTTTTTTTTTGAGTTTTGAGTTTTGAGCGGGTTATACCTGGTTGTCCGCAAATTCAACAGGTGTTAAGGTGGGGTATTATTTGACCAAGTTCTCGGGCACCAATCTTACGAAGCCTGCGCTTTCGTGGGAGGCTTCCATCATACAAAGTTGCTTTTCTGATATATATGCTCCATGGTACAGCGGATACCTTTAGTAACTAATGCGTCACCCATGTTCGTTACGATTTAATCTTAGTGCCAATATTACCTATTTCATCTCTTGTTGCGTCAGGTACACACGGCCAGCTCCAGCTCTACAAGCTCTGCCTGCCTACGAGTCGACTAGGCAGTAGCGCAGTCGTGATGACACAGCCCAGCGTCACGCCTCCAGCCAGATACAGCACACTATTGATATCCCTTCCTGCGCCTCCGCCGGCATACAAACGCTGCGCGATAAGCGGACTCACGATACCAAAGAGTCTGCCCCAGAAACTTGCGATGCCACACGCCGTGCCTCTAATCGGTGCTGGGAAAGCTTCGGGCGTCCATCCGTACAAAACTGAGTTGAACATGGATTGGAAGAAGTACTCCATAACGTTGAATCCAATGTTTGATGCCGCAGAGTTGACACTGCTGAAGAGGAAGATGGAGATACCCATCAATGCAGAAGAAACAACCATGGTCCACTTGCGGCCTACTCGCGATGCGCGGTAGGATAGCGTTCCGAGAACAACGCCGAAGACGCCAGGGAGATAGATGAAGATGTAGGATCGGTAGGTATAGCGAAGGGAAAGGTCAAGAGCACCGTTCTTCACAGCTAGGATCTGTGGGAGGTAAGTACCTAAAGGTACGTTAATATTATGAACAGTTTCTGTATTGAACAAAACCTACCGGCAACTGTAAATCCCCAGTAGTCACAAATGTAAGTCAACCAAACCAAAAGCGTCAGCCTCGTCATCTGAAAGTTGGAAAACAAGAGTTTGAAGCGATCGCCTTCAAGTCTGAACTTCTCGCCCCACGTAGACTCCAGCTGTTTGGCACCGCCTCCAAGCGTGGGCCCAGTGCTCTGGTCGGATTCGAATTCGCGCTCCAGCGATTCAAGATCCTCGAGTGTCAAGCTGCAGGTTGTTCCGTTATACTGGGCTATAGTGTTTAGCACTTTGATAGCGTCGGCGTCCTTGCCTCGATAAATCAGGAACTTGGGTGACTCCTGGAAGTCGAAGAGAACTGAACGGAGAAGGAAAACAATAACAGTGATTCCACCTAGAGTGAACAATAGGTACCGCCATCCCATGTTGTTCTCTCTTGAACAACATGCATCTCCTTCAGCCACCATTCTGCAGGCAGGTAGAGCTCGATCGCCTTCTGAGAAGTTGGGGCTACAGGACCAGTTGGGTATGAAATTGTAAGCCAAAACTGAACAGATGACCACTCCGATTGGTTGGAAGATGGATAACAAAGGCAGTAAGTAGCGCTTGCTCTGCGGTGTTGCTTCCAATGTAATGGTTGTGTCGATTGGAATGTTGCCTCCAACGCCGAAGCCAGTAAAAGCAGTGAGAATGAGTATGCCGTTGTAGCTGCTTGGAGCGCCGATGCAGGTTCCGAAAATGCAAGCAAAGAAAACTGTCAAGTTGAAAGAGAACTTTCGTCCGATTACATCCACTAGGACACCCCAAACGAACGCGCCGGCTGTGAGCCCGATTGAGAAGGCCGTCGAGAGTTGGCCTGTCTGATCAGCACCAAATCCAAGCTCTTGCTGCATTGGAGATAGAACAAGGCCAAACTAGAGATGGGTGAATAATGTCAGTGACGTGTGACACGCATTGCACATGTGGCATGTACTCACTGCTTGTGCCCACATCAAGTCAATCATGTAACCCGCGCCACATAACACCCAGATGGACCATTGATATCGCCCCATGCCCATGAGATCGATCTCACGGTTGATGAGTATGCATTTTTTCTCGTACAAGGAAATGCTACCATCGCCCAGCTCTCCCACCAACGAACAGAAGTGCTCAGGATCATCAGAAGGATCATGCCCGATAAGCTTTTCTTTGTTCGCTTCCGACTGTGTTTCTTCTCTTGAATCCGGTGTCTGACAAGGGTCGGCGTTATCCAGGGTCGAATAGTTCCGTGAGGAGGAGGGAACGACCTCGCTAGCGTTCAATAGCGCCTCATGTTCATCCGTTGCGCTGTTTCTTCGCAACATTGTCAATTTTCTTCTTTACGCTTTTTGGGACTTGGACGCAGGAGAGGTTCCTATTTAATAGTTTCCCCCCTCTCTTACATGCGTACTGTAGGCTGCCACACGGGCGGCACTACGCTCCGCGGTGGCGGAAGGACTAGGGTGTGTTGGGCGAAAGCTAAGCGATGTCTGATAAGCCGCCAGGATACGGAGTAGCTGTGGTGTCATAACTGTCGAGAGATGCAGCCAGGGTATGTCCGCAGGCGTTGAATACCAGGCGCTAATGCCCAACGGTGAAGAACCGGTAGGTCATACTATTCGCACTTATTTTTTTCGCCAGCAATGTGAGACAACAACTCGGACTTTACTCCTACAGTAACATAGTGGAAAGTCCATGGGGATCGTCGCATTCCTTGACACAAGCTAAGAGACATAACCGCAGTAAAATCCATCAAGGGATGAGTTCTGTTGAGGATATGATAGAATTCATAGTGACATGGAGCGGTGCGCTCAGATAGTGAACCATGCTCTGGGAATACTCTCCAAGTCGGCTCAGACAGACACCCACAACAAAACCTTTCCCTAAACTCTTGTTGTACGGCGACATGTCGTTGCCGCGGAGTAAATAGGACCTCTAGTCGTACGCAGACAGAAGCCGATCCTAGCGGCTAATACCAGAAATGGGGGTTTGGAAAGCGGCCATGCATATTGTGAGATGGCGATCAAGTATTACATGACGAAATAGGGCTCGAACAGAGGGTGCTGCGGTAGAAGGCGATGTGGGGAGCTTAGGTCTCATCCGGACGACTTCCAGATTGAGCGGGGATGTGCAGATTTTCCTACCGATCAGGAGGGCACAGCATGCAAAGCATCACGATCTGAAATTGATAACAAGGCCAAGGATATGAAGTGTTGGATGAAAGACGGAGAGGGTGAGTTGCTTGAAGTGTAGGTGTACATACTCTGTGTATGTTGTGCATGCAAGGTGCAAGTGTCGCCGTAGATGCAGCTTTCAGCCGAACGGGTCTAGCTCCACATCATGTACGCTCGCCAAGAGCGGACCGCCAAGTCCGTGCACCGCGACTGGAACTTTTTTTCCAAGACAGGGTCTCAGAGCCAAAACTGCAAAGACTGCGCTTAATTGCATATTTTACACCATGGCACCCCGTAGAAAACGCCAACGCCTCTCCCTAGACGGTGCCGAAGCCGTCACCGCGACGGCCGACGCTGAGCCATCCCCCAGTGCCCCAAAGGCGACGCCCAAGGAAGTTGCGCGCAGACAACTCTTCGTTCGCGGACTTGCACCGAACGTCACCAGCGAAGATTTGACCGAATACTTCTCAGAGTCGTACCCAATCAAAAATGCCCTTGTCGTTCTGGACAAGGAGACCAGAGAATCGAAGAGCTACGGTTTCGTCACATTCGCCGATGTCGAGGATGCGCAGAGAGCGAAGGAAGAGCTGAATAATACCGACATCAAGGGCAAGAAGATCAAGGTCGACTTTGCCGAGGCAAGACAGCGTGAGGGCGACGAGAAGCGGCCTAGGGCTGGGGATCGGGCCAAGGCAGAGCGCGAGCAACAAATTAAGGAAGCGCAAACACCGAAACTCATTATACGAAATCTGCCATGGACAGTCAAGACGCCGGAAGACCTGCAGAAGCTATTCAGAAGCTATGGCAAAGTCAACTTTGTCAATCTCCCCAAGAAGCCCAACGGTGAACTGCGGGGGTTCGGCTTCGTCTCGCTGCGAGGAAAGAAGAACGCGGAGCGGGCGATACAAGAGCTGAACGGCAAGGAAATCAGCGACAGGCCCATTGCTGTTGATTGGGCTGTGGATCGGGATACATGGCAGAGTCTGCAAAAGAGTGACCAGGAGGGAGACAACCAAGTCAAACCAGGAGCCGAGGATAGCGATGAAGACATGGACGACGCTGAAAGCTCCGTGGTCAGTTCCGACGATGACGATGACGACTCTTCCTCTGATTCCCATGAAAATGACGATGATGATGAGGACGACTCCGACTCCGATGAGGACGACAGCAATACCGATTACGAGGACATATCCGAGCATGGCGAAGAGGGTGGTGTTCGCCTGGAGGATAATCGACCGAAGCGTGAGGAATACACGCTGTTTGTACGCAACGTACCCTTCACAGTAGACGACGAACGTCTCAAGGAGCACTTCCAGCAGTTCGGGGGCATACGCTTTGCGCGCGTCGTTGTAGACCGCGAAACCGAACGACCAAAGGGCACCGGCTTCGTCTCCTTCTTTGCCGAGGAGGATATGATCAACTGCCTCAAGGGTGTTCCACGAGTCAAGCTACAAAAGAAGAACCTTGATAAAAAGGACGGTTCTACCATTACAGTTACCCACTCTGTACTCGAAGATGAAGATGCCGACCCAACAGGAAAGTACACCATTGATGGACGTATTCTACAGATCAGTCGCGCAGTTGACAAGAATGAAGCGACCCGTCTCACTGCAGAGGGCGCAGCGTCACGCTTCAACCGCGACAAAGACAAGCGTCGCCTCTATCTACTCTCAGAAGGAACCATCAGTTCCAACTCCCCTTTGTATCAGAAATTATCGCCTTCTGAGATCAAGATGCGCGAAGAGAGCGCAACCATGCGACGAAAACAGATTCAAGAGAACCCTTCCTTGCACTTGTCGCTCACCCGTCTCTCCATCCGAAATATACCTCGCAGCATCACTTCCAAGGACCTCAAGCAGCTTGCTCGTAGCGCCGTCGTTGGTTTCGCTGCCGATGTCAAAGAAGGTAAACGCCAAAAACTCAACAAGGAAGAAGTAATCCGTGGAGGCCAGGAAATGCTCGTCGCCGAGAAGATGCGCAAGAAGAAGGGTAAAGGTATTGTCAAACAAGCCAAAGTCGTCTACGAAACACCAGCCGGCAGCAAAGTTTCCGAGGACACTGGTGCAGGAAGGAGCAGAGGCTATGGGTTTATTGAGTACTACACGCACCGTAACGCTCTCATGGGTCTGCGCTGGCTCAACGGCCATGCAGTAGACTACAAGATTAAAAACGACCCCAGCATCAAGAACAACAAGAAGAAGGCCCAAGAAGCCCTTGAAGACAAGCGAAAACGCCTCATTGTCGAATTCGCCATTGAAAACGCAAACGTCGTGAACCGGCGTTCGGACCGCGAAGAAAAGGCTCGCGAGCCGCCAAAACCCAAGGGCGAGGCTGATAACGACGATACCAAGTCGGTTGCGACAAAGGGTGGGAAACGTAAGCGGGATTCGAGTACAGCAGAAAAGGTGAGCACAGGTAAACCTACCACAAAGGGCCAGCTGCAAGGTTCGGGTGCGAGTGCGGGTGCGGGTGCGGGTGCCGTTCCCGCTGCAGGCAAGACCAAGGATGGGAAGCTCGCGCAAAGAACTAGGATCATTGCGAAGAAAAGGCAGGCGAGGAAGGCGAAAAGAGCTGGGAAGTAAGAAGTAGCCCTTGTGTGCAGGATTATGTCTTTTTGTTCTCGCAAATGTGGAAATGTAGCATTAGCCGCAACGTTGATACCATGGATATGAAAAGTGATTCCTGTTGCAGCGTAAGCGTTTACCATGTCAAGTTTTAAGTATTATTTTTGTGTTGCAATATCTTGCTCGTCAAAAGTATCACAACGCGACGGAGAAGTACATATTTCCTGGGGACTACTGATCCCCTCCACCTCATGACCGAAAAATACCACCCCCACACATGCATGCGAGGCTCGAGCGATGCTCGCCACGTATTGTTCATTCGCTGCGCCTACCCGCCACTCCCTCATGCACCGTTTACGGCATGCCCGTTATCGTGGGAACTCGTTACAGATTCCTTGCTTTGGGGACAATGTAGTGCGGTGGACCCTTTACGGCGGAGCACTACTTTTTGTTCTGCGGCTGCTAGGTACGTGGTTGGAAGTAGGATGTTACATCCGCAGCATTGGGGGTGGGGGTCAAATTGGGATGTATGCGGTTGAAGCACGCACGGTATGGGCCGGTGATGTTGGTGGAAGGACGTGGAAGGATTGCTTGTCAGATGGTATGATCTAGATCCTTGTTCTGGGGTCTTCTTGGTGGAAAATTCGACATCAAATTGCGTCTGCTTTCGTTTTGTTTTCTGTCGGGATGGCTGCCTGAGGATAGTCGACGGGCTTTGCAGTGTCTTTTCCAGCTACTCGGTGTTCTGGTCCGAAGAAACTTATCTCTGGGTAGTCTCGTACAGGGAAGCTCGCGTCGAAAAAGTGATGAGACGACTTGAGGACATTACATACATGGACCCGTACACGACACCTTGTTAGCGACTGCTGTGGCTGTCTTCCCCCATGACGACCCGTGCATATGCTCGTGCTCAAGCGGCTGGTCCCAGCGGTATCCTTGCTGCTTAGATAAAATTCCCACCATATCGGTCCCGATCAGTATCGCACTGCTGACTCGTGTATGTGGCAATTGCTTGGCCGAGTCAGTGAACTTGATTATAGTGACGATGCAAGCTCATTCTAAGCGCGTCTGAAATTTCGATGCCGATTATGATCGATCTCGTGTACCGGAGACGTGTCATTGGTATATTATTAGTGGCTTTTAGGTGAGTTACCTTTTGCGTATACCACTAGCAAGCTTTTCCGGTATGGCAGCTGTCAGTTTCTTTGGAAGCAGCCCCCTCTAGCATTCACCAGTATCGATACATGGTAAGCCAACGTCATGCATTACGGAAGAGTCCATAAACAGATAATGGACGCCAAGCATAGTTTTCATGAGCGCGTTACAACCAGGAAGAAGATGGAATATTCAAAATGAATACATGTTACGCGAGTGCGGGCCGATCCACTCAATGCTTAGCAGTGCATCTTTGTGAGTTCAAGTCATACCATGTGTATTACATCAGTGCACAAGTAGTTGGTTCGTTTTCTCCTGCTTAGCACAATGTTGCACCAAATTGGCAATGGGAGGTAAGCGCATGCTGCTGTGCAAAGACAAAAATTTCAGTAAACTGCCCACACTAGATCGTGCAGGCCTGATATCCAACGAGTATAATGTATCGACGAACACCTTTGATCCTGCAGTGTAGCCCGGGTCATCAGCCGCTTCCCCGTTTAAAAAAAGATAGAGTGCTTGGTGTTGGTGCTCTTTGACGTACAACCTAGAAGCATGATGTTTATCGTGCCAACGATTTGCGTCAAAACGTATGGTTGCTCGGGTAAGAGAGTATTTAGATGCCCTAGGTTTCAGGACCCGATTGATAATAGGTTTGTGAGGATGGAGAGACTCATGTTGACGTTGTAGTGCAATCGTAGATCTGACAAGTATAGCGTTGGTTGTTCGACCATGCTTGTGACAAGATTAGCCTCGTACATAGCTGCATAGTTTGTGGGGTATTTAGGTAAGTTACATTTCAAAATGTGGGGGAGGTGCTTGGTCACATCGAAGGCGGAGATAGCAACGGCCTCATGGACTGGTATTGGTTTGGATCCTGGCTGTACCACTGAGTGCTGATAAATGGATGGACATGAGCTCGACTTGCACCTGTTGTCCTCTTGATCTATGAAGCGTCAAACGGGTTATATTGGCTCACTAGCTTGTGGCAGACGTGGATAAGCGTCCGACCCGCAGATCATTTCTAACCTGGCAAACGTGCCTGGAAAGCAGAGACCACAACAGCACTGACTTCTCTGGAGAAATGATAGTGTAGTCTAGGTCTTATTACATGGCTTAAATAAAGAGATCTACTAGGAAATCGTGATGTTGTGGAATAAATACACAGCCAGCGTGGTTTTGTGGCGGCATAGAACCAGATTGCGATGCATGACAGATTCAACAAAAGCGTGAAGCAGATAGCATTGGAGGCTACTCCAAGAATATCTATGCCTGCAAGTAATGATGTTAGTGATAGGTCAGGTGTAGGCTGAAGCGGGAGGTGCCGTATTTGTCTGGCGAGAATGTTTGCTACTCACTGTCATGGAAAGCGACATGTATTTTTTTCCATTTCGTCGCAAGTACGAAGTAAAGTTTGATAGCTCTAACTCAAACTCTGATTATTAGCAAAATTAGACGGATCGAATAATGCAAGTGCAGAGATTTCCCGGAACCGGCGCGACAAGGTCTAGGCACCAGGACTGACTACATCCCGGGTTCATGGAGCAAATATCCTAGGAGCCACTCAAGCCTACGATCAGTACAATCAAAACGTAGATAACAGCTTTCAGTGCGGGTTATATACCAACATGCTGGTGTACAACGGTGCAGCATCAAACCTACTGACAGGCGGCACCTGTGCCTCGCCATGATATGTTTGTGTCGAGAAAAACACCTTCTTGTTCCTTGGCAATCCCTACCATGAAAAGCTTAACGACCTGGGGCGATGAATCTAGTCATGTTTGTGCGTGTGACACTCTGGTAGTCAAGGATGCGTACGGAATACTTGGAAGCCACCAGTATGTGTGGCGGCGTGTGACCTGCCGCTACTGCATGCGTTCGTTCTCTCCAGATATGTGAAATTCTCTGCGAAGCGCGCCTGTGATTAATTGCACAACCCGTATTTTGTGAATGTTTGGTGGCATATAAAGATGGTGAAACTGCCTCTAGGTGCAATCCCCATATTTCCAAGATCCAGTACTCCAAAGCCCCATTACATATCCAGCCATACAGTGTATTCCCGTAACTCCACAACTTCCATACACCGCGTATCACTAACACTGCGCACCCTAAATGTATATTGTTCGTGCTCAATTATGATAAGTTGACTGACAGCTGTAGCGTCTAAGCGTATCTATAATACCCACCACGATATCTCCACCATGTGCGCTTACGAGGTCACAATATACGGATGTGGCCACAGCTCAAAAAGGGTCATGAAGCACTGCCATTTCGCACGCAACGACCCGAACCACCAATGTTTCAGTTCTTGGTCAATTGGAAGAACATGGGAAGACTCGCTAGCTTGCGACGATTGTTTAGAAGCAGGCCGTAGGAAATGATCGCTGTTAGCTGCATCCTGCTCAGAAGCCAGGTGATCGCTCTGGAGCGATGCATATCGTGTAAATATCAGTCTCTGTGCGTAAATACTACGTAATATTCAGTGACTATACGAACCCGCCGTGGGAGTGAGAAGATGTCATAGTTGCTTGGGATGGATGAGATCAGTATCATTGCCCGTTCTGGGCGCGCGAACGTGACCCGAAATGCCTCAACCGAGTTTTGCCTCTGCGAGAATGAGAGTGGAAATGTGAGGACGAGAAGCGGACAAGATGTTGAAGTAAAGAAGCTCGTAACGAAGCAGAACTGTTTACAACTCGCCTAAAACGGGATGGCGTCAAGCCCCACTTCTGTGCCGAGGTCAGCATCGTGACTTCCTGTTGAAGCCTTGAGCAACCACACGACATCCCGACATCCCGCGACACAACACCCCCCGCTGAAAGCTTGACCATGTCTGACGCCACCGAGCAACCAAAGAAAGAGAGGTTTGCGCCTAAAGAGCCCGTCACGTTGAACCCACCAAAAGATGATGTAGTCGAGCGCGCTTATCTGGCCAAGTGTGATGGTACGCTCCCAATAACTACGCACTTCCCACATGCATATATCTGCGACATTATTCACTGATCCTGTCGACAGGCACAAATGACGGCTATCCTACTCTAGTCGCTATCAAGGTATGAAACACCTAGTGTTGCGTCATGTTCCCGTGCAGGCGCAGATAAGTTGACCATATCTCAGGGTGACGTATTTGATGTGAGCGGGAAAGAGACATACGCACCTGGGAAAGGCTACCACGGTTCGCTAATCTAGAACCTTAGGAGTATCTAAGGCGTGCAGCTGACCCACTAAACTAGTATTCGCGGGTAAGGAGCCCAACCGTGCCCTTGGTCTCTCCTCTCTGAAGCCCGAAGACTGCATTTCGGACTACTCCGGCCTCAGTGAAAAGGAGAATCAAGTCCTGAACGACTGGCATACGTTCTTCAGCAAGCGATACAACATCGTTGGCCGATTACAGCCAGTGGGTGCGAATCTATAAGTGGTGAGGATTTCCATATCACCATGATCAAGTCACGCAAGCCGCATTATTGAGAAGGATGAATCGGTTTACGGGAAACCATCACAGATCTCACAAGCCATTTTCGAACATTCTTTACTGTTACATATCTTGCCCATAACATAGAGGAGTGCTTGAATAGTAATCCTGAGACGCATACTCGATCACTTGCCACTGCTTTGCCATTAAACAAGGTTCCTTTGCCTCTGCTCCCACTCTCACATCAAAATTCATATATCTACATCAGTTCTGAGCAAATGTTTGGTCTGCTATACAGTTGGAGTAAAAAAAGCAGGAGGTACGTAGCGCAAGCGCAATCCACTGGCTTCTTCGCTCCCGATTGTGCTAATACCCTACGACATTTCCAGTCGGCCACGACCCCCAATATTATCTTTTCAAGGAAAACCATATATACTACATCTGCTAAATTGATGACTTCACCATCAGCCCAATAAGAGACAGAACAACTTCTGCAGCAGCCAAAACAGTGACCTCGCCCGGATTGTCATAGATAGGGGCTACTTCAACTTTGTATCATTACTCAGTTAGCGCTGTATTATCTTCTTTAGGGGTATGGGAACCCAAAATGCACATACCAACATCAGCTCCAACAACATCCAGTCCCCCGAGGCCATCCAAAATGGAAAGTAGCTCTCGTGTACTCCAACCGCCAACTTCGGAGGTACCTGTCGCTAAATACTTTATTAGTTGCACGATTATCGAAAGGCAAGAGGATTCAGGGTGGTGTTGTGAGATCGGACATGGCCGCGCTGTCGCACGACCATCCGCACGGAATGGCTTACAGCCACTTACCAGGTGCAAACGCCGGATCAAGAACATCTATATCCACGCTGATATAGACCTTTGTGCCAGCCACACGAGATTTCAGACTCTCAATCACTCCTAATACGCCGTGACGGTCGATATCTCTCGCCTTCACAATCTCGAAGCCGCACCTACGATCATTTCGCAGATCGCCTTTTGGGCGTACCATCGGTGCTCGGGTGCCAGCGTGAATTGAAGTGTTACGAATCAGGCCTTCTTCATGGGCTATGTGCAAGAAAGTGCCATGATTTACGCCACTATTGTTTCTGGTAAATCACATGATCCAGTGGTTTAGGACAGACACTTACGCATAGTGGGAAATACCTCCACCTAACACCTCAGGGTCCCAGGTATCTGTTATTAATTTAGCTGATTTCAATCGCGAGAAGCTTTAAGCTTACCCAGATGGCTATCGAAGTGTATCACGCTCACAGGACCCCAATGTCGATGGACAGATCGCAGCGCAGGTAACGTGGTGGTATGATCGCCACCTAGAGTAACGATCTTTGGTATAGTGTGCTCGCTCGAGTTGGTGCGCCTGGCCGACACGATCTTGATGTGGAGAGTTAGACAGTTTGCACACTGAGTATATCAACGATCTACTTACCTCATGGGCCTTATCAAGCTGTTTGAGGGCTGCTGTATTGTCCTGCGCCAGAAATCAGCCATCTATCAATCCAATAATATCATGATACAATTACCAAGAATGTCAGGGGAGCATCGCCACAGTCAATAATCTTGGCCCAATCAAGCAGTACATTCTCTCCTGGGCATCATCAGTCTAGAACATCCACACAATGATACCACTCTCTAACACAAGGTCAGGGCATCTATATGCGCTACCACGGGTTCAATGCTGTAGCCAGTGCCAGTACCAGCGCGAAAGCAGTATCGGTTCCTTGTGTTAGTATACAGTTATACGAACCAGACTTCCAACCACGCGTCTTCACGACTACTTGCTAGCGTCACTGTGCGACTGGTCGTGTCTTACGTATCACATTTGCGTACCACATCCCCGCCTTCTCATCTCGTGCGTGCGGAAGAAGAAGGAAATGTCTGTGGCAACTTCCACAGCATTGACATACCTGTATAGATACTCCACCCAGCTTCTGGTGCAATGCGTCTCGAGCCCTGTCGTATTCCACTCGGCCCGAAGCGCGCACCCGGCCTTGCAGTGACGCCCTGCCAGCCATTAGTATTCCTACAGCAAAGTTACGCACCAGCGTGCAAGAATTGGCAAGTCTCTTCTGCATGGTGTTCTTGAAACTCACCGTGTCGAAAGGCGCACCAAGAATTGCAATATCGAAAGGCTCCACTTCCTGATCTTCTGGCGCTAGGCAATGCACATAGGGCAGATTGGCATAAGTCATCAGTCCTGCAAACTTTGCTTGGGAAATATCTGGTTCATTGTACCCTTGGGATATGATTTGCTGCGACGCGTATCCTGAGACAGGTGGAAACGTGATTTCGCGAGCGAATGCCAGGGATATGTACAATGGCGCGAGATGTTTGAGTGTCATGGCGAGGAAATTGAGGGTTGGACTGCGAAAGTTGGAGAGTAGGTACCAATGCTGATTTGGTACATTTATATTCCGCCTAGGTACCGTATTATCTTCGATATCGAATTGGTAATGTGTATGACGGTTCCAGTCTATCCTGCAAACGGAAGGTCCATCCGACAAGTACCCCTCAGTTATATGCAATGGATGTTAAACTCTTACTCCATCGAGAATTGTACAAATGTGCCGTAGAATTACTGGACTGCGAACTGTATCATTAAGCATCCTCAAGTCTTCCCTACATGGTTCACAAAATGATTACACAGCGGACTACTACCACAGCTCAGCTTGACCAAACGAAACTTACACCAACATTCCGGGCGCTCAGGGTATGCGCAGCATCTTACCACGTTGATGGTGGAGAAATCGCAGGAAAAGGTTGTTCCGCGTACATGTGCGTGTGTCCATATTTTCTACTCGCACAGGAATTACACATTCGCAAGCTAACCGAGTATACCGAGGCCGTACCCTTGGCGGACGAGATTCTTGGCGGTTACAATGGTCGGCAGGGATGAACAGGCCGATGAGAAGTAATCCGACTTGATCAAGTTTTATTATGCTCAAGGCAAGTAAGATGTGATGTAAACTGGTTGTGTTTCTTCTTCATAAAAGCGTTTGCATTTAGGGATATGTCAGGATATTCAGCGTGTGAGATGAAAGTGAGGAAGAGTGCGAATACTCTGGACAGATGACAGTAAGCGTTTCTGAAAGACATGTCGGTTTACAAACCTACTTACGATGCACAAAAGTCGGGTACGTTTGTCGATTTGCTTGTCTGGTTTTGCTAAATTGCACATAGGCTTGGTGTGTCGTGAGCAAATGTTCCATTCAAGAAATGTTGAGGCTACACTGTGCTAGTTTGTCTTTTAAATACCGATAAAAGAATCTTCGGACACCTACTAACCCCTTAAAAGACGCCTAGGTAATAGAGCGGAGCCATGACGCTCAATGAAAAGCCCTAAGTGTCTGTTCAACAGCGACACCCAATCCACCTAGCCCCAAAACAGTCCACAACCACTTGTTGCTCAATTCATCTACGCTAGGCCAAAAGGCGTTTTTGTCAGCGCGGAACTTCTCCAGCTCGCGGAACTTGTCTGGTTGAGAGGCCGAGTATCGGCGCTGCTGGTGTTTCTCTTTCTCAGCGTCACCTCCAAAGAAGCGGAGGAAGGCATAGTTAGCAGTGGGGCCGAGGAGTTCAATGGGGGCGAGCATGTCGGAACCGTATAACATGACAATGAAGGAGATGTGTACGAGGGCGTCGCCGAGGTAGCTGAATAACGTCAATGGTTGCCGCATTTGATAAGATAGAATACTTACTTCGGATTACGGACGATACTCCATACACCTTCACGCATGATGCCCTTGTTACCTTCGGCCTTGTACTGGTCGAGCTGGTAGTCGGCAAGTGTCTCCATAGCCAGACCAGTTGAAAACAGGCCGACGGCAAACATCTGGATGAAAGGGTGGTAGCCGGTCATGACAGCACCCTCGTGACGGAAGGGCGCTGTAAAGGGAAGACTGATCAGCATCTGGAAGAAGGCCTCTGGGATAAAGACCTTAAACAGCGCGCTGTTCCAGAAGCCTGCCTCCTCTTTGACCTCGGCATATCGTGGATCGTCGCCGCCTCGCTGGATGGAGCGGCGGGAAATGCGGTAGAAGAGGCGACCACCCCATAGTGTGACACCGGTGAGCATGACGCGTTCATGCCATGACAAACGACTGAAGGCTTGGGAAACGGTGTAGCCGGCAGCGATGCGGCGTCCTACCGCAGACCACCATGCATTTACCACCTGTCCGCTAGGCCAAAGCCAATCCTTGGCCTCTACGCGGTTGGTATACCGCGCAGCGCTATAGGCGAGGACTGCCAGACCGGAGTGCAGAGTGAGTGAAGGAACAAGCGTGTCCTTCAAGATGCCGACATCGAACAGCGAAGCACTGTGAACATGCGTCTTCGAGTGTGTCCTGTCAACATAAAGGGCCGGTGCTGTGCGGCTGGGTCCGGGTGCCTCACCCCCAGAACTGGGCTGTAGATAGAAGTCATGTGGTTGCTGTTCCGCCACCTGGACGCGAACATCCGGAGGGCGTGTCGGGTTGCTGGCCGATGAACTGAACCAGCCGGACGCCATGGCTGTTGACTACTGTGCAGATGTCTTGACTAGAGTGACGTTCAGAATGTTGCGCAAGTTGTTCTTGTGCAGGCTGCTTTATCCTCTTTCTTGTTGGAGCTTTCCCCGCATTCTAACGGAAGCAGGCGCGTACCAGCCCACCTCTTATTCGTCCGGCTGTAGCTCGCCATGATTCCATCAATGGAGCTTTGTAGCAGGTAGCGTGACATCTGATGACACATGTGTACCTGGCCGCTACCTAGCAGTTGGCCTACTACTGTGTACAATGCATGTCGCGTCGGTCGCGTCGACCTGTTGACCTCCCAGCCAGCGGTGATGTCAGTATGGTCCGTGCTGAAGTGGGATGAGACCCACATGTACTAACGGCAAGTGGACTAGATGTACCCCTCCATGCCCAAACACGAACTCCTGGGCTATAAAGCGAGCAGTAGGTGGGTGTACAGTACAATTGATGTTGATATAGTAACAGGATCGATTGAAGCATCCAAGTCAATTGCCACCTCAAACATGGCCGCCTCCCAACGGCCATCCGCAGAAACGGTAGTGCACCTAAAGCAGGCCTACCATGTATACCGTCATACCGAAGATTTAGACCGTAAAGGGGTCTTCTTTTCTCCTGATTGCATGCAAATCTGTCGGCCTATACCTTCCTACGCGGCTACCACCCGCCAAAAAATTGTGCAATACCTCCGTGATGTACAGCAAGGAGATATACCAGTCACAAAGCGGGCATCGCCGTCTTCTACCAAAACATCAGACGGATTAAACGCTCAAAGACAGATAGCGGAATCAGAAAACTCGGCCAAAGATAGAAGCCTGTACACGATCCGTCCTCTCAGTCCTTCCGAGTTCGAATTTGGCAGTAACGAAATTACGACAGCAATCGGCTTGACGGTGGAACAACTGAAGCAGAAGGCTATCGACGAGCAATGGGTTGGGATGCGTGTCGATTTGTGGGGTGAGGGAACGAAAAGCGGCCTTTTGGTCAAAGTCCAGTACTGGTGGCGTTTCGAAGAAATCGCAGATGGGGAGCGAGTCATGGATGAGAAACAAGCCATGGGATGGAGACAATGTTTGCACGATATCATGTACCTGGGCCCGGAGGATGGCACCCAGGGCGTGGAGACAACTGAGGTTAATGAGTAAGGTTCAGCAAGATTGGAAAGACCGGGATATGGTAGGATGCGAGTCGATCCAAGGCGGGGTGAAGATGGTCGGTCATGCATATCGGACGACGCGCCCTGTTCTTTTTCTATGCATACTCATACTCGCTGTTGGAGTAGCTAGGTCAACCTTGGAGCAATCGTATATACCAAACCTTACATCAAGTGATGTCTTCTTAGACGTACCTACGATGAGCAAGGATGGCTCGGTTTCACAGTTCCACGACCGGCCAATAGCAAGAGGATAACGGCTGCTCCCGGATCATGGATGGAATTGCGCCGGGTGCGCGTAACTCCCCGAGAGAGAGGCCGTCGACATTGCGCGCGGGTTCATACACAGCGGCCTAGGAACTTTTGGTTTGCCCATATGAATGCACGGAACAGGGGAGGCTGGAGAGCAAACAAACAAACAAAAGTTGCCATGGCTCGCTGGAGAAAGCATGAGTGGCTCGGTGCAGGCATGAAGATGCCCAAGTGGGCAGCTGAAAATAAACGGGCTAAACGAGAGGAAATAGGCAGGTGGTTTCGCAAAAGCAAAAAACGGGCTACTACAGATACTCTACCAATACGTACTGTACTGTACATGGTGTAGGATGCAGGCCAAACCGCGGTTCTTGGTTAGTAGAGGACGCGATTATATAGGCAGGGGGTTGAGTTCATGTGGCGCCCGCCTAGCTGAGACTAGCGTATGGCCCCTGCCCATCGAAGTTCACGGGCATCAAGTTATCCCTGAGAGGGCTCCGTTCGTGTCGCGCCGCCTGATGCGTAATTTAACACTCGCTGCACCCATCTCCTTTGACGTCCTCTTGCCCGTCGTGCTTGTTGCAGTTCTTTGCTACTGTTTGGAGTTGTGTTCTCCCCATCTGGAGTCGCAGCCGTCTCTCCCTCTACCTGGATTCTGGACCTCCATCTAGGCCGCGCAAGCTTCGGTACTGGGGCGCCTTGCATGCCGACCATGCACTGATCTTCAAACCGGCAGCAATTAACACGCTGGTGCAGCTTTTCGGCACTCTGCAGTGATATCGCTGGCGCACCGATCTGGACTACCGTCGTCACCTGCAGGCGGCGCCGCAGCAATGGAATACCAGCAGCCCGCTGGTTCCTTCCTCGCCAATACCACTACGACGGCCCCGGCGAGCCAGTCTCTGAGGTTGCGACGGCGCGATTCTCTACCACTGACTGTGAAGACAGCAGAGGTCCGTCCAGCCAAGCGCAATTCAAACTATATACGCACCACCACCGCCGCCTCGCCCCAGGTCATTTCCTCCCTGATCGATCAGTTGTCAGCCATCTCCATCCCCGCGCACAATCATTTTGAAAATCTGCTCGTGGGCTACGACGACGCCGTGCCTGCGTCCGCATCGACCTCTGCCGCCCCCAGCGTGCACGCGCATTCGGAGAGGAATTCGCTCAAGGGGCATGATGGGGCTGGCCAGGACTATGCCAACTACCACCAGTCATTGAGAGACCAAAACGACCTCTACCCGGACGACGCATGCGAGCCGCCTGTCATCCGCACATCCAAACCACCATCGGGCAAATCCCCGCTTACTGCGCCCAAGAAACCGAGCAAGGCACAGTCTCTCAGCAGCTACATCGGCCGAAGTGGCGGCAGTTCGTGCTCTCTGCACTCCACACACTCCAACGCGAGCAGTTTCGGAAAAATCAGCATCGAGGTCGGTGCGCCGTGCCGGCTGTCCAGCAGCAGCAACCGGTCATCTGCGGAGAGCAAGAGGAGCTCCAAGGGCTACAAGAGTCTGATGTACATGAGCTCGCGCGAGCAGCTCAGACAAAAGGAGACGGATCGGAAGCGCGTAACCGTACAACATCCCATTGACGACAGCGCGTCCATTGACTCTTCCCGGAAAGCTGCCTTCCAGCTGTTTCCGTACGAAGATACGATCAAGGAAGAGCCATACTCTGCCAAGGACGAGTTGCAGATTAACGAGACAGCTCGCGAGTCTCCCCGTGGTGCCCAGCGATTCCCTCATAGCCCACAGCGGCTCCGTCTCAACTTGGTCGATGGTCCGCAGGGCGAAAGCCTCTCTGACAAGGGTCTGATTCCCGAACGCGGTTCATCCTTGAGGCATACCGGCAGTCCGACTCGCAAGGCCAAGAAACGCCGGTCCCAGGAGAAGAATCGCCCCAAGTCTCGTAAGATCGACGCAGTACCTGAAGTGGCGGAGAAGATGGATCCTGAAGCCCAGAGAAACAAGACCATTCTGGATGAGTTGGAGCAAGAAGAAAATGAGGTCGCGCGACGAATCCGCCAACTCAAGGAGCGGAAGATGCGGAGGGACGAGTTGGCGGGGAGGATGCCTGTTAGCTCCGGCCCAGGGGCAACACCCACCAGAGCAGCTCATGTTTCATCCCTCCAGAGTCCAGAGTGTTCCCCTACAACGACTGTATCAAGCGTGTCGGAAGATGAGCGAAGGGTACAAGACCCCACAAAGGCGCACAAGGTGCTGGGAATATCGCACGAAACGGCCTTGGCGGAGAAGCTAATGGTTAGGCCACAAGACAAGCCTGAAAGGGTGCAAAGTGACAGGCCCAGCCCTTCAGTGCTACCCCAACCACGCACTTCGCGTCAACCGCGGCCTCGTAGCCTGACACTAAACGACGGTAATGACCTTACCCCGCTCCCTCGTAACTACGCGATTGCGCTCCAAACATTTGCAGAATCTGCGCTTTCACCAGCTCTTGAGCCAAGTCGCTCCAAGTCACCTGGTCGTCGCTCGACTACAATGACCAAGTCAAATAGTGACTCTTCAGTACCACAGCGCTGTAACTCACTGGCTGTCAGCAGCAGGGTGGCATTTGGGCGCCGCTCAGTGACCAGTTCGGTCATCATGGAAGACACGCCACTCAGGCACAAGCATTCCTCTAGCGTATCCGAGGATGCAACAAACAACAGGCTATCACCGCCCTCGCGTGCAGCCAGCGAAGAGCCTATCAGTCGACACCGCTCAATGCATATATCGCCACCACCGGATTCCCATAGCATGCAACTTCAGCGCAAGCGTACAAGTGCGAAGAAGAGATGGTCACATCCCGATCTGCCACAAAAAGCAGAGAAAAAACACAACGAAAAAGTGGATCGAAGGGAGCAGCAGTTAAGAGCAGCGGCAGTACAGAGCCCACCACATCCCATCATCGAAGAAAGGCCTGCAAGCATGGATTCCATTGATGTGGAAGTGCACCAATATCTGGACTCGCCGCGCCTATCGCAGAAGATTCGGCATCCACAAACAGGGAGAATCATCTCTTTCTCCGAAGTTGGGGATCCAAATGGCTTCGCTGTCTTCGTTTGCGTCGGCATGGGCTTGACAAGATTTGTCATGGCCTTTTACGATCAACTCGCAGCCACTCTAAAGCTGCGCCTGATCACGCCGGAGCGCCCTGGTATTGGGGGCAGTCAGCCTGATCCGAAGGGGACACCTCTCAGCTGGCCTGGTAAGTGAACTCATTCTACCTTGCTTTTGTCTTGACTAATTTGATCAGATGACGTACTCGTAATATGCCAAGCTTTGAAGATCACCAAGTTCTCCATGCTTGCTCATTCAGCTGGTGCTGTCTACGCGCTCGCAACATCGCTACGAATGCCACAACATATTCGTGGTAGAGTGCATCTGCTTGCGCCTTGGATACCACCATCCCAAATGGCACCGATTGGTATCAGTCAGGACTCTCCACCAACGCAACAGCTTCCAAGATCACAACGCTTCCTTCGCGCACTTCCTCCGTCTCTCCTAAAAGTTGCCAACTCGACTTTCCTCAGTGCTACAAGTGCCAGCCTCCAACGCTCCGGGCCAAAGACTTCCCCTAAAACAAGACGGAAGAGCATAGCGCCTTCACCAGTCCAGCCAGTCCAGCCACCTACTCGCCCATCTCTAAAAGACTCACATCGACACTCAATGATGATGATGGATCAAGTGCTTCCTAACGCAAGTACGCTGACGTTGGCCAATGCCACAGATCCAAACCACGAGGAAGTACAGCGCATGCAGGAGCTGAGCGGTATAGCCGAACGTCAACGTGCATTTGATGAACGCCTCACCTTTGCAATCTGGGACCGCGCGACTGCAAACGCCAATCCCGCAACTGACCTTATTGTCTGCCTTGAAACAAAGCAGAATATTGGCTTTCGCTACGAAGACATCAACCGTCCTGTTGTCATTCACCATGGATCCAAGGACTCGCGTGTCCCCGTCGACAATGTCCGATGGCTGGGCAAATTGATGCGGAAATGCGAGGTACGCATCCTGGAGGGAGAGCAGCATGGTCTCATGGCCAGTGCGCAAGTCATGGGTAATGTGCTCACAGAGATGGCGGGCGATTGGGAAGACTGGACGAGTATGATTCAAAAGAGCAACGGTGAGCAGCGGTCTGTTTCGAGAAGGAGAACTACAGAGAGGTTGAAGAGTCAAATTAGTTTCTCTGGCTGATCTGGATCCTGGGTCCGACCGGAAACCCGGGTTGCATACTACTAGGTCCAGGTTGGACCTACATTGAGACAGAGTCGACTTGCACTTTTCTAGGGGACGGCTAGCCATTCGGTCACCGCTCGCGACGACTTATTCTTCTTCTTCTTTCCTTGTTTTTATTTTGCCATCAGGGACGACCGTCGATACCCCCTCTGAATCCTATCTCGTAGCCATTACACCAAAGGTTTCTTCTTCTTGTCGATGATTTCACATCCTGTCTTTTTGTTACTTACTCATATCCTCCCTTTTCGCACTTCTATATACCCTGACGAGAGCGCGATTTGGGCAGCCACATGACGACGTTTTGCCTTGTTTTTTTTTCTCACGTCTATTTGTTCACTTTTCTCCATATATATAATAAGGGAAGAGAAGGAGGGGGCAGGCGATCTGTGCACGCCGGTTGAAAGCATAAGACCCGGTTGGGCCCACAGCAAATGGGGCCTCTCTGCCAATTTCGGTTCTGACTTTTTTGTTTTCATACATGTAGAGTTTTGGTGTGGGAAAGTATAGGTGGGGGGAATTAGATATGGAAGATTGGTTAATTGACGAGTTTTCTCAAACGCGCCATGATAGCGTTTTGATAGCCTCTTTGTATTGTTACTACTATCCTACGTATTGAAAGTTGCATCAACATTGCTCTCATATATATACTTTTTACAACGTGTACGCTTTCGTGCCGGCTTCAAACAGCAAATGGGGTTTTCTTTGGGCAAGATCAAGAATAGTTTGCGCAAAGACCGAGTTTGCCCACGCAAACCAGCTGCCTAAAAACCTGCATGTTAGCCGTCTTCAACTTTTTTACATTGGGAATGTCATAGTGAAACTTACGTGTATATGTCCTCGAGCTTTCTACGTTTACACTCTCATGAATGAGTCCATTATGACTCACATTCTTCACCTGATCAAGACATCTCATAATCTCTGCATCGTCATCGCTCGTCATGGCTTGTACGAGGATACTCATGGGCCAGGCGTTGCGTACGCCCACATGCGGGCCGCCAATGCCGCTTAGCTCACTGCCAGTAAGGTAGTACGGATTTCCATTCTTCTCTAGAATCATCTTGCGCGTGTTTTTGTAGATTTTGTCATTCGCATCGCAGAAGCCTAGCAATGGCAGCGCAAGTAGAGAAGGCAAATTGGCATCGTCCATGAGGATGTGTGAGCCGTATCCGTCAACTTCGAAAGCGAATACCTCGCCGTATTTCTTGTGCGTTACAACGCCGTGCTCCCAGACGCCTTTTGCGATTTTCTCGCCCCATTCCAAGACCGTGGCAGCGATCGTTTTCTTGCCGGCTTTGTCGAGCACGGCGGCGGTGCGTTTTAGTTCGACGGCTATCATGGCGTTGGCGGGGATGAAAAAGCCTAGAATTGTGGCATCATCGCTGGGACGGAAGGCGCTACGGACGAGGTTGGTGCCGCTGTTCAAGGGGTTTCCCAGGCCGTTGAGACTAAGTGTTTCGGTCCCAATGTTGGTTTGGCGCTGCCATGTATACTCATTGCCCTGGTACACGCCCGTCTTCTCGTCGAAAGTGGGTTTCGATTGCTCTGTCAGGACGCTAAGCAGGGTGTCTAACGCAAGGAGCCAGCGTGCGTTGATAAATTCGGTAGAATCAGTGTGATTATTGAACTGATTCGATAGAGACAGAAAGTGGGCGAGGGAATCGAGTTCGTATTTACATTCAAATACGAAGGATTGCTCGTAATCTGGGTGTACGTTATCCCCGTCGCCTTGGAACGTCGGGTTCAGACCACTTGGAGGAGGTGGTTGGAAGGCGTTGCAGTAGGGAGAGCCAATAACATATTCGGCCTGTGTATTGATGGCTCCGAGGATAAGCTGGTGGATCTCCTTGTCTTTCTTCGCTAGGAGTTGGTACTGTGCCAATTGGTTTGTCGAATCGCGGAGCCATTCGGCGTTGATATCTCCTGTAACGATGAAGCTTTGCGCACCTTTCCACGCATTTGCGTCCCATGATGGCTTCGATGTCTTGTGTCTGGTGGTCCCGTCGACATGCCATCGTACGGTTGTATCAAGCGTGTTTGGAAATGCGTTTTCGAAGATGCGGGCGAGGTCTTTGTCCACGATTTTCTCGTTCATGTCATTGATGACTTTCTCGACGAGGGGCGACTCAAAGGTTCGGCAGTACTTGGAGGGCCGCTGGAAAGGGAGCGCCATGGGACCCGAGCTATATGGGGGGCTGACATGTGTTTAGTGAATAGTGATGTGAGGATGGGTGGGTAAGCTCGACATACTGTGGACGCGTGGCATAGTTCTTGTAGTCTGGACATGCTGCCTTGTACTTGAGAGGATCAATAGCCGCCTTTAGAGGTTCTTGTTGTCCAACACCGTTCAGACCAGCAGAGGCATACGGAAGAGTAAACAATGTTCCTAGAGACAGTAATGCTAACGAAATCATGGCGCTTGAGGACGAAGTGCTTGTGCGGCAATGTTAGACAGTGAGGGAAAAGGAAAACTTTCAACCCGATACGACCTTCATATCTCGGCCTTGGGTTGGTTGGAGTGAGATGGTTCGTGTGGCGTCAGACGGAGGTGCATGGGGAGCACACCTCCGCCAATGGGAGAGGGCCAAGTCCGCATGGCTCGTGCTCTAGCTTATGCAGTGCAGCTCCCTTGGTTGAGATCAACTACATCCGACTTGGACAGTCACACAGTAAACAGCAGTAGAGCCTCTGGACACTACGGCGGCTTTCGCTTGACTCATAGGCTTTGCTTCGCGCCTACCGGCTATAGACTACGTTCAAGCTATCCCTCGAAAGAAACATGATATCATTACCGGGCCTCAACCTCTCGCAACCTGTCGACACTCAGAACGCCGCCGCTTCGACCGCCACACGAACGCAAGAGCTTGCGGCAAACACGGAATATCGTTTCGAAGTCGCCTTCTCTCATACACTCACTATCAAACTACAGTCAGGTACCGCAGAGTTTTTCGGCACAGAGCTTGCGCCCTCCACCACATACACGTTCCAAGGAACCAAGGGCGCCATCTTCACATGGAATGGGTGCAAACTCGACATTGGCGGGCACGCCGAGGGAGAATATGTCGCTGAAGAGACGCCGATGATGAGCGCTGTGAATCTGCATTTTGCGCTCGAGAAGCTGCGCGATCAGAGTGTCGCAAGTGGTAGTGTAGACATGGGACCCAGAGTACTGGTCGTGGGGCCTGAGAACTCTGGCAAGACTTCGCTCATCAAGATCTTGACATCCTACGCGGTCAAGATGGACAGACAGCCTATGGTCGTCAACTTGGATCCACGTCAGGGCATGCTCAGTGTGCCTGCATCCTTCTCAGCCGCAGCATTCTCCTCCATTGTAGACATGGAAGAGGGTTGGGGTAGCAGTCCAATTTCAGGACCGAGCTCTATCCCAGTGAAGATGCCGTTGGTATACCACTATGGGTTGAAAGACACAGAGGAAGGCAGAGTATTCAAGCCTTTGGTCACACGCATGGCACTCGCCGTTACTAGTAGACTGGAAGAGGACAAGCTGAGCAAACAAGCTGGCTTCATCATCGATAGCCCAGGCGCCATCAGCCAAGGAAGAAATGGCGTCTACGACAACATAGAGCATATTGTTTCTGAGTTTTCTGGTGCGTGTGATGTCTTGACATATTCCTTCTCGTCTGCCACTCTTTTGCCTGATTACACCCACGCCTCCATCAATCTTGTTGCCTTCGCATACTGTTCCATCAAATAAGAAAAAAGGTACGCAAGTATACTACTGAACGTCTCACTAACACATCTATTCAGTCAACGTCCTCGTCACCATAGGCTCCGAACGCCTCTACTCGGACCTCTCTCGCAAGTTCACCTCACGCCCCGGCGGCGACGCCTCGGAATCTGTCTCCGTAGTCCGCCTTGACAAATCCGGCGGCTGTGTCGACCGAAGCGAAGAGTACATGAAAACACTGCGTCACGCGCAAATCAGAGAATATTTCTTCGGTAAAGGTGACGAGACACTGGCGCCTAGCAGCCAAACCGCCGATGCCACCGATCTAAACATTTTTCGCGTTGCAGAAGGCGATAGCACTTTTGTGGATGAGTACGGGGTTACGGTAGAAAGGCAATTGTTCGATAAGGTCGCGCCAACAGAGGGCTTGCAAAACCACATCCTCGCTGTTACGACAGCGAGTCCGAATGATCCGCAGGCTGTTATCAGGGACAGCAATATCAGAGGATACATCTACGTGGCTGATGTTGACGAGGCAAAGAAGAAGGTGAAGCTCCTGAGTCCTTTGCCAGGTCAGACACCAGGGAATGCCATGATCCTGGGGAGTTGGCCTGAACCAATCGAGGGTCTGGTGGGATAGTGGTGTAGGCAGCAGCGAGGAGTGGGTTGCGAACATGGCTGGAAATGCTTTGAATCATAGGATTATGAAGGGGGTGCTGAAGGTTGTAAAGCAATGGTTTTCTGCCGGAGAGGGGCTTGTATGCTTCAAGGTAGTATAGTATCATGCATAATAGAAGGCATTTCATAGTCTGAGGCGTCAGCAAAGGGAAAGTATGGGAACTTGGAGGTGACATACTCAGCGTACTGTGCTGCGATCGTGGGTATCATTGTCTCGTCATGTTCGATATATCCAACATGCATTTTTCCCGTACCCCAAGCCATATTGATCTTATTGGCCTAGCCCTCCGCGCACTCCCAGCGTATGACGCTCCAATTATCCCTTTAACCCCAGATAACCGTCCAGGAAATTCTCTTGCCAAAGCTAACATCTTGGACTCAGCTCAGTTGTGTTTTGTGTTCCCTAGCACCTCGCCATGCACCTTGGACCAATCGATTTTTGAATCAGTCTCTTCGTCCACCTTGCCCACTATCGCTACGCTGTCGCCGCGTATGATGTATAGTCCCAAGGGCACCTCTTCACTGGGTACCTCTTCTTCCATTGGTCGGATGATGCGCTCGACGGCTTCTTGGAGAACAAGATTCATGCTGCCGTCGCATGAGTGTAGTAGGCCGACCATTGTACGTCCGTCGAGGGTGAGGACCGACACTTTCTCTGAAGAGAGTTATTCTGGGTCTGAAGGCAGGGAGCGGGGGTGATGGTACTGTTCAGGTAGGCGTTGAGTGACATTGTGGGGATTTGGTAGCCGAGAAAGCACTCAAGTCCTTATTCCGAAGCTGTTTACCTCGGCTGCGCAAGGCGGTGTCTGCGAGCAAGTATGCCTAGTGTGGCCTACTACTTACTCACGAAAGGGCTGCGGTTGGACCTGTTTGCGCCGACACGATAACGCTGGATCGAAAGATGTTGGATGTTGGAGGCGCAGGGCTAGCTCCAAATCGGGTGTGGCCTGGCCTGGCGTGGCGTGAGAAAAGAGTGAGTGTATATCTGCGAGTGCTGGGTCTTGAGTTGGCACGTACTGCTGTCTATGTACTGTCACACTGTGTACAGCATGCACGGACAGCTCGCGATGCTTTGCGGTGGAGCTTCTACTTTAGATGAGGGGCCGTGCGCCCGACCAATCAGGCGATACTTCCTCCGCATGGCCGCTCCTTCTCACCGTCTTCGTTACCTGTTCCTGTGAAACCTCTGCTTTCTGGCTACTTTGCATGCTGTCAACATATCCACATTCTTTTTCGCTTTCTCTATAGATATAGATGCACTGTCTCACTTGTCCATTCCACGAAGGGAGTCCCTCCAGGTCAGCATGGGTAATTGATATTAGATGAGGCGAAACTTATTCGGACCACCCCAAATGCTATTCGGACCACCCCAAAAAGATCACATGAGACTATCATATACGCGAATAACTCCACCACCCCTCAACCAATACTTTTCAAAATTTTACTAGAGCTTCATTAATACTATCCAAATCAGATGACAAAGTTTAGTATAATTGTATCGTGATGTGGTGGTGTAGTGTAGGCGTGAAGGTTGGGCCTTAGCGCGGATCTGTCGTAAAAAAAAACCCCCCGATTAGGCAATAGTTTTTGATGGGTGTTGATTACTGTAGATATCTTGGAGATATTTTGTTTTCATCTGATCTTTTGGGGTGGTCCGAATAAGTTTCGCCATTAGATGAAATTGTATAAGGCTATCGTTTAGAGTGGTATCAAAATAGAAAAAAGAAAGAAAGAAAGAAAGCCCTCATACATTCTCGCCAGCTCTACCACTTTGAAAGTCTTCTGGCCTATAATTCTTCAATTCGACGACCTCGCCGCCCTTAGCGCCGCAGTCCATGGACCCAAGCTCATCCTTTTCCTGCACCGCTCTCGTTTTGTTCAGGGCGAGCCTGGTATAGGTGCGTGGAAGGTAGCGCCCAGGATGCCAAATCGCAAATACAGCCAGTACAAGCAGTATGGGGGCAGCATCGAAGACCCAGAAACACCACTCGTGCGTCTGCAGGTACAAGAGGCCGTAGCCGCGATCGTGCGGTATCTCCATTGTGCGGTAGACGGCGCGTAAAGCGATGAGTACTGAGGACAAGTTGATGGTGTAGGAAAGTTTGCGCCAGAGATGCATGTCGCCTAGATCATGTGCGGTCCAGTGACGCGACAGGTAAAAGTAGCGTATGCTTATGATGGAGAAGGAGATGAAACACATCATCTGCAAGACAAGGCCTAGGACCAAGATGACACGTCCTGGGATAGCCTGGCGCTCTGAGGAGCTAATAGTGCGTGATCCAGCTGGCGAGTGGTCGTATTCTTTACTAATCTGAGATGCGCCGATAAGCTGGATGACAAAGGAGAAGAGATCAAAAGTTACGAATGTGGACGTTATCCAGCGGGGGAAACACCATAGCGTCTCAAAGTTGAGTGCGTGATTCGGACAACTGAACCATATTACGCGGCTAAAGGCCGTATATGAGGCTGCGGCGAGGAAACTGGGAGCAAGAAGGATCATAAGCCAAGAGATGAGAAAGGGGTCTTCCTTTTCCTCGTCGTAGGCGGATACGAGGCGGGTGATGAAGCCGAGGTCGAGCATTAGGATGGCAATGATGGCTGTCCAAAAGAACCATGACCGATGGCGCGCATACTGCGAGAATGAGTAGAGTGAGAGAAGAACGACGATAGCAACGCCGACTATAGCCAGAGCGCAAGAAGGTTTGTAGATGTAGGGATTGATGATTTTTTGCACTGGTCAGGTGTTAGTGGGAAGCGTACATGGGTACAATGAGATATTGAGCGTGGCATTAAGAGATGGAGTCGGGGGCAAACTCACCATAGGAGTGGCCCTTTTTGGCAAGGCCACAGATGGCGCAACGAAAAGGGCGGCCGCTTCCACCATCCTGGCCAGCATCTTCCGTTCCGCTCCGCGAAACCTCGATGCCAGTTACCCAAAAAACCTATTGATTCTACGCTATCCTTGTCGTCGTCGATGACGGTGATAGCGAGACCAGTACACTCTCGTCCAAGTGTTTAACAGCGCTCATGGATGGGCCAGACAGGTTGCGAAAACCACAAACCAGTTCGGCGCAGAAAGACAAGCTTTCAGCATAGCGCAGGCCGGCAAACGGCGAGTGTATAAGAGAAGGAAGGACAGAGGATAGGTTTGAAAATATGACTGGGGAAGGAGAAATTCAACAAGACGCAAAAGAAGTGTTGCGGCGCGGCAGTACTACGCACTACGCACGTTTTACCAGCTCATGCCCTCTTCTCCGCGTCGCTGGGCGCAAGTTCAAGGCCTTGGCGGCGTTTCCTCGACCCCGTCTTTCGTTCCTCTCCGCGTAATCGCGACGATTGTGTCCAGCCTGGATCTACTACGTGTGCCAGAAGTGCGCACGTCTCCCCATGCGAGACGCTCGGAACGGGACATGTCGGGTAGCACTTAGTCACGCTGTCTGGAATCTTCTTCCGTCTCCGTCGCAAACTAGGCGCGATGTTATTGCAGTTGAGCAGGAACTCATTTTCGGATTCCTGACGCGGAGGCGCGTAACGTTACCGAATTGCTGCGAGCAGGCCTCTTGCTGGGTCACAAGTCCCACGGGGACGAGCTGATCGGCATGGGGCCTTGGCAGACGAGCAAAGTCCATGGCATTTGGATACGCCAAGCGTATTGGCACAGCAGGGGCCGAGTGCCACCCAAGCCTTCTAGCCGCATCTTCCGGCTGCTGGCGGGCGGATGAGGCATCACCTGTGGCTCACCCCAACGTCTTTGCCGTGTTGCGTGATAATTATATGTCACCAATGTACACCGCGTACATGTACACGGTGTCTGTACACGATGTGGAGGCCAAGCACAAGACTACGCAAAGCTACGGAGTATCTGTCGTCGGCCGGCTCAGCGTCTTCTTGGCCGAAGTGGCCCAAGCCGTGCCAGGGCTTTGCGCGCTTTTCATTCATCGCCTCTCATGTCCAAGTGTCTTGTCGCTACCTGTGGTGGCTTGTCGCCTTGCTGTAGCGCATGGCCGCTCTGCGTGTCGAGGACGACGAGGTGAGACTGAGGCGTACATATGGTACTCCGTACTTTGTACAGTGCTCCCCCCTGTCAAAGTGCCTAGTGCACATTTAGGCCAATAGTTACCGTACCGGTAAGACTTCCTCACTTTTGTAAAATGCAAGTTCCCCAGCTTCCCCCGTCCCTAGGACCCGAACCTCCCTACTATGTAAGTCCAAGGCCTGAAGAGGTAGACATCTGCTATCGCGCTGCCTGTGACGGAGACCTTGATACTCTTAAAGAACAGGCCTGGCAGCTTCTCCACAACCCTGAGGCGGCATTTGTTGAGCAACCGCATCCAGCATGGCTATTTGATTCATTAGCTGAGGCGATTCGGCAACAGAACATGGAAATGGTTCAGTTTCTGTTGGACGAGAATGTTGCGAATGGCGATCTTCCAGTTGAGGTTGCTGTGCGTAGTCGAGCGTTCAAGGTACTGGAAGTGTTCCTTTAACGTGGATGGGATATCAACCAGCCAATGGGCCGAAATGAGCCCTCCGTGTTGAGGTATTATTGCTAATCGTTAATAGCCTTAACCTTTACTTACACATGCAGTATCCCTCTGTGTACCTCTGATAAGGAGATGGTGATGTGGCTCCTTGACCATGGTGCGAATCCAAACAGCCGCTGCGATTGGGACTTTACACCTACTTTATACGCCATGCTTGCAGCTCCTCTCGAAACCATCGACGCTCTTTTCGAACGAGGAGCAAGCCCACTCTGTGGACAACTCCTCCATTACGCTGTTCTAAGGGAAACATCTGACGCTCTAGAGGTGGTCTGCAAGATTGTAGAGAAAGGTGCATCATCAATCAACGAGATCAAGTACGAAACGGAGCTAAAGACATATACCGAGCGCAAACTATTTGGCCTTGGAACACCACTTCATCGAGCTGCAGAGTTTGGTAAAAAGGACATTGTTGAGTACTTGTTGAAGATGGGCGCCGACTCCCTGAAGTTGGATAGCAAAGGTCGAACGCCACGTTACTGGGCAGAAAAGAAGGGCTTCACGGACGTAGCTCGTGTTCTTGAGGAGGCAGAGCGTAAACAGGCAAAGGTTGGTCCAATGTAGCTAGATCTTTTGGGCGCTGATACAAGACGTAATAGTAAGAGCGAGAATCATCGGTCGAAGCATTCTAACCTATCTCTACCGATAGGTACTGTAAAAAGAATTTCACAAAAACTCATCAACGGGGGACATCTTTCCAAACTACATCTGTTGTCATGGAGAAAGCGTGTGGAGCCATGTACAGCGTTCAGCAATGCCGTGACGATTTGTCAAAATAGGGCCGCTGGTTGAGGTTATGGTTCAATGTGGGAGTCAGCCGAGTCATGTAGTGAACCAGCATGGTTATATTTTGGCGCGTGGGCACCTCATGTGAACTTCCGACTGCTAACACTCGAAGCAGACTTGCCATCCCACCATCCCGACGGCCGTCTACTCGTCGTCGAACTCGTCGTCGGAAGCAGCTCGATCCGCAACCTGCTTGCCCTCGCCGGCGGTAGTGTCGACCCCCTCCGTCTCCTCCTCGTCAAGACCCATGCCCTTCTTCAGCCACCGTACCTCCTTGGGCTTCTGGCTCATCCAGAGCTCGTTCGGGATCCAAGTATAGAAGCTACACATGGTCTCTTTGATGGTGTCGATGATAGCCAGCCCGCCTGAGAGCATGAGAATGTCCACTTCCATCTTGAGGCCCACAAAGCAGTCCAGCAGAATATCTTCTTCGATCCAGAACTCGTACTCCTTGCCCTCGTCAGCTTTACGAGGCTTGCCGTGAGGGTACTTGTCCGTGTCTTTGGGAAGGTCCCATTCGCTACCGTCGTCGGTGTACGTGGTCTTGCAGATGAGCTTCCCGAGAGGCTCGATGACAAGCTTGTGTTTGTAGCTCTTGTTCATCTCAGCAAACTTGATCCTGGAGTCTTCGCTCGGGAAGTGGATGGCGGTAACTTCAAGATAAGCAGACTCCTTGTTGAGGACTTTCAAGCTGCCACGCTCGAGCATGTCGAACTGCTCGTCAGATCCCAAGACGGCAATGCTCGTTCCAAACCTGATTCTGGCCTCTTCTTCTCGCATGCCAATCTCTTCAATATCCATGCCCCCCTTCCTCAATTCCTGAGCCCAGAGCTTGTCGCCGATGTACATGCCAGCCTGGGCGCCACCAAAGACGATACTCGCAGACTGGTTGAAATCTCCGGGCAAAGCAATACCGATGGCATTGACCTTGGGGAGCTCCTTCTCAGCGAGGTCGCAGATCTTGAGGGCAACCGCAAGCTGATGGTCGTATTCAGGGCAGACGCTATGGTAACGAAGGTATCTGAAAAAGGAGCGAGGCACTTGGCAAGCGTTCTTGATGCCTTCCAAACCGAAGCCGAAATTAGCAGGGTACCAAGATGATCTGTTGTAGTCAGTATTGGTCGTTACAACGTTGCATATAATGGACTCACAGGAATGCTTTGCAAATAGCGACAAAGTCAACGACCCACTTCTTCTCATCAGAACGGGTCCAAGGTACGTGATGGACAGCGAGAGCTCTTGCAATCTCCTCGGCGCTCCACTGTTCCATGTCCCGCTTCGACTTTCCCTGGTACATGCGAGTGCCGGATTCCACGCCACCAAAGCGCATCAGCTTGTTGAAGACGATGGCATACTTCTCGTGCATGCGACGCTTCTGTTTGAAACGCTGGATAGCGATTTCGATGCGCTCGACGAAATGCTTGTCGGTACTGTACATGTCTTCCTCGACCTCGGCTTCATCGGGTGTTAAAATAGGCTCAACGTAGCCCTCCTCGAACCCTGTGGGCTTGAGCATGTTTTTGGACAGGCCTTGGGGGTACTTGGCCTTCTCCTGGGGCAAGGGCGGCACGGGAAACTGAGCCGGCTTCTGGACAGTCTTCTTCTGTACACGCGGATCATAGGCGAAGTCGTCAATGTCTTCAAAGTCTGCATCGAGGAGACACTTTCCCTGCAAAGGTATCTTGCGCTTGATTTGTTTTCCATCAGCGGATACTTCCAGGAAGTCGCTCAACCGAAGGGCGGCAGTAACGAGACCCTTGGGCTTGTACTGCCTCATCTTTCCGAAGCCACAGATGCGACTGATAGATACGGGATTGTTGTCACGCCCGCCACAGTTTTGCAGCATGTGCAAGTCGAAACGAAGATTTTCATCGGAGAAGTAATACTCTACCTTGGAGGGGGTTAGTATGCCTTAGCACTTACGGACATGTTAGGGACTAGAAGACGCACTTGGCGACGGATCTCTGCACCCTCGGGGTGATCCTGGACTGCACCTTTGTTCATTGGGCTGGCACTGTCGCTGCTAGAAGCTTTAGCAGGGGCGGCCGCTGCTGTCATAGGCGCATTAGCCGGGGCCACCATTTTTGTTGTTGTTGTAGCAGAACTGAACTGAAGTTGTTGAAAGGGTGGTAATTACAAGAGAAGGTGGAGTTGAGAGCAGTGTATATATGTGGCGGGCAGGGTGAGAAGACAATAGGCAATTGCGCATAATTGCGTTTGCGTTTTGCGGTGAGAGGGAGCAGCAGCCTGAAATGGCAGGTACGCGTGACGATGTCGGCTCTGAGAGCGTTACCATGTTAGATATGTTGAACGAAGACAACAGCTAAGAGCTGAGGCTACTTCGTAGATAACGCGTCAATCGAGCCAGTGCTTTGCCTGTTATGCCAGTAATACACTCATGTCGACATGGCATGGCTGCTCATGGACAAAACCACGCGCCTAGGTGCACTATGGACGTCTTGGTTTTGCAGCGACACACAAAGTCTTTCCATGTGACATTAGCAAGCACCAGCGTGCCAGCGCTTGACCGTGATGGTTCCACCATGTTGTCGTAAATGCGAATCATGAGATGCTGTATGATGGCATCAACTGACTCGCCTCGTCTCTTGTACCTGAAACGCGACTGACGTTCGGTGGGGTAACTAGGTATTTCGGTAACTACGGTACGTGGGTACTTCAGCGGCCCAGCTTGTCGTAACCTCACCGTGCATCTCCCACTCCAACCCCAAATACAATCGTCTCCCTACATACACCCTAGCAAGCCTTCAGATCATGGCAACAAAGACATATGACACGTCCAAGCTCAAAGCATATGGCAGCGCAGCCGCGGGCCAGTACGTCCACATGTCACTCAGCTTTGCGTACAGAGGCAGGCACTACTATGCATACTAATAACGCGCAACAGTGACGGCGTTCTCAGCGATGAATCAGGCGGGGTGGTAGTAAAACCCTGCACGGCCGCCGAAATCACCTTCTACGAATCGCTCACTGCACACGCCGATCTTGCGCGCCATCTCCCCACGTACATGGGTCAGCTGTCGCTCTCGGCTGACCAGGCTGCTGCAACAGAGAGCGTAGAGAGCGGAACCATAAAAACGGCTGACGGCACCATTGAGCGATTGCACGGCAAGAAGCTCGCTACCGATCTGCACATCGTACTGGAGAACATTACACATGGATTCAAGAAGCCAAATGTTCTGGATCTGAAACTCGGCGCGCAGCTGTGGGACGAGGCTGCGAAACCGGAGAAGAGAGCGCGGCTGGATGCTGTGAGTAAGGAAACTACGAGTGGTAGTCTGGGCTTCAGGATAGCGGGCATGCGCACGTACAAGGGCGCTGATGTACCAGACGTCCCCGAAGAGCTGAAGGAGTTTGTCGAGGCAGACAAAGAGGCGGGATGTTGGGTATACAACAAAATGTACGGGCGCAAGTTCAATACCGAAGACATCACCGACGGCTTCCGAGACTACATCTTCCCCGGCGCGCAGTCCGAAGCGGAGCTCGACAGGGCGAGGGAGGTGCTCGCGTACTTCCTAGGCGAGGTAAAAGACATCCAAGAGGTGTTTGAGAGCAAAGAGAGCAGGATGTACAGCGCAAGCATACTCCTTGTCTATGAGGGAGACGTGGAGGAATACGCAAACACGAAACAGAAGCTACGATCTGCGCACCCCGAGGATGAAGATGAGGACGACGAGGAGACGCTGCCTAAGCTGGCTGAAGTCAAGATGATTGATTTTGCTCACGCGACATGGACTCCAGGGCAGGGGCCCGACGAGAATGCGCTCCAGGGCATGAGGAGTACTGCCAAGATATTGAAGGAATTGCTGGACGAGGCGCATAAGGAGTAGAGCGTGGGGACCACTTTGTTGAAAGTATTAATAGAGTACAAGCGGAGAACACCCTAGATATCATTACACCAATAACTGTAGATAGTGTTGACTGCCTACCAACCTGCATCCTGCAGCCATTGTTCCAACCTCCCGTCTCATCATCTCACACATCCTTAGTCTTCTCCATTCCCACCTACACTCTGTATCATTCGCCGTTCAGTGCATCGTTATTTTGCTTTAGTATGTTTCACTTGGCCTACGTACTTCGATCCTTGCAGAACTCCCTCGTAGATATAGCTTCGTTGTTATGCTCTTGTGAACTGCACAACTCAAGTGGTCGTGCTAGAATTATTTGTTGACGGTGCATTGTGAGGCGTATCCATAGGGGACACTTTCGCCAATGAAGAGAGCCAGATCTCGCGGTGGCGCTGCCAAGTGGGCCGAGGGTAGGTGACTTGAGTAATGGTTGAGGATTGTTGCAAGCGGAGAGAATGAGGTGGAGAGGCCTGAGGAGCGCCAGGCACTTCTCTTTCGGAAATCGGATGATTTGTAGGGATGATTTTGGACACCGCAAGAGGAACGGTGCGAACTGGAAGTGCGACTGTGCGAATGATGGTCGGGATCATGGCGCAAGATAATTTGATATGGGTCATCTGAGTATGTGGTTTATGCGTGTGTGTGGTAAGAGGAGTGAAGTTGTTAGTAACTGGGGTGCACGTGGCTTATCATTCCTTAGATCATAGTACTAACGGTAATGATCTGCTCTCATTGTACGACCAGATTGCATGATCATGAGGTAGTCGATGGTCGCAACATGGCCATGTTCTTAGCCTAACCATGGTACGATATCGCATGCCAAGGGGTTACGGGAGTCGATCAATGCAGCTCATCGATGGACAGCGCAAGCATTTTTGACGGCAAATTGCGTTGCAGATCTCACGGCTCTGATGTACGCCTAGGACTGGGTTCTTGGCAAGATTAGGTTCATATATCAGGCTGGTAGTGCATCCGGAACTTTCTGTTTGAACGATCGGCCGCTCGGGTTTGAAATTGCTCGCCATTCAGCTCAAAGACGAGCGGCTTTCGAGGCGTCTCTCCCTCTGAGTTAAGAAGGGGCACCTCGAAGCGAAAGATCGTGTGCTCCTTGGGAAGTGCTACAGTCGTTAGTCATACTTACCACTTACCGTATGCCTGCATCTAATGGCTTACCTTTTACCACGTTGTGCTTTGTAATGATCTCAAACGTAAACCTTGTATCGCGGACTATGATACCCTCGAGCCCGACGCGGCTCACACACCGACTCCGCACGACACTCACAAGAGCACCATGCATATCGGCTGTGGCTAAATTTTGCCCGCTGGCATTGGGCGTGATCAATGCACTCTTGGTTGCATCGTTCAGGCCCAAGACCTCCCTCATATACCCAACCCACAGGCCGTGCAAACCCTCATAAATTGCATACTTCTGCTGCTCTTTGGGGATTTCGTTGAGACATAGCGCGCGCTTCTTCGCAGCAGATAGCGGACGAGGCTTGTTCTTGCTGCGCTTGCGGTTGGTTTCTTTGCGATCGTTTAGGGCGCGGCGACGAACTGCGCGTGCAGAGGGTGTAGGGGATGTGGCGCGGATGTAGAGGGGTCGTTTTATGACGCGCTCATGAAAGTGTGATTCTGCGGTCGAAGGAGAGAAAGCGCGTCGGAGGAGGGTTTTGGCAATATGCGGATTGATGTCTGCCATTGCGACTGCGATTGCGGGATTGGGTCGATCTGCACGTGAGTTGCCCGCTGCACTTGGACGGGAACTTCTGAAATTAATGATTCGTGTTTTCAAGTGTGTGCGACACGCTAATAGTATCTGCGGACTATTTAGATCGTCGTCGTTGTCATTGTTGTCGTCGATTGTATCTTGCAGGTGCAGACGTCGCAAGGATGATGAGTGTCGGCACTTAGCGCGACAAATGTAGGTTAGACCGGCGGCTCGGCTATCGTTTTTCCGCAGTCCCTCCAGCACACATTGCGACCATCGAAACATCAAAATCGACCTCAGCTTCTCGACAACACCGCTAACCCGCAGCAACCGTCAAGATGAAGTACATGTACGTTTGCCCATGGGCTCTGCCTCCCGAAATGCCGCAATCCACAATTTTCACCCCCCGAAACGGTCAATGGACGCCTCCATACCAAGTCCAACAACCGCAAAACATAGACTCCGAGTATGCATGCTGATCAGTGTGCAACAGTCACTCCGAGGAAGAGCTCGCGATCCCTGAGGGCGTCAAGGTCGCCATCAAGAACCGATTCGTCGTTGTTGAGGGTGAGTGGGCTCTGGAAAATGGTCTGCGAGCATGTTACTAACATCTTCGACAGGTCCCCGAGTAAGACAGTCACGGTAAATTCGGCAATGCAGTTCTCACACAAGACAGGGCAAGCTATCCAAGGCTCTCAACCACTTGGCGGTCAGCTTCACACACGTACGTCCGAAACCACGACATCGATCGGAGGCATATACTAAGACTGGAATAGCCTAAGAAGAATGTGATCAAGATCGAGCTTCACCACGGTTCGCGCAAGAGCGTCGCCACCCTCCGCACTGTCCGCACCCTCATTGTACGTCGCAAGCACCGAACGATTCTCAATACTAGCAGGATATAAGGATTGGACTGACTGGGTATAGAACAACTTGATCATTGGTGTTACCAAGGGTTACAAGTACAAGATGCGCTACGTATATGCCCAGTATGTCGCACCATTCGCAAATCACTCCAAGGTTGCTTGGAACACTTTTCGTTCGATGTGGCTTGTCTAGTATCTTGTTGCTATCGACAGAGTCAGAATGGGCTGGTTGAATGGCATCTGGAAAACGGACAAGCCATATGGGACTGCTGCGACGGGAGCACTTTGCAGGAACTAGGCGTTGCTGACATATTGTCTAGTTTCCCCATCAACGTCAACCTGGACAAGAACAAGGAGACCGGCTGCTGGGAGGTTGAGATCAGGAACTTCATTGGCGAGAAGCTTGTACGAAGGGTCGTCATGAGGCCCGGTGTCGAGGTTGAGGCGTCAAAGAACCAGAAGGATCAGCTTGAACTCTCTGGAAACGTGAGAAATGTGCTGCAACTACGAAGCTCATCGACGCTAACGTATATATAGTCGCTCGAGGACGTCTCCCAGGGTGCCGCCGATATCCAGCAAATCTGCAAGGTCCGCAACAAGGATATCCGAAAGTTCTTGGACGGTCTGTACGTGTCGGAGCGCGGCAACATCGTTGAGGAATCGTAAACGGGTTTGGGGAGTCGGGTTTCTTTACGGGCATATGAGCATCTATGAACTTCTCTGCATCACATGCGGTTGGCGCCTGGGGGGTTAAGCTCAAAAAACGATGTCAAACAATACCACCATGACTTGATGGAAGTGCGCATTCACGAAGAGTGACGTGACGAAAAGTCCACAAGTTCGATACTTGCCTGGAACCATAGATGATCAGAACTCGTTTCTGTACCTCGAGAGGAATTTAGTCGACGATACACTTTCGTAGCCTCAGAAAGAGCTTCTCCTATCTTCCAGCAAGCGCAATGATTGCATGTGCTTGATGATGCGACATATCTGGACAGCTTCAAATGGTGTCATCGCCCAAAGCGCTACTCCGCTAACCCCTATGCATGGTTAATCATGATCCTTCCCAAATAGGCAAGTCATTTTCCTACGGATTTGTACTGTCGTCATGAGGCAGCATTACGGTGTTGACGGCACGGCGGCACGTCGTGCCTAGGTGTACACCCCGCACAACGCTCTCTGTGGTGCCCGCGAATCACATAACCACCGGGTCTAATAATGAAGCTATCCCTGCAAATCCCGGCTTTTCCCAACTCATCATTCCACGGATGAGGAAGCAAGGGTACAAGCACGGGGAAATTGCCGACATTGCAAGTATATGAGGGAGAAGCCACCCGACGTTTTGGTCTTGATCGTAAATTCTTACCTTTTCTACGATAACTTCGCTCGAAAGCTTTAAACCAAATTGCAATCATGGCGGATAAGACGGATATCATGGGCCTTTTTGATGAGTCAAAGGCTGAATATAGACGTCTAGGAAAAAGCGGGTTGAAGGTCTCGGTTCCTATTTTGGGTGCTATGAGCATTGGAAGTGCGAAATGGCAACCTTGGGTCGTTGATGAGGCAGAGGCCTTGCCGCTACTGAAGGCTGCGTATGATCGTGGTCTTACAACGTGGGATACTGGCGAGTCAAGAGAAAATCTTCGATTTAGAACGTCTGCTGATGCCATCAAAAGCCAACGTCTACTCCAATGGAGTCTCCGAGGAAATTGTGGGCAAAGCGATCAAAAAGTATAACCTCCCTCGTGAGAAGCTTGTCATTCTCACAAAATGCTCCATGTATGTTGGCGAAGATCCTAGCATACGCACTGTTCAGTATGGCAAGGAGTTACCTCAATTGAAAGACTATGTCAATCAAGGTGGTCTATCGAGGCAGGCAATCTTCAACGCCGTCAATGCATCACTCAAACGCCTTGATATGGACTACATCGACCTTTTGCAAATTCACCGCTTCGATCCCAACACACCTTTGGAGGAGACCATGGAGGCGCTACACGACCTGGTCAAGAGCGGTAAGGTCCGATACATCGGCGCCAGTTCTATGTGGGCGGTGCAGTTCGCGCAGATGCAGTTTACTGCTGAGAAACATGGCTGGACAAAGTTCATTAGCATGCAAAACCATTACAACCTGCTATACCGAGAGGAAGAGCGTGAGATGAACCGTTTCTGCAACGACACTGGTGTTGGTCTTATACCCGCATGTTTCCTCCTACATTGTTCATAGTGTGCTTGTTCACTAATATGTTTGCAGTGGGCGCCTCTCTGCCGTGGCCATCTTGCCCGCCCGCCTTCCGCGTTCGGCTCTACGACGCGTTCAGAGGGCGAGAAAACAGCGGCCAACCAGTCTTCCGGTAACACGGAACGCGACAAGAAGATCATAGGACGCGTTGAAGAGATTGCGAAGAAGCGTGATTGGAAGATGAGCCATGTTGCGTTGGCATGGATCAACAAGCGTGTCGCAAGTCCCATTATTGGATTCTCGAGTGTCGAAAGAATGGACGAAGCACTTGCCGCAAGAGGCAAGGAGTTGAGTGAAGAGGAGGAGAAGTACCTTGAAGAATTGTACGAGCCTGTTAGGATTGTGGGTCATTCATAGAGAGATGGCGCGATCGTCTTGAGCTTGCTTTTGATGACTTGGCAAAGGGATTGCTCGGTTCGTACAAGAGTCCGGCGCTGAAGCTATGGCGCTTCGATGCGCGTGGATGAGTGGCTTTGTTAACCCGCCGGCCAATGACGTAGGCCGCGTGATGTATCTCACCACCGTGTTTGAGCTCCGATGGGCTCCGACACGACCACACAGTGCGCAGAAAAATGGCAGGCCATCTCAAGGCGAGGAATGCGGCTCAATTGCTAATTTTAACACAATGTCCATGTTGTTGTGATGCCAAAGTTTCCTGTTGACACAGGCTTTGGTTGTTGGCGTTCGTTCCTCCCTTCCCCGCATTCTGGGTGATGCTCCCCTTCCCCGCATTGGCCCGTCCATTCATGTCTCACGCCGGGATTGGACCATATGTGGTGATCAATCAAGTGACCGTCCTCTGTGCGTGCCGGCGACAGACGAAACCCCTCATAAGCTGCGCCCTCCCTCCCTTCCTGTTCTTCCTTCCTCATCCCACACTGTGCCTGATAGTCTTCACCCAGCCGCAGCATCAAGCAATTACTACACAGCTTCCTAGCTCTTTCATCATCCACCTCTCCTCTCATTAGCAAGTCATCTACCACTGCCCTCCATTACAATGGCCGCAGAGACAGAAAACACGCTCCAGAAGGTCGACTCGCTCACCGAAGAGCACAAGGATGGCGCCGCCAAGAAGGGTCACCGCAGAGTCAGCTCCATGGCTGCTGACGTCTACCGCATCGAGGACCTAGGTAAGTGCTCCATGATGCCCTTGATGCGCCTGAGAGGTGGCAGCTATGAGGAGGGGAATGGACCGGGCTAACAGACGACAGAGAAGGAGGGCAAGAAGATTGATATCTCCATCGAGACACAGAAGCTCAACTGGTAGGTGAATAGTCTCTTATTGCTGATACAGCGGCGTCGTAACATGCCATGTCGTCGCCGCCGATACTCTCGCCGTCCGAGTGGTTCCGGTACTATGCAATGGCTGCATGTGATGCTTACTTTGTACCCTACAGGAAGCTCAACAAGTCGCCCACAACCGTCGAGGACCCAGCTGTCTTGAAGCTGCCACTCACTGAGCCCAAGCTCAAGTCGATTGCCCTGCACTTCCCACTCGGCCTAGAGGTCACGGCACGGAACATGAAGGGTGTTACTATCAAGGACGCATTAGACGCCATCCACAAGCAGTTCAAGAAGCGCGTAAGTGTCCTCAACAAGGCCTTTTATGCGAGCTTCACTGACACGTGTCCAGGCAGACGACGAGTTCGAGAAGCCTTACCTGATGGGCTTTGAGTGGGACCCCGAGGAGTGCTACACCCGCTTCATCGTCCATCAGTCGGCCGTACCAACTGCGCCCAACTCCTTCGGCTCCGGCGGCAAGAAGAAGAAGAACAAGAAGGCCGAGGGCGAGGAGGGTTCCTAAATGAAGAACTCGCCCCCTTCCCAAACTTCGACTTTTACACACAGCCTCTGTCATACTCCCTGCTTCGGCATAGGTTTGTGCGGGGTATGGATATGCACGTGGGTGCTGGTCAATCTTCGTATCGATGTGGGAAGAGCGAGCGCTTCTGCTGCGACGGCGTAGTTGGTATACTGTAAGCCTGCACAGGCAGGTCGTCTGCCAGCCGTTGTCGTCGTCGGGTAGATAGACGTCGTGGAACCGTTCGGAGGTGCTTGCTAGGGTACGAGGCAGCGCCAACTTATGTAGGCTCTCGGATACCATTCCATGTCGCTGGACAGCGCGTGAGACAATGAAGAGAGCTGCTTATCGTGATCCTTTCTGCAGAGCTTGTTGTGATGTCGTTGAAAGCTTCAGAGGTGAACCAGGGCGGGACCCACTGCGGGCATGTCTAACTACTCTATCTAAGCGAAGGGCACGATGTTGCCATCCGCGGCCTGAATTACCCATCAATTGACACTACACTACATACATGGTAGTAATGTGTGCCCCGGAATTCATATCTTCGCCATCGACTCATTCAAGCCTTAGCTTGTCGCATGCGCGATCGACCCAAGCCTATGAGGCTCGCTTTTCTGCTTGCGGATGGGGTAGCCTGTAGCTTCGCCTTGGTAGCGCTGCAAGCGCTGGCGTTTCACCACCCGCAGCATGACCTTTACCCTTCGACACCGTATTTTACATGTCGCAAGCTTATCTTTTCTTCAGTCCAACTTCGTATCAATTTGACTCACTCCCATATGACTCTACACCTGCTGTCACGTCATACGTACATGTTACCATAGCTAGCAAACACCGGCATCCTCCGCTTCTTTACACCACGGCCGCAACTCTCTGCCTTGAGCATAAAGATAAGCCCGGTGCATAGTGAATCAACATCACACTATATACACCATGTTCCACAACCTCCAGATACGATCTGCCAAGTCTCACCGTCGCAAGCCCAGCTTGACCATCCGATCAGGCGTCACAAAGCGCCGAGTCTCAGCAGTCTCAGCCGCTACTGCCAGCAATGTGCCGTCCATAACCTTTATGGAAAACCTATTTGGCGCTGAATTCCCAGAGGCCTTCGACAGCACCGATGAACGCTCGTTTAAGAGCAAGAAAACAATCTTGGACCTGCCAACCGAACTCCTCGACATTGTATGTGAATACGTATCAAAGCTCGACATTAAGAGATTGCGACTCGCCAGTAAGCGGCTAGCGGACAGTGTATACCTTCGGATAGATCGTGTATACATCTCACCAAATCGAGCTAATCTGGACTATCTGCGCACCATTCTGGCCCATCCCCGGTACAAGGGCCGCGTCCATGAGATTGTTTTCGATGGAACGCGACTGGAAGAGTATCCGACCCTTGAGAGCTTTCGTAAAGCAATTATTTTCGGTGAAAGGCATATTAGACTGGCCATTTGCAAACGGCTGGATGAGGCGCTTGAGATCTATGGCGATGACGGCATCCAGTATTACCATTTCCTGAATGGAGAAGGCATGTTCAAGGATACCGACGGATATCTGAACGACGCTGTTAAAGAGATTTTGCTACGGTACGAGGATGATTTCTCGAGAGACGTGCTTGCCAGGAATGCGATGATGATGAGCATTGCAGATAGCTATGCGGTGTATCAAGACCTGTACCGCGAAGAGCAGGAAATCGCGTCCCAGCAATTGGATGCAGAAGCTCTACACCAGGCGCTCGCCGGCTTCCCCAAACTAAAACGGATCACACTCACGAGCGAGACTTGGTGGCCGTGGAATATTCAACCTCGATACAATACGCCATTTCGTCGTTCGCTGCCCTCGGGCTTCCGCAAACCAGTTGCCTACTCCGGCTATGACGACCCAGTGCCGCTAGGGGTTACTCATTTAAACCAATTGCCAGAGCCTGATCGATCAGTATGCAGAGGTTATAGTATTGTTCTATCCGCTCTACTTTCCATGCCGGTCCCCAGCATCGAGGAGCTCATTTTTGACTCCTCTAATAACTCGCGAGTCGGCATGCCGTGGCACATCTTTGACTCTAACAAATCAGCTTTCCTCGACAGCACGAAACTCATGTTTCGACGCACGCCACTAAACCGCCTTCAGCTATCTTTCGTTTATTGCGCTTGCACCAGCACGACGCACCAGGGATCAAACATTAAGGCCATTATCCCAATTCTACTTTCGGAGCTAAGAAATCTCGAGCACCTGGACCTCAATATGCGGGGCTGGGACTGGTATGACGACCAGTCGGTAACCTATCTCCTTCATGAGCAGAGAATCACTACGCTCAAGACTCTGACCCTGCGACATTGTGTAATGTCAGAGGACGAGTTGTACAATCTAATAATCGCACTAAAGAGCGTGCAGCACGTTACTTTGTGCCACATGACGATCGATGGCAGCGAGCCTGTGCACTGGGTGCAAACATTCGAGCGACTGAGAGACTACTACGCGACAACCATGCAAATTTCCAAACCGCACTACACCATTATCGAGCCATTACCATCCGAAGGTGGGGATGTCGGAGATGACGGAGAATGGTTAGCTGAACACTACTCACATCTGGTTGATGAGGAGGTGGATGCGTTCTTGTATAGGGAGGCTGACTGTCCGTTTTTGGAGACTGCTGAAAGGGAGGATGAGTGGGACGTTATCAGGAGGGATGTTGGATGGAGGGTGTATGATGGAGATTGGGCGTCGAGGGAGAGCATGTCCCAGATTTATGAGAGGGAGGGGAGATATGAGATGTAGGGTGAGGTTCTGGCATCATGCACAATATGGAAAACAAGCTGGGTATATGGCATGGGGCTTGAAATTTGAATAATTGGATAGATGATTTTCTCCAGGTCCAAGTAACTTTTTGTCCTTTCTCGTCGAGATAATAGTTCAGCTTGCTCAGCTTGTTCAGCCTTTGCACACGTTTCGCCCTACTTACTGTACACTCCTCCCTACACCCTGTCCGATTCCCACGATATTCTTATGGTCGCTCGGATTGGCAGCAGCCTCATACAACACCGACACTGCCTCCTTGTTCAGCTTCATAAAGTCGCCCTTGAAGGCCAAATAGCTAATCCTCGTCTCGTCGTCGTCGCCATTGCTCCAATTGTCCTCGAAGAACAGGGCCAGACTTCTTGTGGTGCCGAATTTTGCCCGCTTGACGGGAATCTCCTGCACCTCGGATGTCTGGCTTATCTCAAGCAGCTGCGTGGGCTCCTTCTCCGACGCAGTCTCAAAATCGAGCGAGTCTTGGTTGACGAAGACTTTGAGCGTCTTGGGACAGTCGGGTCCTGGACTTGTGCGTAGGATTATGCTGTGCAGGCGTACTTGGCCGGTGAAGGGGACGGTCATGAGGAGTTGCTCGTCGGCGCTGCTTTTTAGCTCGGGCGTGGGGTCGAGGCGCTGTGCCCATGTCTTCTGACATATGGCACGTCCGCTGTTGGACTCATGTTCATTGAGGGTGACGAGTTTGGGGAAGTCGATCTGCTCGTATAGTATGTTTTGCAGAGCAGGCGTAATGTCGTCGGAGTGATCGTGGCCATCGCCGTCGCCGTGGTCGTGATGGTGGTCGTGGTGCTCGTCGTGACAGTGGGATTGCGACATGTTGGCGTTGTACTTGTCGAAGTTGCTAGTGGGGGAGGGGCGGGCACGTGGCGGGGTACCTAGGTAGGTATCGGTATCTAGCTTGCGCTCCAGTGATCAAATGCAGGCCGGACGTTGTGGAGAGGCGTGGAAGTATGTATTTGGTAGATGAGCAAGTGCAAAGTGGCTAATATTACGTACGCTTCCGGGTGTGCGACAGGAAGTAGCAGAAGAAAAAACATGTCAAACGAAAAGGCATCTCATTTCATATATCTCTCGGGCACGTGGTCACCGCAAGCGTCGATGCGCAAACACAGTCTCAGTTGCTATATGGGGATGCTAGGAAACAAGCATGCATGCATCACATAATCGAACCGCGCAGAAAATGCCAATCAACACCCCAACACCGCGCTCTAATGCCATGTATGTATAAGCAAAGTAAATGCAGTGCTCCGTTATGCAAGCATGGGCTGCGACGCCTGCTCAGCAGCCCTTTCTCTCGCTCGTCTCGCAGCCCTATCCTTGGCTATCTGCGCCTTCTCCTCGGGTGTGAACTGTGGTTGGGCGACAGGCGCATCGGGCAGTGCGGGGACCACGCCGTTGACTTCGGCCTCTAGGGCCTCAAGCTCATCTTCGACTTCGTCCTCGTCTTGGTTGGACATTTTGTTTGCGAGCAGTTCGCTGACTTCCTGTTGCCGTTGTATTAGCATAGCCATGTGCCATGGAGAAGGGATAGGCGCACTTGTTGATAGGCGCGAGCCTCCTCACTCTCGCCCAGCAACTTCTCGACGTTCTCTATACCGCCCATTTCCTGGTGGATGGCTTTGAGGACGGCGGTCCCCTGCTGCAGTCCATACAAGACATCTTTCTGCACCAGCGCAAACTCGACGTCGCTTGTCAACACTTCGAGCTGGGCCAACTGTTGATCCGTCTTGGACAGCAGACTCTCCTGGTACTTCTTCCGTCTCAGCGCCAGCTTTGCCTTGTTCGTATCGCCCTTGGCCAAGCACTCTTTTGCAATCTCCTTCTCGCGGTCGGTGAGAACGGTGATGCGCTTCTGGTACTGGCGCAGCTTGTCGCGCTGGTTCTTCATGTCCAGGATCGCCCTTACCTTGTTAATATTGGAGAGGCAAAACCACTGGCAGAGGCGACTTACTTGTCCTGGGCGGAGATCTTGTTTGCGCTGCTCGAGTTGCCCATATTGCTGCGATCTCCATGGGTGTGTCGGGAGGGTGAGTGTCCACGAGTTGCGCATGCGACTCTTGACGTATGCAGCCAGGCACGCCAGGGAAGGTGGGAAGCTAGAGCGGAATACGGCCGGCGGAATTCAGCCGGCGCTAGTCTTATCGATAAGGCGCGTGAACTTTTTGGTGACTGGGTCGAACCTGTTGAAGATATGAACGCTACTTCTCCAAACGAGATTGTTGGGTAGGGACAAGCCCACGGAACCAATGTGCAGGGCTACAGCGCCGGTATCGAATAACCCTTGTAAACAGCGGGATCTCCTCCAACTTCAACCTAGCACCATTTCATCAACTTTTCAATCATAACGTATCACGCAATTAATATGGCACGACATCGCTCAGCCCTCCAGACTAGTCTTGACAAAGACGTCTATCAAGTTGTTCGCAAATACCTAGACGACCATGATGAGTCATCGTCGAAGCTGCGGCTGTCTGTTGTATACGACTCTATCCAGCGTTCCAATTCGAGCCTCAAAAGACGACCCAGGAAGCAGCTGGAGGATTCCATTGATCGCGTCATTGATGTCATTCGCAAAGATGAAGAACCCGACGATGACGACATGGCCGAGCTCGAGGGCGACTTCGCTATGGACGAACCACAGGAGAAAAAGGACCGATCGGGTGACTGGATGAACCGCCAGATTGTCAAAGGCTGGGGTATTCCCACCGCCACTGGCGAGACGAGCAAGAAGCGGGACGCGGAAAAGTCGAAAGAAGAGCGTGACAGTAAGAAGCAGAAAAAAGCAGAGGCGCGAGGCAGCAAGATCGATACTGCAGCACCCACCGGTGTTACATTAGATGATCTTGGCGGGGTCACAAAGGTGAAGGAGCAATTGAAAGAGCACCTGGTACTACCACTCCTCATGTCACACGTATATGTCAATCGAAAGATTCCTATACCTCGCGGGATCCTTCTCCATGGACCACCTGGATGCGGAAAGACTGTCATCAGCCGAGCCTTTGCTGCCGAGCTTGGTGTCCCCTTCATTGAAATCCTGGGTCCTTCTGTCGTTTCAGGCATGTCTGGGGAGTCCGAGAAACAAATTCGCGAGCATTTCGAGAAGGCTAAAGCAGTTGCGCCGTGTCTCCTATTTATTGATGAGATTGATGTTATTGCGCCTAAGCGCGATAGCGCACAGAGTCAGATGGAGAAGAGGATTGTAGCCCAACTTCTCATATCCATGGACAGTCTCGCAATGGAAGGCAACAACGGCAAGCCTGTAATCGTACTTGCAGCCACCAACCGCCCAGATAGTCTAGACCCGGCTCTTCGACGTGGAGGTCGATTCGATACCGAGATCAACATGGGCGTACCAAATGAGCTAACGCGGCGGTCTATCCTCAAAGCGCTTACGCGTGAAATAAAACTATCCCCAGATGTTGACTTTGGTGTTTTGGCGAGGAGAACTGCAGGATTCGTCGGCGCGGATTTGAAAGACCTCGTCAGCAAGGCAGGCACGTGGTCCATGGATGAATTTCGGAGAGCGCTTGAGAAGCAGGCAGCTAGTGTGGAGACTACAATGGAAATCGACGACGATACAGATACTCAAGTCAACCAGTCAATTCGTCGTTTGATCACTCGAGTAAGAGACACGGAAGCTCAGCCACCAGAAGGATATGAAGATATAGCCCTTGCCATGGAAGCCTTTGAGGCTGTTCTCCCAACCATAACCCCTTCATCAAAGCGAGAGGGCTTCGCGACTGTACCAGATACTACGTGGCGTGACGTCGGAGCATTATCTGGCATTCGGGAAGCGCTGGAGATGGCTATCTGCGAGCCTATCAAAGATCCAGTTAAGTTCGCCAAGTTTGGCATCACAGCGCCTACTGGAGTGTTACTCTGGGGTCCTCCAGGCTGTGGTAAAACACTTCTGGCAAAGGCAGTGGCTGCGGAGTCAAAGGCGAACTTTATAAGCGTCAAAGGGCCTGAATTATTGAATAAGGTATGTTCTATGATTTGATCCGCGATGGCTTTTACTGAGAGTTTCTAGTACGTCGGTGAGTCCGAACGCGCGCTTCGACAAGTCTTCGAGCGTGCCCGCTCTTCCGTCCCCTGCGTCATCTTCTTCGACGAGTTTGATGCCCTTGTCCCGAAACGCTCTACAGAGCTCCACGAAGCCTCTGCGCGCGTCGTCAATACGCTCCTCACCGAATTTGACGGCCTTTCCATGCGCAGCGGTATCTACGTCATCGCCGCGACCAATCGACCCGAGATGATTGATGAGGCCATGCTTCGGCCGGGTCGTTTGGAGACTCTCCTCTATGTCAAGCTACCAAAGCCAGAAGAGCGTGTGGATATTCTCAGGGCTCTGATTCGTCAACGTGGCGTGATCAACCCTGAGCTGGCCGAAATAGCCAGGCTAGACGCCTGTAAAGACTTTTCGGGTGCTGATTTGGAAAGCCTATTGCGCAAAGCTGGGCAGCACGCCTTGAGTCGGCGCGGCGAAATGGTGGAGCTTGTTGACTTCGAGGAAGCCGCGAAGACTCTCAAGCCTAGTGTTGGAGATGTGAAGAAGTACGAGAGACTACAAGATAGGTTCGGAACGAATCGATGAATCCAACGTATACGCCTAGCATTGGTATAAACATATCCCTCATTCTATCTGAGAGTATCGTAGTCGCCTAATACCCATGTATAAATTCTCTGAAACTTTACTTCGATACTTCAATGTTTGACCGCCCCGGAGATCACTCTCGGGGAACTAGAATAGCCGGACAACTACAGTCACGCCCAAATTCACCACGTCCAATTCTACGATTACCCCTGGCAACTGTAAGCAGTTTAGGATGTGTACATTTGCAATTGTATAACTCTATCATAGAGTCGCCGGGGGTAGTCGTAGAATCAGACGTGGTGGATTTGGGCGTGGCTGTAGTTGTCCGGCTATTCTAGTTCCCTAAGAGGCTCACTATGCTTCTCTATGTTTTAAGCTGGGTGAATGGCCTTGCGGCGACAATGATATAAGCGTTCAGAATGAACCTGCAATCATTCTCTTAGGGAATTAGAATAGCCGGACAACTACCACGTCCGATTCAAAGCTATAAAAACTGTCTACGATCACCCCCGACCTTTACGATAGGAGTTGTACGAAAAAAAAATGCAAAAGGCGAAAGGCTCTATATTTGTACAAATCCCATTATAGAGTCGCCGGGGGTAGTCGTAGAATTGGACGTGGTGAATTTAGGCGTGGCTGTAGTTGTCCAGCTATTTTAGTTCCCTAAGAGTTATTGTCTTCGAGGTGCGGCATTTAAGTCATTTGAAGTCGTAATAGGTCGTCTAGTACGTGGTAGCGAGGACACGCTCTCAGTATATACAGCACCGGAGGGGCGTGGACGCCACGCTTCTCTATGTAGAAGGTAACAAAAAGCCATCAATCACTGCGGACATGAAACCGAACCAATAGGCGCTTTGAAGGGTTGTGGACTCCTCAACAGAGCCATATATGTGGCGATGCCATCCAACCTAGGTAACCTCTTACACAATCATCGAAAACTGCGGGCAAAAAGCCGACCCAATCCCATCTTATGCGGAACCTTCAACCACCTCTGAAACCCAATTTAACACTACGATACCCCTGATTCTGGTAATTCCACCAAAAGTATCGAACCCTGCGGTCACCCAACAGAGCTAATATGTTATCCATGTCCCATTACCATCATGAGCTGAACAACAACCGCGCTTGGCGGTTGAAAACAGTACAAGCCTAGCCGACTTTGTGTCCGCAGTTTCCTACTCGTTCGGGAAACTGACGGAGCAAAGAACCGAGTTCACATGCGTGGATATAACACATATATCTGCTAAAACTTCTCAGTCTGGGGTTTCGAATCGAGATTGCAAGTCGCGACCACGGATCACCAATCATGCATGGAAGGGTGAGAGGCTGTGATGTTTTAGCCGCAAAACTCCTCGATTCGAGGTGTAAACGTTTCACGGTTGTTTAGCCTCAGAGGATATCCGAATATACGTTGCAGCTGTACTTACTGCTGTTTTGGGTAATAAACTGCCAGACGTGTTGATTGTAGCTTGACTTTTCGGCGAAATGCATCAAGGAGCGACGCTAACTGTACTGGTATCGTAGGATGGCGTATGGTCGTGCCCCCCCAACATTCTTCTCTTACGCCATAATTCCAAGCTTTTTCCCTGTCTTTCTAAAAACCCCTCGGCTCGAAATGCATCAGTAGTAGAAAATAGTTTCCAGTCTGTGCACAAGCCTCATCGCAACGTGATATACGTTATGTATTCCTTCCATTGGAGTGCTTCAAACTTATAAGCCGCCCACAGGAACAGCAACAATACCGACCTCGACTCCTTCATGCGGGTTCCCGATGGGGGAGAAACATCAAACGGAAGCTGGTATTGGGTGGCGCAGTTGGCGGAAGTGACCGAACTTAGCAGTAGGTTTGGAAAGATCGGCGGCTTGCGGCGTTCAAGGACAGCTTAGGTTTGCCGAAACGTGGAGCGATTTCCTGCACGAACTGACCGAACCGTCCGAAGGATGATGGATTAGGTAGTTTGCGCAAGTAAAAGGAGTTTGCCACCGAACTAATCACAGCACTGAAGAACCTGGTCTTGTGCTGCAAGTCTTACCTACCCGGGTGGTGAGCAATACACACACCTTGCCGGACCAAACCCCCGCTGCTCGGCCCGTGGACTAACAGTACCTAGGCACGGTTCCGAAGAGCGGCTTTGCATTACAAGAAGTTTAGCAGCATTTCAGGTCTTTTGATCTCCTTGCCATTTCGCTGGTCCCTGGTCCTGGTTGTGGGTATGAGCATTTAGGTCGTTGATTCATACTCAGGCTAATGGTAATGCACGGCGTCGACTGGACCACTCATATGGGCCACAACAGCCATGGCACAAGCATTGCGTAGTTGGTAAAAATAGATATCCACCGTACAACCCTCAGGTTATTTATTTCGCCTGCAATACATACAACTTACTCCTCTCCTGCCTTTACTTCCAACTCACGACTCGCTCAATAACGATAGTGGTCGTCCAGCCCCCTTTCCAGAGTTCCCAGTCCTCTGGGCCCCTCGGCATTCATGGCGCTTTCAGGATGACCTAATATGATAGCTTGCCTAGCTCCAAAGGGCCCGCCTTGATCCCCATCATCCAGCGGTATAGTCAGATCGCCCTCTCTTTCTCCTCCACCTTCCCCTTCCCACTTCAGAAACTTTTCAAAGGCGCTGGTGCCGCGTATGCTACCAGTCTTGTCGTACCGTTGAATCATATGGCGCATCTGTGTGATCCAGCGTGCGCAGTCTTTGCAGACGGCCATGTCCCTGCTGACATGGGTGCGCTTCACCGGAGCATCGCATTTGACGGCTACAAGTTGGTGGTCTGGTAGGGTAGAATAATCCAACGCTGCAGTATAGGTGTAAGAACCAGCGCTAGACTGTGAAGTTCTGGGTGTGGCTGCACCTGATGGTCCAGAAGTCCCGCGTCGAGACGATGACAACGACGCACTGGTTGAAGAGCGCGAAAGTTGCCCACTTAGTGAGAAGAACCGCCGTGTCGATGAGGTGCGCTTTGGTGGTGCGTGGAAGTTTGTTGCTGGTGGAGATACTGGTGGGGAGCCTGGTCCGCGGAGATCATTCAGCCTCTGGACAGCCGCGTCGCACAGCGTCCATGGGTGGTTGTGTGACTCTCCAATATGTCCGCAGCCATTATGTTGACTGTAATTATGATAACACATGGTCGCGATGGTCGGCAGCAATGACGTAGTTTGTCGATGATCGGGTAAGATAGCGCAGTAGGTTGAGGTATGCAGGGATTTGCGTTATTGCTTACGGTGGAGCAGAGGACCCTGAATTATGAAGTACAGAGGTTACTGTGTAAGTGAATGCACTTAACACATGACTTCACACGAACATATAAGCTACTGGAATCTGCCAGCTGTGACTCTAATCCTTTTTTGCTGTCAGCCAGCTCTCGTATTCTGACTCTTTGTGCCCTGTTTATTGGGCGAGCGGTGAAGCGATTTTCGCAAGGATCGGGTTATGTCACGTGCCGTCTCCGACGTGGCAGGTCCTTGACCTGGTGATGATTTGGCAGGATCCTCTATGTTTCAGTCACGGAAGCGCTCACCATCGTGATTGCGTGGCGCTACCCGCGACATTGCACGCTGACAAGCTTCTCGATATGGAAAGCATTTCATGCTGCTTAAATGTATCAAGGCAGCGTTCCATCGTCTACATATTGGTTGTTCGGGAAACCTGCGGTTGGTGTTGTTGTGGTAGGTAAGTTCGGCTTTCTTGACGTCATTTTCCCGACACGCCCGTTGCGCCCCTGCAGCGATATGGTGGCAGAATGTGAAAAGAGTGTTAACTAGAGAATTTTGGGTACTATGGCCGTACTGTGTCGCAGTATTGAAAATGCAACAAGATGTCATCGAGGGGAACGACAGCACAGGCGCAAAGCTTGGCGTCCGCTTTCACAACTAAGAATCACTTCATCACTCCCTAATCCCTGCGCTTTATTGCTTCTATCGCATTGAGTCGATCGTTTCCGTGGCTCATATAGGCGAAGTTCATAGCGCTACCGTCTCATGACGCGCTGGCAGCATTCTGTCATGCTGATACGCTGATACGCTGTTCAAGTTATGATGTTCTGGGTGTCGTAGGCTTCTATTCCAACACCCTTCCGTCATTTTCCTTAAGTCTCTAAATTTACCTTAGAACAAAGCTGCGCGCTTCAAGGGGATAGGTTTAGGAGAAACTTTCAATTGAAATCTAGGAATATTTCTCCATGGGTTTGGCGACAGCCATGTTTTCAGACATAGACAAGTCGCGATACTGAAGGTAGACTATGACTGAGTCCCTAGGAGGTACCAATGAGTACGGGGCCGCTGAAATGTTTTGCATTGTTTCGACGCACGCAAGCTAACTAAGTTGCTCTCTAACTTGTCACCGATATCATCCTCAGTCAATTACAGGTTTTCTATATCACCGAAATTAGGCATCATCACATGTATTTCACTTTATTATGTAGTGTCATAGAATGTTAAACTTGTCACTAAGTTCAACAAGTTAGAGGCACCGCATTTAGACTCATCTCCGAGCCAGAGACAAATGGGAGGTCTTCTCAGACTCTACCAGTCTTTTCTAGGTCGCGTTCTCGTCCCACCAACAAATATTATGCAAAAGACAAGTGCTCCTATATCGCATCCGCATCGTGACACCGGTCGTAGAGATTACTATCAATACTTGAGCGTATAAGGCAGTGTTTCTTAGTGACCGGATTTATCGATTTAAAGACATTAACAGCGAGAGTTGTGTAAGTGTGAAGATGGGGGTTTCGCCGCGGGATAGGGCATGGAGGCTGATGCTGCGCCTCTCTCGACTTACGCAACCAACTCAGGATCGAAGTCACACCACCATGTCTCCAAGCCGTATTTTATCGCCCAAGAGAGAGATGTAAGGCCCCAGTCAAGTGTTCCCAACGATGTATCAACACGTATTTTCATGATAACGATGACCCAGACCAAGACGGCGTAGGCCAACGAAGGGTATAGCTTCCGAACGATCTCAAACACTGAAACTCGACGGATACTCCTAGGATATCACGCCCGACCAATTAGAGATAAACAATACGTCCTGGTGCCGCCAACCAATAATTCACATGCATACATTGTCCGGTTAGGCTATTGTGTGATGCTCAAGTTCTAGCTGTTTTATCTCACGATCCGTTTTCCGATTACCTTGATGATTAATCCCCTGCGAAAGACATCAGCTTCTTCGAGTATGTTGCCATATCCAATTTGATCCATATCTTCACATCTATGGAATTTTTTAGTATTAGTTAAAATACCAATCAGCATGAGAAATATCTCAACGAGCAACTGATGCCGACGCTACAATTGATCAGAATCATGGATCTCGGCTTGTCCATTGGACAGTAGAGATTTCATTTTACCCATGAGCCAGAAAGGGGTTGCTGCATCTGTAATTGCCTGTGCAGTTAACAAAAATAAGTACTGGAAGGTATCAAGGCTTCAAGGCTGAGGTACTTGCGGCAGAAAAAATTCATACTATCGGCTACAACAGCGGAATCAACGAGTTTAGGATAGAGAAATCAGAGGTTTAGCTTGTATATAAAGACCGAGTTATGATAATGTTACGTGTTTGTTGTAGGACTGGCGCAAGTGGCCATTTACCTTATCCTTTCTTCGCCAAGTTCATCCCAAATCATTTGGCTGATCTCGCTAGGAAAAACATTTAAGATATCCTCAATGGAACTGTCGAGTCATCATACTGCTTATGCAGATTCCTTAGCTCGCTTCTGCGTTTGTTCAATTCAGCTATCGCGTTCAACGAAGCAGAAATCTAGGTGATAATGGTAAAGTGGAAACCTGAACCCAAGCGTTAGAACGAGAAGATGACTCGATTGATATGTGAGAGTATGGTGTTAGGAATTGCTATAGCAATTTAGTCAGGATAATAATCGTTCAGACTGCCACATACGGTGATGAAGTGTAGTAATCACACGCTGGGTTGTATGTCTAAGCTGAAGACGTTGTTCTCATATAGCTCATCAATGTATCCCGGCTCGTGGGGAACTAAAATAGCCGGACAACTACCACGTCCGATTCAAAGCTATAAAAACTCTGTACGACTCCTCCCGGCGAGCCTCACACTTTTAGTACTTTTTAGCAAATATACAAATCCCAAACCTATCGTAGTCGCCAGGGGTAGTCGTAGAATTGGACGTGGTGAATTTGGGCGTGACTGTAGTTGTCCGGCTATTTCAGTTCCCCGAGAGCCCGGGTGACAACCCGACCGGCTGTATGGCTTGTAGAATACGGACACGATATCTTCAACAACCTTCATGATGATGAGTTGGATAAATAGAGGTAGTGCCGTATGTACTGGAACGATCCCCCTATCATGTACCTTCAATTTTCTGCGGAACATGCTTGTCGTAATACAACGTCTCCCCGCTCTTCCCACCCTCGAACAAACCCAATGCCATTTTTGCGACCGCTTCCCCACACCGCTCCGGCGGCTCTACTATCTCATCCCCCATCTCATCCCAGATCCTGAACCTCTCGATTTCGTGATCCGCCATAACTCCTCTATACTTCCCTTCCACCAATCCATCTATCATTTTCGTGCGTGTCAGTTTTGGGTAAACCCCTTGCACGCTCAGAAGGGGCTCTTCGTGTGCGAGACAAGAAACAAATCGGGTTAGTGCAGCTTTGGTAGTACAGTACGGCATCCATCCGTGATAAGTTACGGTACTGTCGCAGGTCGAGGTGAGAATGATGACCTTGCCGCGGCCGACATTAAGAGGATGTGAGGTCCGTGAAGCACGGAGATGCGGAAGTGTAAGCTGGACCTGCGATAGTTCAGGCTGTCAATCTTTGGGTTTGCTTGACCGGAAACCTATAGGTAGCGTACCATGCTCATCGCTCCGAAAACATTGACATCAAAACTTTTCTTGATAGAATCAATATTCAGCTTCTCGAATGTTTGGATCGGTGTAATGATTCCAGCACAGTAAACCAGGGTGTCCAACCTGCCGAACACGTTGAAGCAGGTCCGCACCGCTAGTTCACGATCCTCATCGACTGTGACATCGCCCTCCACAATGCGCAATCGTTCTCTTTGTTGCTTGGTGAATTCAAGTTTGACAGTGGAGTCGATGAGACCGAATGCAATGACCTTCGCATTTAGAGGAAGGTGACGCGAGGACAGTATGGATTGGGTTATGGAATAGCCGATGCCAGAGGTTCCGCCGACGACGAGAATGACTTGAGACTTGCCCGACATGGTGCAGAAAAGCGTGGACGCTTCCTTTGGGCCGCGCACGTGTGAAAAAAAAAGAAGTGCAAGTGCTTGGGGATGGTTCGGGGCTTATGCTATTCCAGACAGCCAAAAATGGAGTGTTACCGGTACCTACCCCGCGCTAAGTCCGAAAGTAGTAAAATTGGGGGTTCCGAGCGACACGTCAGGTCAACCACGTCAAAACACGATTGCATGACCTGATATCAACTTGTACCAGGAAGACATTCAGTAAATACGACTACTACCTTGTCCAGGCACTTTCCGCGCCTTACATGAGACCTTCCTCGATAGCTTTGATCTGCAATGCCAAGATTCTACTGTAATACCTGGAGAGCGCCAGATTACCGCCCATGAACCACAGACCAGGATGTCCGCTTTTCTGCCACATAGTCCTAAATTCTCCTTCTTCGTTGAATCCCCAGACGTCGCTGACCCGATCGGCCACATCATCTCCAAATATCTTCCGTGCTTGTGTGCGCATGTTCTGGTATCCAGTTGCAAACACAATCTCATCAGCTTCGATTTTGTCGCCATCTGCAAACTCGATGCCGTTGGGTAAAATCTGTGCGATCTCCTGACCTTGTTTGACCTTGATCTTACCGTCGATGATAAGCTGGGACGCGCCTACATCGATATAATATCCTCCGCCGCGCTGGAAGTACTTGATTAGCAAGCCTGAGTCCATGGGCCCGCTATCGATCTGGAAGCCAGCTTTGCGGAGACCATCGTGAATGCTCTTGTCGTGTTCGGCCTGGATCTTGGTGACCTTGGTTTGCTGCGTTTTCAGCAGCTCACTTGGCAGACTCCAGAAAGTGAGATCGGCATCATCAACAGGTGGCGAATCTTGGTCGTAGAGCCCCTTGTTGCCAATATCAGTTATGGCTTCGGATGAAACAACACAGGTTGTGCTGCGCTGGACAATGGTGATGTCGTAACCTTTTTCGAAGAAGTCCTGTGCGATATCATGGCCTGAGTTGCAGCAGCCAACGACTACTGCCTTCCTCCCCTTTGATTCGGGGTTGGCACCAGGATGCTCTGAGCTGTGGCACAGACGGTCACCTTTGAAGGTTTCTATTCCCTTTATCTTAGGAAAATTCTTTTCGCCAGAATGACCTGTCGCTTGTACAATGTGCTTGGGGTGAAGTGTGCGCGTTTGACAAGCCCCATCAGGCAATCGACGCTCGACAATCACAGTCCATCGCTTCGTATTCTCGTCCCAAGATGTTGATTTGAGACTTGTGGAAGTCCATACGTTGAGTTCGAGCAGGGTCACGTAAGCCTCGAAGAACTCTGCAAGCTTATCCTTTGGCGTGAATACAGGCCAATGCTCGGGGAATGGGACATAGGGCAAATGGTCGTACCAAACTGGGTCGTGTAGCACGAGTTGCCGGTAGCGCTTGCGCCAATTGTCGCCAACCCTTTCGTTTTGGTCGACCATGAGTGCTGGTATTCCCAGCATCTTAAGGCGGGCAGCCACTGTCAAACCGCCCTGCCCAGCTCCCAGGATAAGCACCGTTGGATCGATCTCCTCGTTCTCCGCATCGCGCTTCTCTTTCCATGTCTTTCTTGCTGGGTCACCACCGTGCTTAACACCCTTGGTCCTTCTGTGCCCCAGAGGCTCTTCGTGACCCTTGAGCTCTTTCAAAAGCGTATACAAAGTGAAGATCTTCCACTGGCCATTATCTTCAGCCAAATTCATGACACCATCACCACGCCCGATGCTGGTCTCAAACGTGACAAAGAAGTTGATGCCTTTAACGTCACCGAGGATGTCTATGGCCCCAAATTTTGGCGCTCGGTAGTTTGTACTCTTGTTTACTTCAATCTTCTCCAGTCGCACCTGGCTAGAGTCTAGGTATTCCTTGATGGCAGCATTGCCCTTGATAGTCCTGAGGTTCCACGTCAAGGCCAAATGATCTCTCCAGTAGCTGTCGTCCTTGGAAAATAGTTCAGCGATTGAGGAATGGTCTTGCTTCGAGAGAGCATCGTTGAAGCGGCTAAGCACCTCGTTTGCCACCTTGTGTGCGTCGACAGAGTCATTCTTCGAAGATGGTGGGAATTTACCGAGCTGTATATTGACAGAGCCTGCCTCAGGGCGCTCGCTGGAGCGGATGGATGTATCGCCCACTCCCATGTTCGCTAGTCGTATGATTGCTAGGATCGGGTTGAAGTGAATGTAAGACACGTGTTGGTAATGTTGGAACAGCAATAACCCCGACCTGGAGACGCAGAGGAAGCTTTTAAAGACGTACGAAATACATATGATACGTAATACAGTCAAGAGCGCGGGATACCATCTTCGTGCAATCCGTAGACGCGTCAAAACAGCCAAGCGTTCGTGTTCCTAAGGCGCATCGTGTATGCTCGGCAAACCTTCCTCGGAAACAAGTGCGGGGAACTGCCATGTAGTTACTTGGGGACATGACTCCATAAACCCATGACCCCAATATACCCCACACTCAGACCCGAAACCCACTTCGTTGCCGCCTCCAAACTGTTCTTTCCTGATAGCTTCAAGATCAGGTGGCATTGCGAGGCCAACAACCCATTAGCCAGGTAAAGCTTACTCGATATGGCTTAGTGTGCGCTAACCCCTTTGGGGATTATGCATTATCGAAGAGATCTCTCAACCATGATGTAGTCTCCCTACCGCAGACCATCAGTTGCTCTACGTGCTTCATGTTGGGATCATCTCGACCCTATACCACGTAGAAGGTGCTTCATAACACTGTCTTTTGGATGGCTGACACAATTTCGCAAGCTCTTCCCCATTTGGGTCGAGTAGCGAGTGTTGGTAAGCCAAGAAGTCCGATACCAGACTTGCTCGGAGGCTCAGCCTTGCTCGGGAGTATACACACACCGAATTCATAAGGTTGAGTTGCAAGAAAATGTATTCACGAGAATACTTAAATTCATTCGCCAGTTGGATGTTGGTCAAAAACATGCCCCAACATCACTTTGGAGTCCTGCACACCTAAAACACATTCACCCCTTAATTGTGTCTTGTTACCCTTGAACGCCATGGGTGGTTTGAAGCCGATACTTTGCTGCTCAGATCATTCTGATAGTAGCATTTCTCATCTTCCAAAGCTCCGGCGATGTGGTAAGAGTTCTCATATGAACTTTAACAAATGACACTTCTGACAAACTTGTAGGAACATTAGAGGCGTATATGTCAACACAACACAACATAGAATACTACAACAGTGCTTGTGTCACAGCAACTTACTCATCACCAATCGCAACACGATCATTGGAATCTCTTGTCTACGCCGCTTTGCGTATTCTTATCAACGACCATCCTATCCTTAGCGCTATACCCGTCAACGAGCACACAAACAAGCCGTACTTTGCGCGTTTACCACAGATCGATCTTCGCACCTGTACCCAGTTTTTGGAAAGGAACAAGCCATTCTCACCGACAAAAGCTGGCGAGGTAGATGTAGAGCTTGGAGAACTTTTGGAGTCTCAACACAAACTCGATTGGAACGAAGACATAGGAACAAGACCCTTCTGGCGGGTTACCGTTCTACACTCTCCAGGTGTCGAAGACGAATTCACGCTATCCTGGTTTTTTCACCACGGGATCAGTGATGGAACATCGGCGCTCTTGTTTCATCAAGGCCTTCTTGCTGCTTTCAATTCCTTCGACTTTCGCAAAGAATCAGAACCCCTGGAAGATGGCCTGATTGTGGTAACATCCAAGGCGTTAGACCTCTTCCCACCCCTGGAGAGGATGCACAAATTGCCTATAAGCCTATCGTTTCTGCTGAAAGAGTTGTGGGACGACACTTTCAACCACCGACATCCGAAGCTCTGGACGGGCGGGAAAATCAACAATGATCCTCAGGCCAAAAATATGAGGTTCCGCAGCATCGTGCTATCAGAGGATAAGACAAATAAACTGGTCGGATTAAGTAGGCAGAATAAGACGACACTTACTGCAACAATGGAAACTATCATTGCCGCCGCTACCTTGGCGAATCTCGATTCATCAAAGTACGACCGCATCGTTTCGGATGGCGCAATGTCCCTTCGACGATTTCTCAGCCTACCAGAGACAAGCATCGAAGAGCAAATCGGCGTATACGTCTCAATGTATCTGAACACGCACGTGCATCCATCGTCCGTCGCCTCAGAAAAGGAGAGAAGACTCGCCGAAGACATGACCGCTCTTGATATCTTCTCTTGGGAAAAGGCCCGCGAGGTCTGTTCAACCATTACCAAGGAGGTCGAGAAGAACGGCAAGAACAGCAGGTCAGCACTCCTAGGTTGGACAGGAAACCAACGCAAATATTGGCTGGACAGAGTGGGCAAGAACCGTACAGAAAGTATCGAACTCACCAACATTGGCGCTTGGAAGCAGAGACCTGGTATAGTCGACGGCAATTGGGAGCTTGGACGTATGACTTTCAGCCAGTGCTCTGCGGTGGCTGGCTCGGCTTACTCTGCGGCTATAGTCACGGGCGGAGACGGGTGCATGTCGATTGGCTTTTCATGGCTAGATGGCGTTGTTGATATGTTATTGATGCAACGCCTGATAGACAGTGTTCAGGAGTGTATCGATGAGTTGGCAGCTGGGAAGAAGAAGTTTTAGAAGACGAATAATCGTCCAGTAACTCAATTAAGCATTATAAACATGTACAGTTCGTGTCGGCATTGGGTAGGGATAGTCATTTGGCACAATATCTAGACCGCTGCTGTATAATAGAAGCGTTGTATAACTAGGCATGCAAAAAAACCTCAAATGCATTGTACCGTTCCAATCTTTATTCTCCCAACCTCTGCAAATTGCGAGATCTTTTGGGCGATGCAGTCTATACAAGATATCGTGAGGCCAACTGAAGTTTACTCCAGGGTCATTGCTGCCCCTTGCCAGGGTCAAAAACCTAAAGTTTAATTCTTCAACTCTAGCGCTCGATGTGGCTGAAGTTAGCCGATAGTATAATCACCCGTGTACGCCACGCGGGCTTTCCCTATCAACTTAAAAGTTTCCGACAGAAAGTCTGGATGCTATCGGCCTTCTTTTTGAACCAGTCGGATGACACCTTTGGTATTTTAGCAGCCTCAGTAGGAACTAGTTATTGATTGTAGCCTAGTGACTATGCACCCAAACGCCACTGACCTAGCGACTATACGCGCTTAATGCTCCAACCGGTATGGTATTCCCAACCAACATGATGTAATATACGTAGAATCCGTCCACCCAATGCAGATGGCCAGCCAGAAGGCCCATACTTTTAAGATATTAGGGACATAATGTGACTACTCATAGAGTGAGATCTATTAACAAAAGAAAACATTACTTCTCGTGAACCAGTCAATGTCAGCTCTGTCGTCTAGGTGTCCACCCCCACCCCTTCTGATGAACAAGCTGAGCCTCATCATCGCTATCATATGCCCTTTTTGGCGTCTCAGTTGCACTACTCTTTAAGCTCTCGTTGCACTCTGTTATGTCATTCAGACTCATTTGCCTCCCTAATCCTTTATCCTCGACGTGAACCTCCAGCGTATTGACTGCACGACCGCCCGTGATTTCCACTTCAGACGCCCTCCTCGTGTAGTCTGGGTTCGGCTCTGTGCTCACAATAACTTCCTTGGTTTCCTTAATCTGATTGCCGGTTGGGGCGAAGCTAACGATACGGTCGTTGCCTTTGGTGTCGATGGTATAGGAATGGAAGCTAGAGAGTTCGTGGCCTGAGGCGCAGTGGGAGCGATGGCCTGTGCCGGGTCCGTGGTGCGTAGCGGACATGTTTGAGGAGGATTTGAACTCGTTTGCGATAGATGCCATGCCTGTCTTACGGGATGTGGAGATGGCGATGCGTTTGATGAGGTTGGCCATTGTCATCTCGATGTTGAGCTTGACGAGGTAGGCGAGGGGGTGGAATTGGATGTAACTGGAAGGTAATGAGCAAGCCGTTAAGATAGAGGGTTTGAGGGGAGCTACTGACACGAAGGAGTTGGGGATTGACATCGCACCGATGATCATGACGTCCATGAGCAGTGAAAAGACGACCATTCTCTGGTTGAAGCGCACGAGCTTATTGTACTTTGTGAGACCGTTGTTGATAAGATTGGCCTTCACAGTGCGCAGAAAGTACCAGTTCAACATGGCGTCAAGTATAAGATATAAACATTTCTCAATTCTGTCCCACCACTCGTTGATATGCTGGTATCTGTTATCGCGTTAGCTTGTCGCAAGACGTAGTCATGGGTGCTAAGAAAGGATGAGAGGGTTATGCGGAGGTCATTTCATATGTGATTATTGGCATTCTATAGCATTTTGCTCGGAAGTTATTGGGCTTACTTCGTGCTGACTTGCAACCGCGCTGGAATCCATATGTTAAGCACACTGATATTGATGGCGGTCACAAATGTCGCCGTGACAATCATGATCATTTTAGAGCGCCTACGGTCGGGTACGATAACGCGAATGCGGTTGATGATGATTTGTAAAAGAAGTTGAACCTGGATACACCACCAAAATAAGATACTAAAGTAGAATGCAAAACCTGAAATCTCGTTAACAGTCGACCAAATACTTTATAGACAATACTCACTCGGCTTAATAATCTTTAATAGGTGCAGATAGCACTCAAGTCCCATCAAAAAGGACACAAGAAGTTCCAACCATATCATCCAAACGTATACGCTCCTCAGCGGGGCTCGTGAACCGTTTGTTTGCTTATAGCCGAGTATTATCGCCAGAATTACGTTGCCGAGAGTCAGTCCCCACACGACTGATGCAATGATAATGTCGGATGTCGTGATCGATTCATTCTTGTACGTAGGCGATATGAATGGGCCCCATGGCTGGAACGAAGGGTCCTCTCGAAAGTCGCGCATTGTCTGAAGTCGAAGACTAGTCCGTGAGTAATGGCGATATTTGTGTACAAGAAGGGTGGGTTCAGTGCAACGGATGCTGTATTTACTCCATGGGGGCTGGGGAGCAAACTTTGGTAACACATGCGAAGATACTCTCCATTTTGGTCTTACTGGAGGGCTCCATAACGGAAGCTAAGAAACCTGCAGGAGATGAAGCAACGACTTGACAGACCCTTGAGCCAAATAAAGTTTGCGATCTGGTCAACTTAGCTGTCGTATGGAAGGCGCTACCCTCATTCGCTAGGAGTTACAGCCTTTGTGGATTGACTGAGAGCCCGACGGGCAGTCTCTTCGCCTACTGCGCCACCATGAAACAGCCCCGATGATTTGCGCGACCGTAGTGAAGTGCCTGGCTAGTCGTGTCTGCGGGACGGGATCTATCTGCAAAGCCCAATACTAGCTTGACAGGGAAGAGAATCCTTTTTGCGGGTGATGTGAACTGTGCGTATCGAATCTTCATTGGCCCTTCATCCACATGTTCAGAAGAACGTGTTATCTATCAGCACCTCATGTCCTGTTTGCAACGTGCTCGGGTTGGCCTTCCGAGGTGTGTTGTTAAAAAGGCCATGCTGCGCTCTCGGTCAAAATCAAGTCGCCAAAATCAAATATTCGCTGCGACGCGCGACGCTACTGTTCAAAGCCATAGTGCATGTCATGTTTCCTAGAAATCGGTTGGGGACTTGCCGTGGCATTAGCGATGATCTTACTACGGAACATGGGTAGGTGTGGCGAGTCTTCCGTGCAGGGTGATTCGTTCCTGCAACGCTCCTGTTAATGCTCTTGGTCTGGAGTGATGGGCCGCAATGAAAATAGTCTACGACTGCAGCTACGTAATGGAATTGTCAGCTGCCTAGGCCCGTTGTCAACGCCGCGTTTGCATCACCAAATGGTCATGGTAAGGCCTTTCTTGGTTGCTTGGTGCCAGAGTTAACCATGGATCATCAGGTTGCATCAAACGATCCAATAGATACCAGTGATGGAGGCAGCTCCCAGTAATCCGGAACTGCTTTTCTCATCAAGTTCCGCCTGCTCGGTTTTACATGCGGCGATATGACGTGCTAGGGGCGGTGCAGTGACGCCGATGGGTACCATACCACGTGCTCCGTGCCCTCACAAACTAGATGGCTCCAATCTTGCCATGGATGCCTCGTCCGCTGTATTAGTTTGGCGAGATTTGGACGTTCCTAAACAGGGCCGCTAGCTCTGGGCGAACGTTGGAGACAGATGGAGTAGGTTCCACGGTTCCAGCCCCAGGGAAGATGGTTGTTCTTGAAACACGCGCTGACGACTTCTGCGGATGAATGAAAAGCTGTATCGGCCTCGTCGGGCAAACGTAGAAAAGATCCCCAGAATACTTCGGACATGGTTGGGGACAGCGATCATAGAACCGGGGAACAGGATCGAAGCCTGACGCTGATCACTGGGTATGCGCGTATGTGCGGTGGTGCAGCATTGATCCGCCGATGCAACATGGGCTTGGGTAGCGACCAGCAGCTACTTGGAAAAGCGGGATTTAGCTGGTTCTAGAGCGGTTTCTCGCCCTTAACTTCCGTAAATCAGCGTACATAGATGCCCGCAAGCGTAGATTCCCACACTTCTCTTGCGACAGCTCGGAGTTGAGGTTTAGCCTTATGAGGCTAGTTCAAGATCGGCTCACTCTAGCTGCTGCACTAAACCGTCGGAGCAGAGAACGCCAGCCGTCCATTGAACCAGACTTCGCTGGCGCTGAAATTCCGGCATAACACGGGCAGCGCTTGCTTGCGTCAACTTCTCTTCTCAGTAATACATATGTCGTATCCATAGCGTGCAGTATCCACATCCGAAATGCTATCTCCCCTGCGCTCCCTTTGGGCCGATCACCCTTCTCCCCGTTCACGCATCTATCCTTGAAAGCCTACGCCTTGCTTTATGCATCCTGAGGCAGGTCTGAGTTGTAGCGCAACCGCTACTCTACCCATCGCACTTACTTATCGCCGACCTCGGCGAGGCCGAAAGGTCTTGGCCTCTTTGAATAGTGGCAAGACTATCGATAAAGGTCTCGTGTTAAAGAGATTGAGTTGAAGAAATTGAGATAATGTTGAGGAGGCAAAGTTGGGCATGTTCAACAAGTTTCGCTGTTTCCACCCTGATTGCACGATTGAAACCGAGCAACGCATTCGTAAATCGACCTGTGGCGGAATTCCCTATCGTCACTATGTGTTCGGTTTTCTCTCTTGCGGCAGTGTGGATATTGGCCCGCTGATGTAATATAGAACGAGAACCTGCAGATTGCCACTGCGCGTCATAACATGGAGTACTTTCTGAATGCCCATGGCAGCTCAGCGTGTGTCTAGTTCGTACGCAATGCCGTATTGGTAAGTGTGATGGGTAATTTGTATTGCCAAGGGAGGTTTTGCAACTTCTGTATATTCAGAATGTGGCCGAGTCTGCAGCCATGGCCGTCATGTCAGCACGGCTTTACGATGGCCTTGATAGCTGATCACATAATTTCTGTAAGCTGTATAATATGATAGAGAACTCAGTATTGAGCGTCTACTAACCATCCTTGGAGACTAGATCCCTCCTCCGGCAAGGACCAAACGGAGACTTGATGGTCGAGGCCACTTTGAAGAGCAAAGGCACCTGTTTCAGCGGTAATACCCTAAACATATTGGAGGTGCTGTGAGGGGATGCGCCTGCAGTTACATCCGCAAGGGTATCGCACAGTGTCGACGTAAGAGCCGGGTCAAGAAACCCTCATCCTGCATGGTCTTGTCTCGAATTCTTCCTCGTTGAAAGGAACTGAACCCCTATTGGCTGCTGACGTCTTGAGGACGCACATTACAATATCCACGGATACCATCAACCATGCTCGAGACAGGTTGCCAGGCTGCCATGTGCTATTATCCAGATGATTGAAGTGCGCAGGTAGCCAAGGTCTTGACAGCATTTGACGCTGATGTGAAGCATTGCTGCAAGCGATAATAGGCAGGTACATTGGCCGCATCCAAGGGTGGCTCAGATAAGTTCACTGATTTGTATTCCGCCAAAGCCCGGTTGGCTATAACTGGCAGAAACCAATACACAACCCTACCCAGACGCCGCAGAATCCAAAACGGAGAGTATGCTAGTTGCTTCACAACCTCGTCGTTGATGACCATAACGGAAGTTTGAGGTACTGGCGAGCCGTACTCCCCGTGAGTGGTCTTGCGGGTATGTACACTGTTGGCATGCTATGTATCTTCCTGGGTGAAGATGGGGATGTGTCCAGGTGCATAGGTTTCAGTGAGAGGGGTGTGGTGGAAAGTGCTAAGGGGGAAGGCGGAAGGACGAGAGGGGTTGATAACTGATCCGCACGGACTAAGTGATGCCCTTGAGCGCCGACTGTGCCGGCGTGATGTTTTCCACTCGTCAACTCCTTCCCCGCAAATCTATAATCCCCAGCAATCGGTAAGTTTCAGGCCCCTCCCAGGGTCTCAATGCAAGCCGCGTCACTTCCATACGAAGCCTACTCGATACCTCAGGATGAGAATGTTGTACGTAGAGCAGGTATAGCGAAGTTGGCAACAGTGTATGCAGACCCCGCGTCGTTGACCGGATTATGACCGTGCTCAATCCTCCAGACGCGAGTTTCGATTCCAGACAAAGAGGGTAAATCATCAAACACAGTTAGGGCAATGGCGGGAGTGATGATGAACAGTATGCTCATCGTGTGATGGATGAGGTCTACTTCCGCAGCTTGGACAAAGACCAATCGTGGAAGATGCATGCGCCTGCGCTATGCTGAAACTGTCTTAGCATGCCCCGCACTTTTCCCAGGTACCAACTGTGTACTTGAGGCTCTCCGAACCTTCCCATCTTTGACATCTGAAACTCCCGGAGATGATGGTATTAAATAGGATGGTGGCCTTATCGATGAAAAAATTCGAAGAGGTGGTATCAGTTACGATGCCTCTCCAGCCAGCATTGCGCAGCGTTACGCTTACTGCACCAGCCCATGTGTACTTTGACCTTGGGTGCATACTACGATGGTATAGAAAACTTTGGACGAAAGAGGTAGTCAAGTAAAAACCAATACGTTGGGCAAGGTACGCAGTCACACCCATAAAGTACTACCGATCTCGGCACGTCCTGTGGAGGCTGTGAAGTCGCGATTGGAGCTGCACAGCACCTTGGATGCGACAACATTCTCAATGCGCTGAGTTCCATGGGCGTTGTATTGAATCATATTGAAGGGGTACCGGTAGCGCTGGAGATATTTGTGGGATAAGTGCGATGGAGTCGGGAGAGAAAGAAGTTGGTGTCGGCTGTCGGGGCGAATGGGTTCTGGTTGCCCCACTTGGCGCGAAACGTCATCAGTGGCGGGGCGCATCAGTTCAAGCCACGAACTTATGCACGGCGTGTAGGGAGGTTTACAGTAGAGCTTCAACAGTCGACCCGGATCGTGGCTACCACTACGACATACACTACCAAGTCTCATACGCACATCTCACATAGGCGAAACTGAACACCCACCATGTCTGAGAAAGCCACCACTGCCGACAAGGTAAGCACAGTTGCCAGTGAATGGGGGGGAGCTTCGCACTAAATGCTGCAGCCTCCAGAGAGCCCGACCACGGCGCGTGAGCTGGACTTTGACGACGACGATGCTCCCGCTGCCTCGACGACGCAAGAGCATGCTGCGGCACCGCCGCCCATATCCAAGTCGCCCAAGCCCGGTGTGCGCTTCAGCGAAGAAGCTACGGAAATCCCACCCCAGAAGCCCCCGCGACCCGTGGACCCCCAGGTGCAGGCGCAAAACACGCTGATTGAGGCCTTCCCTGGCATCGACACCAATGTCGTCAAGGCTGTGTTGGTAGCTAGCGGCGGCAAGGTTGAGCCTGCCTTCAACGCGCTGCTGAGTACGCGCCTACCTGAATGACGCACGAAGGGGCATGGCTAACACGTGCAGGCATGTCGGACCCCAATTTCAAGACCGAGGAGGCCCCTCCACCGCAGCCACCGCGCCCACAGCCCCGCAGCCAGCTCGAGCAGGACGAGATGTATGCGCGACAGCTGGCCCAGCACTACCAGGCTCAGGGCGGTGCCGGTGGCCAGGGACAGGGACAGGGCCAGCGTGGACAGGGCCAGCGACAGCAGCCTGGCACCCGACCGGGCGAGCCTGAGCGAGAGCACAGCTTCTTCGACGGTACTGCCATGCACTCCCACCCCCAAGCTCGTCGCTAACAGCCTGTAGACGACCTCCCCGAGATTCGCAAGAACATCGAACAGGGCTTTAAGGAGACCCAGCAAACCGTCACCAAGTGGATCAGCAATTTCACCAAGAAACTCGACGGCGAGGTTGAGGAGTACGACAGGTACGGCAACCCACAGTATACGGGCCGGACAGGTCCCCCGGCGCGACAGAACTTTGGCCCCTCGCAGTCAGACCAGATGCACGGCATCCGGAAGTCGGCTGAGCAGCGGCGGTCGGCAGACCATAACCGGTACGACGCAGACAACAGGGTCATCGGTGACGACTTTACGAAGCTGCATCTGAGGGACAACGAAGGCGAGTGTTTGCCTATCATCCACGCAGTGCACCGCTAACACAAGACAGTGCCTCAGCGCTCCTCAAGTCGCCCCAATGCGAATCCAGACCTCTTCAAGCCCACACCCGTCTCGCCTCCTCAAAGCGGCCCGGTTGACGAAGTCGATGCACTCTACCGTAACCCATCGCCAAACAACCAAGGCAGTCAAGGAAAGTCGAGTGGCAAGAAATGGCAGCCATTGACATCTGTAGCGCCCCATCCTGAAGTCGATGACCACGATCCCTTTAGTCTAGGCGACAGTGATGACGAGGAAAAGGACGCGAAGAAGCAAGACACAAACCCCGAAGATACCGAGAGGCTGAAGAACGCCGCGCAAAGCAGTGAAACCCCTGCCACGGGAAAGCTGAAGCCCGCTGAGCGGAGCGGCAGCGTAGGTCAAAAAGACGCCACTATGGAGGCGCTGCTGAAAGAAGCCAAATAGCGGCATATGAGTCAATGATAGATTTGGGTGCAGTATCTCTCGAGGATTAGACACTTCTAGGTCTGATATCTATGAAATGCCGCTAGGCAGGAATGGATCAGTGTTCATCATATCTTCCCTGCCTAAACTAGGACATTTGCTTATCGTGCCTAATCGGTGTCTTTCACTGATGTATCATCTCACTCCCCTTATATCGTATCCACAGTCGTGTGAGTGTAGAGATGTCCTGCCAGACGTGGTACTAGTTAAATAGTTGCTGACCACGTTATTATATGTATATATCCACCGAGCCAATGAAGCATTGCTTGAGCTAAGGCAACAACCCATTAACGACGTGTTGTACTGATAAAATATATACTTACGACAGTGTCATACAAGAGCAGAAGTAAGCCCATCATAACCGACTAGTTCTGGAATCCGCATCCGTTTTCATCTGGAACTTACACCTCTCTAATCTCTCACTTGTAATCAGATAACTCTCTGGAAACCATTCCGGTAGCATCCCTTCTTTCCCCATCATCTTCACTAACGCCTCTGCCGACTTCAAACACAACACCATCCCGTGTCCATTGAAACCTGCCGACATCCATAAGCCCTTCTTCCCCGGAACCTCACCCACAAAAGGCCGCTCATCAGACGTCGCGCCCATGATACCAGTCCACTCCTGCACGACGCGCTGCTCTACTTCTTCTTCACTCTGCTCGCCCCAGTTCTCAGTGCCAAAGTAGCCGATGCAGGTTTCGCGGAGGTAGGCCGAGATTTGCGTATTGAGACGGCTGTCATCTACGGTGCCGTATTCGCTTGGGCCGCCGGAGGGGAGGCGGCCGAGTCCGCCGCCAATAATCATGTGTTGGGTGCCATCTGGAAGCGGTCGGGGGATCATGTACTCAAAGCCTGTACGGTATATGAAGGAGTATGTTGTTGGGAGTGGGGAGACGAGTTTGTTCTGTGTACCAGGTTTTTGTGCAGTGATTTGGCCACGTAACGGGACTATAGTTCCTTGTAGTTCCTTGAGAAGGTAGGGTGTGTATCCATTGGTAGCGATGATAACATTGCTGGCTGTGAAGGTGGCGTGCTGTGTAAACACATCCCATAGCGCTGCTCCCGGTTCATCTGTGTGGATTGAAGGACGAACATCGTGAACGGGCGTGTTAGCGCAAAGCTGCAGGCCCTGCTTTACGCATTCCGCCAATACACCCGTTGTGAAGCGATATGCGTGTACCCTCCCCGCCAGGTACTCAAACGCGCCCACCACCTCCTCTTTTTCCGCAACTGTAGCATTCTCATTCCGCCCTGCCATGAAAAACCTTCTCCTTATTTCTTCCACATCCTCATAAATCTTATACCACGCCGCCTTCCCCTCCCCTCTTTCCTCTTCACTCAAATCAGCCTGCAAGGCCTTGATAGCCTGTTTCCCATGTTCAAAAGCATCAGGATCAAACACCACATCCACCGTATTACAAAGCGTGTTCTCGCAGTCTATTCTCAATTCTTCCGCTAACGCATGTGTCTCCACGGTATTCGCATACTCCAGTCTCGCGATCTTGAGCGCCTCTGCTTTGCCCAGGTCTTGCACGTGACCAGTGTAGCTGTGGTAACTGGCGGCTTTTGTGTGACCTCCATTACGGCCGGTAGCTCCGGAACAGATCTCTCGTGCTTCGAGCATGGCAATATTGGCCGAGGGCGAAGACTTGAGGATGTTGAAGGCGATCATGGTGCCGGAAATGCCAGACCCAATTATAATGTGAGTGAAGGGCTTGGTGGGGTTGTCGGTTGATGGTTCCTGCGTTTTTGCGAGAGGGGAACTAGGGGACTGCCAGTAGGAGGGAAGGGGGGAGGCGATGGGGGGGCCTACGGGAATGCGGGAACGAATATCCATGTTGAAGATGTGGTGGTGTTGGATGGTAACTTTTTGGGGCCAGGTTATTCGAGGATGAAGTTGTTAATTGTAGTCGTGTCGAGAAGGAAACTGGTTTTCTCTATTATGGTAAAATTCCAGCCGGAAGGTAACATGTCATGTCTACATTGCGGGGGAGAAGGTACCGGTTGTACATACTCCTTTGGGTTAGTGATAACGTGATAACCTTTTCATCACCAGATCGTCAATTGTTGCTTATGGGCACCATGAGCGCAGTAATCGTGTATCAGTGCTTACACGTATATATTAGTAAAAAACAAGTTCCAGCTATAAAAATCAAGGACCTAAGTGCGACTAAGATGAAAACCACATTCCGTTCTGTCATTTGAGAGATTGCTTGTATCTGAGTTATACGCTATTGCCAAGATATAGCATTCATTGCTGAATATGAAAGATCAAAAATCCATGCAGAGAAAGGAAATTGGACGAAACCCATTCGCCGGTAACTATTGCCGATAGCTCGTGCCCCAGATCCCCGCTAGCCGCTATCTGTCATCACCGGCGACCGCATCGACATTGCAATAGGCTACATGGCAGCTTATCTCCTTGAAGCATCGATTGGATCCCGGCGACTTTCCGACTACCGGTAAGCTGCATACATAGCACCACCCCGCGTCAAGCCGATCGCGGCGTTCCTGCAATCCCAAACATCACCATTAAAATGGCGAAGACGAAGGTTGTCGTTACGCGACAACTCATAGCCGAGGCGCAAAAGTTGCTGGATGCTAGGAAAGGGGAATTGGAGATTGTTCAATGGCAGTCCGAAAAGGTGCGTACGAGATACGGTGATGGAGAATTGATAAGCTAATTGTATCACTATAGCCATGTGAGCGCTCATGGCTTCTTGAGAATGTCAAGGGTGCAAGTGGAATTCTCGTGATGCTCACAGATAAAGTCGATGAAGGACTTCTGGAAGCGGCGGGACCTCAACTCAATACCATTGCTTCCTTCTCGGTCGGTACAGACCACGTTGACCGCGATGCGCTCAAGAAACGCAACATTCGTCTAGGTTACACGCCAACATGTCTCACAGACGCTGTCGCTGATCTCACCATCATGCTCACACTCATGGCCCAGAGGAGGGGCGCAGAGTGCATTGCAAAAGTGACAAGGGGTGAATGGCCACAGATGCCATGGCACCCGCTTCTCATGACTGGGCCTCAGATCCGCGGGTCAACCGTTGGCTTTATAGGCTTCGGAAGAATAGCACAGGCTTCGTTGCAGAGGTTGTTACCCTTTGGTATCAAACGCGTCATTTATCTCACGTCCAAACCCGGTCAGCCCGTCAAGGAAGACCACTTCGGTCTTCTCAAAAGCGCCACCATTACCATCCAATCGGCGACCAGCACCGATCAAGTCGCCAAAGAAAGTGACGTTGTTATCGTCGGATGTGCACTTACTCCCGCAACCAAGCATCTCATCAGCACGGATTTCTTCGCCAAAATGAAGAAGTTGGCTGTCATTGTCAATATTGCCCGGGGTCCAATTATCGATACCGAGGCGCTGGTCAAAGCGCTGGACGAAAAAAGGATTTTTGGTGCGGGGCTGGATGTTATTGAGAATGAACCGAATATCACTGCTGACCACCCGATCTTGAAGCAGCCGAGGGCTGTGTTAGTACCGCACATTGGAAGTGCCACAATTGAAACTAGGGAGCAGATGGCGACGGAGAGTGTGAAAAATTTACTCGCGGGGCTGGAAGGCGAGAGAATGATTAATGAACTAGAGCTTTGACGTATTAAACTTAGTTCAACTCCCTGCTCACTAGGGAATATGTTGCGCATATACAAACTTCAACCAATCCTCCACCCGCCTTGTCCGGAATCGGTCGACGCTGTTCAATCCATACTCAATAATCCTTTTATATCCTCAACAGCTCGAAGCCTAGGGTGCGATGCTTCCTTGTTTCATCTCCCATATTTCATAACGTTATACCGGTGTAGTGAAGCATACGTGAGGGCCAAGTCAAGCCATAAATTGATGGTGATAATCTCATCGAATGGTACAATAACACACTGTGAAAAGTTTCTGGTCAAATATGGGAACCGTCAATTACTTTCCACATCAACATTAGGCACAAACATACGTCATAAAACTCCCTAGAAATTGAAGAACAAATACTCATTTGCTATTCTTATGCTACGACAATGCCACACCGGAATCAAACACCTTGAACCCACCCGGAACTTGAGTCTGAAACATTCCCGCGGGATCATATCGCTTCGCCACTCCCCTCAGCTTCGCCAACTCTACCTCGCCGTAGCTTGCCAGCGGATCCTGAAACTCCTCGGCAAAGTTCAGGTACTTGAACCGATGTAACACTCCCTCTCCTTTAGCCACCTCTTCCACCGCTTTCAACAAATCCTTGAGCCCCTCCTTGAACCCTTCATCGGCAGCAGCAGCCTCGAACGTAAACACCAGCTGTAAAAATACTACGTTCTTCTCTGGCGTCTCATCCGGGGCAAATCCCATACTATTAGGCGCACTCCCGTTGCGTGGAGGCGCGGGAAGAGATTGGAAAGTTAGTTCCGCAACTGGTTTGGCGTACGCGTATTGCTTTGATATCTCGGGTACGAGCGTCTTCCACTTAGCATGAATGCTATGTACGATCGTAGGGTTCATGTAAATTGATGTCGTGGCCCAGATAGTACGTTGCGGGTTTGCAGCAACCTGTCGCGATGCATTTCTCGTATGCTCGCTGATAGGTGCTTCAACCATACCGTTCATGATCTGCGGCTGTACCTCTACGATACCCTTTAGAGCCCCGGGTTTCTGTGCAGCTTTTGTGTACCACAAGATACTCACGGGGTTGAAAGTTGAGGTTGTGTGGTTGTAGCGCACAGTGACCCAGCCTGCCACGTAAGGATCATATTCACCTAGTTTGAAATTGGTGAAGGCTTGCAGGAGAGGCGTGGTGGCATTAGGGGCAAAAACTATTCTGCCGCCCCACAGAGGACCCGCAGGATAGGCGTTGAGGTCAAAGCGAGTGACAACGCCGAAGTTGTTTTGCCCACCCTTGAGTGCAGCGAAGAGATCGGAGTGGGAGGTTGCGTTTGCGTTGACGATTTTGCCGCTGGCGAGGACGACTTCGAAGTTCACGACGTGGTCACAGGACCATCCTTTCTCGGGACTGAAAAAGGATATGCCGCCTGGAGACTACTTGTTAATTTACTGGAATCTTGAGGAGTGCTTGAAAACGTTGACGTACCTCCGGTTAAGAACCCAGCCGTGCCCACAACCCCGATTCGACCTCCAAGCACGGTCAGATTGCGCTTCTCAGCCTCGTCATACACATCTTGCCACAGTGCTCCCGCACCAACCCTCACAACCTTATCACCTCTTGCAACCTCCACCTTCTTCAAACTCTGCATGTCAATCGTAACACCATCTTGAATATTGTTGTAACCCGCATTCGCATTGTGCCCTCCGCCTTTGATTGCAAATTTGGTATGGTTGCTGTAATTCAAAGTCGTAACAGCCGTGGCCACATCCTGAGCAGAACTTGGTCTGAAGATACAGTACGGATGTAATCTGAGTTGGAGGAAGGGGTAGGATACGATGGAGGCGTTGTATGTCGATGCCGAGGGGTAAAACGTGTTATTGGGCAACACTGAGGAAAGAGCCTCACATCCATTACTCGAATGATTCCAATTGAATGCTGAGATAACTACAACATGGGACAATGATAGTAAAGTTAACAGCTGCATCTTGAAGACGTAAACACCGCAGTCGGCTACCTGGGTACTTTCTCTGGCCTTGTGCCATGGCGCCGCCTTTTTAAACAATTTGTCTAGCCATAGTCTCTCGGACCTCATGGTCAAAAGAGGTCGCCATTGTCGTCGGGAATGCTGAGGTTCCGGAGATGACAAGGCTGCTTAATTTGTGGTGTGACGCCTCCCGAAGTCACGGTCAGCCGCAGCTGATCTGCCATATTGTGATTGGTCAACTCGCCTATTGGAATCTTAACTTGGTATACCGCGTGCAGTCAGATTACACAGAATACGAGATCGGGAAGTTTCTATGCAGGTAACGCGGGGATCCGAAGAGTTTACTACAGGTCGTGTTGGAAGGACGGAGTGCGGGAATGCGGAGAGAAGCCGAATGACTAGCCTGGCCGCAAGCGTGATACGTACTGAGACCTACTTCACATTTTTAGACTCTTGTATTATGTAAGGTAATAGTTAGGCCATATAGCTCCTGATACTAATGTCTAATGCAGACATCTTTGGCTAAACTCATCGGAGTTCTCAACAGTTCTTTCTCGCCACTAACATTACAAACTCTGTATCTTCTGCCCAAAAAAATCTTTGGAACCATTATAATGCTTATGCTCTAGCGATCCAATAGAACATTGTGTCTCTCGAACAATTACCGCGTTGAAAATCACTGACTTATCGAGCATAGTGTGTGTCTTCATACTAGGACGATCCTTGAACCACAGTCCGATCAAGGTTACTAAGGATAGTCGACACTAGAGAGAAAATGCGAGCAGTTATTCATTTTCGGGAGTTTCCGTGCCAGCAGATCCACGAAAGGCGATCTTCGCATGATTGCGGTCAATCTTGAGGCAGTGCTTTTACTCTAAAGTGTCATGAAGTGTACTCGAACTACAGACGAAAAGTACCTATCTAAGTTATTCGGAGACCGCAAGAGTTTTCATGGTCGATGGGATATGAACTTTACTATTAGCTTGTATCAAAGAACCGTTTTATGAAGACTTACCCATCTCCTTATTCAAGGGCTATCATTTGTGAGGAGCTCGTCAGTCCTATGTTACTAAACATACGCCTCGTATTTCTTCACCGTGCGTTTGTATGGTAGTAAAACGAATTCTGGCAGCAACGCCGTCATTTCCCGGTTCTGGTATACTCCATCAATTCTAGGGACATCCCAGTCATGATATGGTACTTGGACTTGGGAGCAGCCACTCTGGCAATGGATGGCTGCGGCTGAATCACAGATATTATGGCTATACCAATGGGGGGTGTAGTACAAGGTTCCAAATTGGTACAGTAACAATACCAAAGATAGCGAGCTCTGATAGGCCAGTAATTGTTCTAGGAGAGAGTTAACGTGTAGTGTTTCCAGAGTGAGAAAAGGTGCTTCGACATGGAATTCACGGTACGGTCCTCGGTGCCCAGTTCGTGCGGGAATAGCTTCAACAAAATCTTCGGGTACGACCATGGGCTAACGGATGAACCTGACGAATTTTCGTGTGGTGGCTCAAATCTTTTACCTTGTTTTATTGATTGCTCGATTGAGTCAGCCGACACGCAACGGAAAGTGGTCATTTTGGAGAAGACAGGGCGTTCAAGTGGCAACTAAATTGCATAGATTTGTAGATTCAAATTCCTGATAGCGTGGTTGCGGACATTTGTTTGACAGACGTGGCGCTTCAGGTCTTCGAGTTGAGCTAATCAGCATATTGATCTTTCGGAAGTAGTGGTACTGATTGCTGTGGAGTGTGACCCTTGATGGCACAGCTGTATTTTCATAAGATAACCGAAAGCCAGAAGTACGACGGATGTCGGGGAGTCACGACTTTCTTAGAGACCTAGTCTGCGAAACTTCATACAACGGACCATTACTTTCGAAGTGGCACAAAGAGCGAGACCTGTCCAACGAAGAAAATCGTGATAGCAGCAACAGCGACAACACTATATGTGACAGCAACCTAAAAAATGTCAGCGTCGTGTGCATACCCCACATTGACAGGAACCCACCTTCGTATTGTCATCCCACAAAGAAGGGCGATCCAAGTGCGAAGTCGCAGACCACACATGTAGAAACATGCCGACAATCATACATAGTGTTGCAGAGGTTAGAAACATGACAGGCATCTGCCAAGTAAAAATTTGAAGTAGGCTGGGTCTCCGTCGGCCAGTCTTCGAACTATGGCTTCTCTCGCCATTCGTCTTTGAAAGTAGCTTACGGATGTTTTCAAGGCCATCACGGTGCGCTGATAGCCTATGGAGCCGGACAGTTTGATCGGCAGCTGTAAGTATGCTGAAAAGCGACAAGATGATACCGCAGTACCACGACGTGCGCACAGACCATGGCGACTTTTGCCCGTTAGGCAAGATATTCGGCCAGCTGCCGGTTGATGTGAGCACTCCAGCGAGCAGCGCAGCCTGTTTCATGTCAGCTCTGCTAATTTCAAACTTCAATGTAAGTATCCTAAGCATAACCACCCTAATCTTGTGCAGGTCAACAACCTGCAATCACGTGACTGCGACGAAAACCCTGAAAGAGCATTGGATACATACCACTACACCCACAAAGTTCAGTTCACTGAGCTTGTTATCTCTCCATTTGATAGTAAGTTCATCCCTGTCGTCTTCGTCCTCGGTATTGAGCAGGATCTCGAGCGGATCATAAGTAGTCTCGTCCGGAGCATAGATGCCTCCACCAAAGAACTGCAGTACGTGTACAAATTTCAATCTGTCGCTGTCACGTTCATTTCCTATTCTTTGATGCGATGAGCTACCCAAGAGTGGCGTTCTCGAGCCCGAAGTAGCTCTGTCTTCGACGTCGTTATCATACGTCATAGCTCGCAAGATCTACTGGCTTCGCGCTTGATCGCAATCGGGTGGTTGTTCGTTCAAATGCTAGAGTGGGGGTTGATTAAAGGAGGAGCTTGGGAGGCAAGAGAAACACAAGTAGCCGTTGATGTTCGTGTATGTTGTTCAGCACCCCTCATCTTGGGTTCTGAAGTAGGCAGGACGTCTCGTGCGGCCGCCAATGACGCACGTCGGCGCGTGAGCCTTGCCGGCCATCACGATCACCAACAAGCTTACCAGATTGCACCACGCTACTGATTCTAGATATGAGTCCAGACACAAGAGACGCAGGTCGTTTTGGGTATGTTGGCGTTACCAAGGTGCCTGGCCTATCATCGGGAAACAGGTGCCGTCCCCGCCCCAGCCCCACGCATCGAGGTTGGTTTTGTGGAGCCGTTGTAAGTCCACAAATGGCCATGACGTTTATGACTTGAGAGGACAGGTACTACGCCTACCACAACACGCTTTCACGACACTTCATCAGCTGTAGTGGCCGGTCACAATTGCAATGCCCGCTAACACCCAAAAGAAAGATTTGTATGTCGGAACCGACATGCATCGGTGGTGGAAAGAGGCAGTGGTATATCAGGTATCTACGGCAGCCCCAAAATGTTTTACATGGTTCGTAACACATTTAGATCTATCCAGCCTCGTTTCTTGACAGCAATGGCGATGGATGGGGCGACGTTCCAGGCATCACACAGAAACTCGACTACCTCAAAAGCCTCGGTGTAGACGTGATATGGATATCACCCATCTACAAAAGCCCACAGGCAGACATGGGCTACGATATCGCTGATTATGAAGACATTGACCCCAGCTATGGCACTCTGGCTGATGTCGACAATATGATCAAAGAAATTAAGAAACACGGGATGAAGCTCGTCATGGATCTTGTGGTCAATCATACGTCGGAAGAACATGCATGGTTTCTTGAATCTCGCTCATCAAAGAGTTCGCCAAAACGCGACTGGTATATCTGGAAGCCTGCAAAGTACGATACTGATGGCAATCGCCAGCCACCAAATAACTGGGCTCAGATACTGGGTGAAGCTAACTCAGCATGGACGTGGGATGAGAAGACTCAGGAGTATTATTTGTCATTATTTACTCCAGAGCAGCCAGATCTTAATTGGGAAAATCCCGATGTACGCGAAGCGGTGAAGAATGTTCTTCGCTTTTGGCTCGACCGCGGCGCCTCTGGGTTCCGCATGGATGTCATCAACCTAATCTCAAAAGTCCAAACCTTCCCCGACGCGCCCATCACTGTCAAAAACAACAGGTACCAGCGCGGCGACAAATACTTTGCCAACGGTCCTCGCTTGCACGAATGGCTTCAGGAACTCCGCCGTGACGTCCTATCCAAATACGATACTCTGACCGTTGGCGAAATGCCCTTCGTCCGCGACGACGACGAAGTCATCAAAGTCGTCGGCACTGATCGTGGAGAGCTAAATATGATATTCGTATTCGATTTAGTCGATATCGACAACATACCTGGAGACTTCAAATACACCCTGCACCCTTGGGATGTCCGTGATTTTAAAGAAATAGTAAACAAGTTCCAGCGCCTAATGCTCGACCGCGACGGATGGAACTCACTCTATGTCGAGAATCATGACCAACCGAGAAGTATCAGCCGATATGCAGATGATAGTGATGAGTGGCGTGAATACAGCGCGAAACTTCTTTGCTTGATGCAAACTACCTTGGCTGGAACATTGTATGTCTACCAAGGCGAGGAAATTGGTATGCGCAATGTGCCTAAGAAGTGGAAGCCGGAAGAATACAAGGATATTGAAAGTGTCAATTTCTTTAAGAAGTAAGTTTTTATTTTTACGCACTTTCACCGTACTAATAGCCCGGAAGATACCGCGACCTCTACCCCAACGATCCTGAGAAACAAGCCCTAGCTGCAAGAATTATGCAACGCAAAGCGCGCGACAGTGCCCGCACACCCATGCAATGGAACGCGTCCGCACAAGCGGGCTTCACCACCGGCAAGCCATGGATGCGCATCAACGACGACTACCCCAATATCAACACTGAGGTGCAAATCTCCAACCCAACACCCTTACCTGGCGTGCTTTCCGTTCATGCGTTCTGGAAGCGTGCGCTTGAATATCGCAAGCAGAACAAGGATGTTTTCGTGTATGGCGACTTTGAGATGCTGGATATGGATGATCCCCAGGTGGTTGCGTATAAACGCTGGAGCAGTAATAGTGCCTTTATCACGGTGTTTAACCTGAGTCGGAAGAATGCTGTGTGGGAAAAGATGGGAGACTTGAAAGTGAAGAAGTGGGTTGCGGGGAACTATGATGAGAGGGAGTTGGAGGGTAGGGTGAAGAGCGGAGAAGTGAAGTTGAGACCTTGGGAGGCTATATTGGGAATGTTGGAGTAAGACAAGATGGCCATGTTGGGGGCGGACGAATCGCTGGTTCTCATTTCGATCGCAGCTTCTTAAAGCCTTATAAAACGAATTTGTATAGATAGAAGTCTACGTAAAATAGATACCTGGACTCTTGGTCCAGTCAGCCTCTAGTCAACTCTAGTCAACTCTAGCACTGCATGCGTTCATGCCCCATCACCTTTTTATCGCCAGATTTCGTCGATAAATAATTCATTCCTGTCCCAAACCGCGACACACCCTATTTCCGAGATCTTATTGCAAACTTAGGTCAGTGGCATCCGCTAGTCGTTCCAAACAAGTCGTGGTAGTAATCCTTAGATAATCTGCTTTTGTTGTTTCTTTCAAAAATCGTTATGTTTCCTAGCTGTCCATCCTTGAATTGCGACATCTTCCGAAAGAACAGCGTCATTTCCCTTATGGTTTTCCTTTCCTCGTCCCGTTTTTAGAATGCTGCAACGAGGCTTCCAGTAAGCTAAGTGGAGAGTTGTATTTTACGCCCAGATCTCCTCCTCCTAGTCTGTAAAGAATTTACTGTTTTGATCGTTTTTCTACAAGGATTAGTAGGTGAAGATTAGGTCAAATTGAGAGATCCCTTAACTCGTTCACAATTGAGCAAACCTTGAGTGTTTCGAAGATATAGACCAAATTCACGGAGCTTCATGAACAATACAAATCCAGACAGAGACATTTCTCATTGCACATTGCTATGCTGCAGAATCGCCAACTTAGCTACCGGAAAGTCGCAGAATAGAAGGTCTCTCGATCAGAGAAAGACCAAAACCCATAACGAAATAGGTATAATACAATCGCTCGCACCTTTCATGGTTGACCTGCACAGGCCTTTTCGCAAGCTGGCTCAGTAGCACACCACCAGTCTACCCTCTCCGTTTTCCCTTTTCACTACCCTTCCCCTCAACATATCCCGTGATCTTCTTCTCGAATACATCAGGATGCAAGGTCCTACCCGTTTTGTCCTTGAATCTCCAGCTAATCCTGTTCCACACCATCGAGCAGTCCTGTTGCAGGATGCGAGCGACTAGACGCAAGTCATCCGCCGAGAAGGTTCCATCAGGTGTGAGTTCTACCATGGCAGGGCAGGCTTGTACTGGCTGGGTGGGCTCGGGGGTCTTGTTTTCGTCTTTGCCTGGGAAGCGAGACTGCAGGGGGGATGGGGGATTGATGGAGACGATACCTTGGTGGACTGTACCGTCTCTAGGGTTGTTGTTCTGGTTGTTGTATGGGCCCCAGTTAGGTGTTGTGGTATCGTCCCAGGCCGTTGTAACCGCATTGTCCTTGCTGGTGTTGTTCCATGCCTCACCTGTAGCAACTTGGTTTCCACCAGTGCCGGCCTGCTCACCCCCACTATTGACGATTCCCCAAGCATCTCCTCCAGTTACACCAGCACCAGTCTGTTGACCCCAACTATTACCCATTTCCCAAGCATTCCCACCACTTGTATCTGCGCCACCAGTTGCACCACCAGATGCGTTTGCATTCGCTCGCGTATCCCCAAAATTGTCTTTCTTGCCGAAATTCGCAACGTCATTGGTAGCTTCATCGAATCCTAAGCCGAAACCGTTTATTAGTCCGCAGTCAAGTTCAGCTATGTCAGCTGGAGCCTGTACCGTGCTCTTACCTGCGTAGTTGGCGTCTTTGTTCTTGCCTTTCTTCTTCTCCTTCTTGCTTACGCCTCCACCTCCACCGCCAGCCTCGCCTTTCTTATTAGGTCTCCAGTCTTTGGGCTTGATCTCTCCGAAGCGTTTCTTGCATTCTTGTAACGGCTTGGAGCATTGATTGGCAATGTCGGCCCAGGTTGCGCTCTCGGATTTCATCTGCATGAGCTTCTCATCCTGCCCCTTGGTCCACGAATCTGAGTCGTCGGCTTCTATCACTGCTGCTTCCTGTAATGCTGTCTCGACTGTGGGACCGGTTGCTGGTGGAATCTCCGTCGTTCCGTTCTTCTTGCTGTCTGTATCATTTCCGCCAGCTGCCATATCCCAATTATTTCCAAAAGCTCCAGATGTCCAGTGATCAGTGTTACCACTGGCTTGATTTTTCGAATCATTGGTATTCCAATTGTATGTGTCCCAGACATTTCCTTCATTACTATTCACTTTCTTCGAGCCCGAGTGTTTGGACCCACTCTTCGCTTCAGCGTTTCCCCAGTTGACTGTATCCCATGGGTTATCTGCATGATTTGCGGGCTGACCTGGGGCACTGCGTTTTGACGCGCTTTTCGCAGCCAACGTCTCGTGCGTCGAGCGCTTTTCCGATGGTATCTTTGCAAGAGTAGCTGCAGTGAGGCGCGACTTGCCGGTACCTGTTAACCTGCCTTTACGCCCATCGCTTGCAGTCCACTCGATAATGCCGCCGGGAGTGGTGACCTATCCAGTATTAGTCTGTATAACGAATTGCACGATACAGTTGGGCAATTCACCATTTCTGTCAACTGGCTGGGTCTTTTAGGCCGTGATGGCGGCGCCGGTGACTGGCTGGGCCCTTTGAACGGTTTGTCAGAAAATCCGAGAAGATAGCTCATCGATACCCTGCGAGGAGGGCCATTGAGATCTGCCATTGTTGTTGAGTTACCTCTGTGCAGGAGAGTCGCAAGGGCGACGCTTCAATGCAGCGGTAGCAGAAAATGGAGCAGCAATGAGGCAGGACGTGAGGGGAGTAGATGCTAGTGCTGCTGAACGAAAGTGGTGCGGGGGAGGGAAGGACCTCACCGTTGGCTTGGCAGCGGAGAGGGTGTTTATGATGACCGTGGTGACAACAACAACGGAGAAGACAATTATCTAGAGAGAGTGGGGCGGAAACGCCTGTTTTGACGTGCAATGAAAGTGACAGTGAAAATGAAAGCGAAAATTGGGTATTACCTTTCGCTGGCATTTGCTGATACAGCGTGTGCCATATCCCTAGACGTATTTCATCATATATTCCGGCAATCATCGATCCAACATCAACTAGCACAGCCGTTTCCAGCATTTTGCGAACTCATCGTCACGTCTACATGGTACCTACGAGGCCAGGCCAGAAGTGTGCGTACAGACCTGACAGCGATGCACAGCGCAAGAGCGCGAGGTGGCGGTATAATCCAGGCTTATGATGCAATACTGCAACATGGCTTGGCCATCTTCTACGTTATGCGTTGGGCGTGAAAAGTGGTACATAGGCAGTTCAAAGAGAGTTGAGACGAGGAGGCACGTCGGATGACTAATCGTGGCTAGCGTGTCCTAGGGCGAATTGCGGGCAAGCTGGCATCTCCGTGTGTGTACTTGGCGCTTCTCCAAGCTCAACCCTCGCGCACGCAAGAGCAGCACCACAACATCTGCAAATATGATGCTCCCACGCCTTGCCATTCTCGCTGTTGCGAGCAGCTTGCTTTCATGCGCGACAGCCCACAATATTCAAATGAAGGCCCACCAGCGCGAATGCTTCCACGAATCCCTCCACAAGGACGACAAGATGACCGTCACCTTCCAGGTCGGCGACCGGGAGTTTGGCGGCAGCGGAAACTTGGAGATTGACTTTTGGGTGCGTTGCCTGCAATTCTACCGAATCTGCAATGGGCAGACTGACGTTCTGGCCAGATCGAAACCCCTTCCCGCAGTTACCAAGTCCACGAACGCGGCGTATCCTCTGGTGACCACTCGTTCGATGCGAAAGAAGACGGAAAATACACATACTGCTTCAACAATGAGCACTGGGGAGCCAACACGAAGGAGGTGTCGTTCAATGTACACGGCATCGTCTACGTGCCCGAATCCGAGGCACCGCAAGATCCGCTGGAGAAGGAGGGTAAGTACAGGCGTTCTTCTACTGCAATATGGCATGCTGATCTTCACAGTGCGTACAATGGCGGAACTCGTCGCCCAGGTCAAGGATGAGCAGAGTTACATCATCGTCCGCGAACGAGTACACAGGAACACTGCCGAAAGCACAAACGCCCGCATCAAGTGGTGGAGCATCTTCCAGCTCCTGGTACTGGTTGGACAGGGCTTCTTTCAGGTGTGGTGGTTGAAACGCTTCTTCGAGGTGAGTGGAGACCGTTTGGTGGTCAGCTACCGCCTAGTACTGCGGAACTAACATCACTCGCAGGTCAAGCGCGTCGTATAACCGTTCTTCTTTTCTTTGGTAGCACACATGTGATGCAGAATGACGTGTCTTTTGCATTTAGCTGCGCCGTCTAGCATTTCCAATGGCTATCTGTTTGGCGTTGGTGTTTTGGAGGGCAGTGGAAAAAGATGGAGTATGGTGGGTGGGCAGTATGTCATGACTCATCGGAAGAGTATACGGTAAGGCTACATGCATATGCATACTCGTTCGCCTTGGCCGTCTGTTCCATGGTGCACCGCTCTGGCTTCTGCCTGGCAGGCTTAGCACCCACCCAACGCCCCAACGTGTCGCTTCCGTCGCCTGCTTGGGTACTGTCCGGAAGGGGTGAGGATGCGTGTACTTGAGTGGCCGTTGATGACAGGTACGGTGGCCAAGCGCGGTGACTGTTGGCGGATCAGCCCACCTTATAGCGTATTGGCTACCATTCACCACTTTACCTTACGTCCCCAAGTCAACTATAAACGACACAACAGCCCACCACACGTCTCATAATGGTCCTGCAAACGCCACTTTCTCCTTTCTACCGTCTTTTATCGTGCGTGTCATCCTTGTCATGCCATATCCCACACCGCTGTCAGTACATTACGTCAACCTTCGGGTAGGTACCTTGCAGCTTCAGCTTCTTCATTGGCCAAGTCTTGATCAATTATCTCTATGATGGTCTGACGAAGAAAAGGACGTGGCACTTTTTCACGGTAATTGATTATCTTTAGTTGTGGAGGGCTTGATTGGTCACATCTTGCACTGTCAGCTCGTGCAATTGCCGGTGAAGTCAAGAAACACGGTGCGACTTCCTCTCGTAGGCGTTTGACCGACAGTTGCTAGGGTAGCGTAGTTCCCCATCACTCTTGCCGTTGGTGACTTCCTGCCTCGGTCACCGCGAGTTGCTGTATACATAAACAGTCAACAACCTCCCGCTACTTGCACCAACACTATGAGACTTTCCACTCGACTCACTGCAGGTACAACCCATACAACCCATGGATCCCTCTCAAAATCGCGTGCCCACCTCGTGGAATTCGGGTGTGGGTTTGGATAACATATACACCACTGCGTCCATGCGCCACAGCAACGCGGCTGCCGCATTTGGTCCAACCGCAGGTGCTTTCGTCCCAACCCCACCCTCACCTGAACCAGAATATCAAAACTATAGCCGGCAGCCTATACCACACCTGGCTACAGCCTACTTTGATGCCCAGCGACCACCCACTCCGCCTCGCCACTTCCAGGACAATCGCTTTGTTGACCAGCACCATTTCCATGACCCGCGATTCGCTCCGGCCACTGTACAGCCACCTCGACCATGCTCACCATATGTCTCTCCTTATGCACCTTCCTATGCGCCACCATATGTCCCTCCCTATGCACCTTCCGTTGCGCCACCATATGGGCCACCATACGGTCAGGTACACCACGGCCTTTACCCTGCGCCGTACTTGATGCAGCAACAGCCTCCACAGCCAACCCCGCCGATTCAGCTATGGCCGACTGATACCAGGACGACAGACAAGATAACGCAGAAGAAGCAAGAGGAATACAGAAAGAAGGGCGAAGAGGCACGGAGGAGGTTGACATCATCCCGGCAGTCGACATCTTTACAGGATTTGGTAAATGTGCCCCCGACGAACCCAATGCCAGGATTGACGCAAGCATATCAGCTTACTCCTAACCCCCGAGGCAAGCGCAAAAGCGTATCCAAGGCGAACAAGGCACCCACCCAACCACCGTCACATCGGCGTACTCTCCCTTTGTACGAACATGTGACACAGCAGTCACAAGCCATATCGCCGTTTAGTCACGTACCGCATCATCTCAGCAGCATTCCGGGGTATAACTTGGAGCATCAGCCACCATCTCCGTTCCCGAGCTTTAACTCACAACCTCAGCAGTTCCTGTCTTCCACATATGGTCAACAAAAGCCTTATACTCATATCACTCCCCCACTAGGTACGTACAGTCAGCCTCAACTCCAGGCTAGCGGTAGTCCTGTGTCGTACGCTGGCAGTATGAATTATTACCCTTACTCACCCACGTTCCCCTTACAAGGGGAAGAAAAACCAGAAGTGCTCCCAGCACCCACGGTCGGTTCAGAAGACCTATACCAGCCCATCACCTCCGCATACGCGAACTACAAATGGCCAGTAAAACTCTACGAACTTCGCCCTGATCCTACAATCGACTTCGCGCAGATATATCTCGAAAACTGGTTCTCAGCCCGCATCTACCGATCGTCGTACACTTGGCACGCACACACGACGTCTGGCTTCATAAAGAATGGCAGCCGATTTTCCATACTCGTCTTACACAATGCCGCGAACCCGTTTACTTGGGGCGATGAGAAGACTTCATCAACGAGTATCGGTGTATACGGTCGCTATGCGAATGCGCATAATGAGATTCATTGGACGACTATCGCACCGAGTATATCCAACTTGTTGGCAGAGATGGTGGAAAACGGAGTTCTTGAGGAAAAGGAGAAATGGACTTTTAACATGCCTAAAGCAACCGAGAAGCGGTTTCATCATGCCTATTGGCATGCAGCTAATATGCTCCCGTTGGGGGGGATGTTAAACAGTAGCATGTTGCCTGAGAAGCCACATGATGCTCTGAATGATGACGAAATGGATGAGGAGGAATTTGAATTCACGAAGGAAGACTTGCAGACGGGCGAAGAGAACGAGCATGGTAAAGTGATTTGGAAGAGGATCGAAGAGGATGTGGGCGGACTGAATATTGACGCGTTGAAAAGTGACCATGTTGTTACTGGGGGTAAGGAGGTTGAGTTGGAGAGGGGCGTCTATTAAGGGGAATGCGTGTTTGATTTGAGGTCATTGGGCATATATGGCCCATTGCCCATGGTGCTTGGTGCATGGCGCATGGTGTATGGTGTATGGCGTATGGTTCATGGGCCCAACTCAGTGCTACTGGTTTCTTTAGAATTTCTACCGATGAGGGCGGTTTGGCTGTATAGTGCCATACCTTTTCACGCCTCCTCTCTGGAAGGCAGTGTATCCAGGTCTAGCGTCTGGATACGATGGCGATCTGAGCATGTCACTGACATGCCATGAAAAAAAAATAAGAATTCACGTGTAACAATACTTTTCATCTCAGCCACACCTTTGTACAGTTCGCATTTCACGCTCTGACACCTGCCCAACCTCAAGGCACGGCAAAAGAGCTGCTAGCACAAGCTGGACTACACTACTCCCAACTCTCTTGAGAGACTAAACAGTGTCACCAGAGTAACAAGTCTTTTCTCTTGGATACAACACTGGCTCTAGGGCAAGTATATTGAACTATTCAATCATCAATCTCCTCATCATGCACGCTCAACCCATCGATATTCTCCGCCAGCCCCGTACTGGGTTTGAGCGACGCAGTAGAAGATGGGTTTTTACCCTTTCCCTTGGTTCTCCTTTTCTTCTTCACACTGCCTGTCTCGCCTACTGGCGGCGCATCTCTCACCCACCTACTAATCGCCTCTGCTCTTTCCGTAGAAATGGGATACTCACGGCCATCGTCTTGTGCCCAGCGTTTGGGTGGCGTAGGCTGAGGACTAGCTGGGCATCCATCATCATCAACTTCCAACTGGCGCTTCTTCTCCGCCTCATCGTCTTCGCGATTACGACGTTCGCGAGCGCGTACAGCACGTTGAAACGATTCTTCGTCGACGACGCGCTCGTCAGCGAGGGCTTCGAGAATGGCTTCGTGCTTTTGACGTTCGCGCTTTTGAGCTTCGGTTTCGCCGGTGCCAGTCCCATGGGGTCCGTTCTGACCAGAGACTTCTGTGGAACCTGGCTTGGCGCTGTGACCGGGAAGGGGCGCGGGTCTGCACAGGTTCTCCCACGAGGCGCCTAGGCCGATCCAGTTTCCGGCGCGGCGGAGCACTTCGATCCAGTCTGCGCGGGCAGGCGAGCGCGCGGCAAGGAAGATGGGGTAGCCATCGCAAACGCGGGCTAGACGGGCGGCATTGTGGGCATGGCGGAGGTGCTCTTTGGGTGGGGTTTGGATGAGAGCATGGCAGAGAAGGAGGGAATGTAGGGCATCGGTGATGAGGGGGTGATAGGTTATGCTTTCGTGGTTGTCTGCAAAGGCTGTAGCTGCTGCTGAGGCTGTCGAGTCTGATGAAACAAGGGGGCGGGGCGCTGGGTAGGGAGGTAGCGAAGTTGGGGGCGAGGCGTCAAAGAGTTGGGATACCTTGAAGATTTCCGGTGGCGGCAGTTTGGGCCAGGATGCACGATCCGAGTTTGTCTTGGTTGAAGCACGATGGGGGACTAGAGCTTCCGAGATAGGCGACGCGGCGCCGTTGGTCTGTTCAATGAGGCGGTTCATGTTTGGCTTGATCTTGTCGTTGCTGCCATAGCCATTCGTGCTACCGTTGGTCGTGTTACCGAGCCTGCGCAGGAACTCGTCGGCGAGCTCGGCAGAGATGCCAGGGGTGTAATCGAAGTGTGAGAGAAATGCGAGGTAATCTCGGAGGGCGCGTTTTGCATTCTGACGGACCTGTTTGCGGGCTTCCAGTCGGAGATGGTTAGCCTGGGCTTCTTGTGGAGTTATCGGGTCTGGCTCAATGCCTTGGGCGATCTGGGCATCTCGACGCGCCTTTGCTTCTTCGGCGTCTTGCAGTCCGTCCAAGGCAGCGTGGACGTGTCCGCACGCTATGGTGAAGTATACGCCTGCACGGTGGAAGAGAAGCTGGGTTTCGAGCGAGTTGGGCTGGTCTTGGTCGGGAATCCTGACCTCTTGTCTCCAGTCCCTCCCGTACTGTTCTTGCAGCGTCTTGGCCAGGACCAGCTGATCTTTTCCAGCGCGATGCTGGGCCATGATGAATCTTGCGGTGCTCAAGGCCTCACTCAGGTCCTTGGCCGAGTTCACATAGTCCTCTTTGAATATCCTCGTCAGCGCACGCGTTCGCAAGGGGCTCCCGTCGTTGGGCCGCTCGCTGATGATTTCGTTGAGGGTATCAAGCGGGGTGCATTGGGCCATCATGCGACTCGGAATCTTCTCGTGGAAGAAGTGTACGTACTTGGCATCCACATTGTGCGGCTCACGCTGCAGGACCAGCTGCGCGACGTCCTCCAGGGTGCTTGCGCTCTGCATCGTGGCCACACTTGCGGCAATCTCGTCCAGATGGTAGGCCTGGCTCAGCTTGCTCGTGGCCAGCTCGCGCATGCGGTGCTTGCGCTCTCTGCTCAGCTTGGAGGGCCCGCCGCCGCCGTAGCCAATGCCCAGGGCGGCGGCGTTGCCCAGCATGCTGTTGCCGCCATTGAGGCTGTTGCTGAGGGCGGCCGACGTCAGGCCAGACGTGGCGCGCACGGCAAGGGTCGTGGCCTCGTCGACGGCGCGGCGGATCTTGACGAGGTCGTAGAAGACGGCGGGGTCAATGGGGTGCGGGCGCGGCGAGAGGTAGTTGCTGTGGGCGAGCGACTCCAGCACCTCGGGCGGCAGCTGGAGCCAGGGGCCGTGGAATGACGAGATGTAGCGCCAATGCCTGTAGTTGCGCCATTAGGCTCTGCTTTTTGCTCTGCTCTGCTCTGCTCGTGTCGTGACGACAGCACCCGCCCAAACTCACTTGTTGCGACAGATGATGAGCGCAGACGTCGAGGGCTCGTTGGCTGCCTTGTTGGCTGCACTGCCCGGCGGCGTTGAGGGGGCGCTACCGTTGGGCGACGCGTCAGCCTGTGCGCTCTTCTTCTTGCGCGCCATGTTCCCAGGCTCGTGGATATACAAGTGCGAGTTGCAATGCGACCAGGCGACGTCTTGGCCGGCACGGTGGTGGCTTTGCAGATGCGGTATCGATAACAAATTTCGCCCTGGCCTTGGCGCGGAGCCTGCGTTAATGTCTCCGACGTGCTGCTCCTTTTTTTAACCTACACCGTGTACCGGTATCGTGTATACCGTGTGAACCACCATTCCCGCCTTCACTGCTGCTTTCATTGCCCTCGTCTTGTCCGTGTTGCCCGTCTCGTCCGTCTCCATCTGCCTGGGCATGCTCACTCTCACTAGCGCTGCCGTCCAGTGTGACTGTCGCAGGTCGTCTTAGGTGTAAGGTAGGTACCTACTGGTAGTTATGCCCGCCCGCCCCACCAGTTCCTCCCCCACGACAACTCTGTCGATGATGTCAGTCACTCTCTCCCTCCCCTCCACATCTTACAGCAACCGACAAGCCCTCTCCCAGCCCTGGGCCGTGTCAAAACGTCACCCCTTCAACATCACGCAGCCCATCTGCTAGCTACGGTCCCTCCTCCGAGTTTTCGCCGCCATGCACAACAACACTGCCTCGTGTACTGGTAGACGCCTAGCCTAATTCGTGTACCAAGTAGAGCACGTGGGCCGAGATTCAGCCATGGCTACACTCCATGCTGTCTCTCATGCCAATGTGTGCACTTACTATGGACATGGCTATCTCCATCACTACCTTCCCAAAGGAACAAGCCACAATCATCTCGGATAGGTAAACATGGCATCATCCTTTATTGGTCCTCTGGTTTTCAGTCACACTACATGCATGTATTCGCTTCGGCCGTTGCTCCCATTTGGGCACCTGCATATACACACGCAGCCCTCCCCAAACCAAGCTTCCATTACACCGATGAGCTTACCCTGCTACTGTGCAGTTTGGCCTGCTTTGCTGCAAGTTGCATCCATCTTCCAGGTGTTGGTCGGACGCCTTGGCGCTATTGCTGATTGCGGCTCTTAGTCTTGTGCGTCAACACATTAGCGTGCATTGCTAACGAATGCATCTTCATCCCCCATTGCTGGAGTCGCCGTCGTACGCGACAGAAACGACCAGATTACGCATTGCGGATGTGGCAGCCAGATCTCGCTGTTTGATAAGTTCCATAGCGGCGTAAGCTGGGCAGACTTGTGTGCTGGGTCGAATATGCCGTGGTTTTGTTCTGAACCCCAGGCGCTATTACCATTAGATGAGGGGTATGATGATTCAACATCGCACATCTCCGCACTCAGAGTGCACCTCCAACTTGCCAAGTACGGCTCTTCTTGTGGGTCATTTTATCGGCTTACGTGCACACCAAGACGAGGGAGGGGTAAGACGGGAGAGACTGTGGTGGCAGAAGTCGAAGCAAATGTGTCGCATCACCAAGGATTTACGCCACGACTGTGCAGCATGGCAGCCACCAAAACAACTGCCGGTTCTCGCCGGTTGAGGGTTTGCGATCGTTGCCGACCCTGTCGCACTTGTACTTTAATCCCTAGCTGTAGTGATGCAACGCACGTGCCGTCCGGGAGATAGCCGACAAGGATTCTTGGCCATCCATTCGTGGAGCTTAACACAAAGCTTAATTCTGGGCACCAGCGAAGAGCTTCAACTACTATTATAACTCGCCCGACCGGGGTGGCTGACGGCTGACGGCAACTAGCTCAACCCTGGATCAGGTGTCTGCGGGGTAATCTATCTTCCTCATACGCCTCACCTTTTCACATAGGGCTTCTTCGAAGTAAAAAAGATGGCATTTGCAACTTTGTCACATCATGCATTAGCAATCGACCAGTCATAAAGAGAGAAAATCAAAACACGGGTTTATCGGGGCTCATACACCTCGTCATTCCAGGGCGCCTTTCTGATGGCATTTGCACATGCATTGACAGTCGACCAATCATCAAGAGAGAGTTCAAACATGATTTTGTTGGGGCAAAGTCTAAACTGTGGCCTTGCACTCGGTATCTCCTGGTTACGGGAACCTGCGGCCACGCAAGCGCCGTCCTTTCGCTCCCCAGTGGCCAGTTGCGATGAGCGGCATGACTACGTCTTGCGCCTCCTGTATGGAATCCAATCCCCAATCAACATCTGCTCTACGACCCGCTCTTGGCTCCTCAAGACGGAAGGTCCTCAATTGGGCAGTAGTTGAACAGGGTGCTGTCAGGCGAGCTGTACAGTGCACTTCACTTCCTTCTAGGACACCGTGGAACCGGCACACTGGCTTCCTGTGGCGGGATTTGGCACCATCCCGGCACGTAAAACCGTTTTGAGGCCTTCCCCATATTTCCCATGCAAGTGAGCTATCATACGTTGGTGGTGTACTGGCACGTAATCTAGTAGGTGCGACCGAGTGCTCTTGCATAAGACCCGAATCTATCGCAGACACAAGTTCCACGTTCCCGTGGGAGGGTGCAGTATATCTATCTCACATACTTCGTTTTCCCTGTAGTGTTCAGCACCTTATTAACGTTGACTTGATTCTCCTCAATTCCTCAACAGCCACTTGTGTCGTTTTCTTTTCGCTCTCCATTCTGTCGTCATGGAGTACTTCAGGAAAAAGGCAAAGCATAGTAGAGCGGCAATAGCCACTGATGCTACTCTTCTACGTACAGTTCGTTATGGTAATAAGGCTGTCCGTGCAGCTCCATCGGTCGCTGGACAGTACCTACTCCAAAAAGCGCCTATCATTCAATGGCTGCCCAAGTACGACCTACGATGGCTGCTCAATGACACATTGGCTGGTATCACGGTCGGCGTACTACTCATACCCCAATCTCTGGCCTATGCAAAGATTGCTACGATTCCTGGACAATATGGGCTCATGTCGAGTTGGCTACCCAACTTCTTATACCTTATCATGGGTACTTCGAAAGGTAGGGGAATCGCTATCCTTATGAGATAAGATACTGACACATTTTACAGATCTTTCGTCGGGTCCTACCTCGCTCATTGGTCTTTTGACCGCAGAGATTATCGCCGATGTTGCCAAGGAGGGATACTCGCCTCAGGCCATTGCGTCTGCCGTTGCCATGTCGGTTGGCATATATGCGATGGTGCTTGGTCTTCTGAAACTTGGTTTTCTGTTGGAGTTTATCTCTGTACCGGTGCTGAGTGGCTTCATCTCCGCGGCCGCTATTGTCATCATGCTCGGCCAAATACCTTCCTTGTTCGGCGTCACTGTAGGATCCGGCACTGCTCAAATTATACACGATCTCTTCGCAAAGATACCCAAGTACGACGGCCCAACATGCGGAGTCGGTCTCGGTGGCCTGCTCATGCTCTACCTCATGCAAAAAATGGGCCAGCGTTGGGGCAAGAAGAACAAGGTTATTTGGCTGATGGCGCTGGGGCGAAGTGCAGTGGTTTTGGTCTTATTCACTGGAATCTCGTACGGTGTGAACAAAGATAGGAAGAAGAATCCTGTCTGGGCACTGAGCAAGGTCCAGTCAAATGGCATCGCACCACCTCGTATGCCTGATTCCACACTTATTAGTAAAGTGTTTGCTCGAAGTATCGCGCCATTCATCGCTGCTGCCCTAGAGCATCTTGCCATCGCCAAAGCCTTTGGAAGAAAAAACGGTTATGTGACTGACGCCGCACAAGAGCTAGTCTACCTTGGTTTCACCAACTTCTTCAATTCCTTCTTCTCCTCCATGGCAGTCGGTGGTGCGATGTCGCGCACTGCAGTAAACTCAGAGTCTGGTGTCAAGTCTCCGGCGTACGGCCTCATCGCTGGTGGTGTTGTCATACTTAGCATCTTCAAGCTTTCGCCAGCACTATATTGGATCCCCAAAGCCACACTAGCTGCAATCATCGTCATGGCAGTTTGGCACATAGTCGTTCCTCTCAGAGTCTTCTATGGCTACTGGCGTACCTCGCTCGTCGACTTTACTACCTCAATGCTTGCCTTCTGGCTCACTCTCTTTGTGTCGTCGGAAGTCGGCATTGGCACGGCGGTCGGTTTCAACATTGCTTACCACCTACTCTTCCAGGCCTTCCACCGTGTACGACGCATCACCACCATTGATGTGCAGTCAAACAACCGCCCCACTGGAACCCACGACATCCCGCTCCACACGCAAGTCTTTAGCATTCACCAGTCTATGCTCTTCTACAATGCATTTCACATCAAGAACCAGTGTCTCGACGCAGTGCAGACCTATAACTCGGGTGATGTCGCAACGCTGGAGACAGCGCGAGCGAACCGCACTTGGAGTGTCGCTGGACAAGAGCGTGCGGTCCGGTTACGCAACAAAGCAGGAATATTTGACGAGCCTGTACAAATCCGCAACGTGGTACTCGATCTGCATGCTATGCATAACATTGATACTACCGGTCTCACTGCGCTGAAAGACTTGAAAGCAGATATCGAAGCATATGGTGGTAAAAATGTACGGTTACGGCTTGTTGGTCTCAATGAGCGTGTGCGAGAACGCTTTGAGAGGTTCGGATGGACATTAATTGATGCATGCGATGCTGGAAAGGAGGGCCGGAAGGGTACAACAGTGTATGAAAATGTAGAGGAAGCAGTTTTCAGGCGCATAAGGACTTTCTCCACTGACGAGATTGACATTGAGCCTCTGGAAGTATATATCGTGGGTGACAAAGAGAAGGACATGGTATGAGTCTATTTGGGGTTGGGGTTAGCTAGATCTCGCACCTTTTTCACGCTTCGAGCTCGCTGGCGAGGATTTCTGAGCATGTTTCTTGGTTTGCGTTTCCAGTCGTTACATATACCTGACTTTGTTGCAAACGGTACAAACACGGTGAACATGTGCTGTCACGAAGAATCAATGGCCCTGCTTTGTCTCGATGCCCACTCCTCTTTCTCCAGTGGGCAAAATCTCGTCTACATGATCGCTCTTACTCAGCCTCAGAACCATGGCCGCAGTTATATTAGTTTGCCAGACAACATATCGTTGTTCCAACTCATACATGTACGTTTCTTCTTCATTTCCCCCATCTTCCTCCTCTTGGTTATCGGGTTGGTCTTCGCGAAAAAAACACATTTGAGTAGAGAAATACAAGCAGTAGGTCGTCTGCATAGTCTTGTGGAAAGGTAAAGGCGAAAGGGTTGTGGCGGCTGGGAATTCATATTACCGGGGCCTAGGGATCCGAATCCGAGACAGAAGTGGGCGGAGTCGTTGATACCTCTCTTTTAGCGTTCCTATACCCTTCGTCGTAGCCTTTCCCATACCCTTCTTCGTAGCCTTCTTCGTAGCCGTCTCCATACCCTTCATCGTATCTTTCATTGTATCCGTATTCATTTATCATTATTTGCTCTTCGTCACCCTGCACTTCGCTTTGAATTATGCGCTCTTCCTTATTTACCATGTCTTCTTCATTCTCATCCTCGCCCTCGCCCTCGCCCTCATTTACATGCTCTTCTCCATAGCATCCTCCAAGCTCCTCATATCGCACCCACCCCGGTGGAGGACCGATCTCGCCCTCTCCAAACGTAAGATACGAGTCATCTTCGAAGTAAATGGCGGGTGCATAGGGTGACGGGAGCATTAGGGGGATCGTGTTGTCTAGGGAGTGGCGGCGTGGCATTTGGATTGCTTGCGGACAGGAGTTTGGGAGGCGGATAGGATAGTGAGGAGACATGCTGTGGATATCTGTAGAGAGGGAAGAGAGGAAGACGGATGAGCAAGGGTTTTACGTTGAGTGGACGTTTGCTCGTGAGCAAGCGAAGTGTTACCTAATGCAGGTGGGCAAGTGATACTTACAGTGTGAGTATGAAGTTTATATGTATCCATTCTGTGAGTAAAGGTCGAGCACTAAATGTAGATGTATGATTATGATATATGGGTGCTCAAACGAATCATGAGATACTCATAGCCTGGGACGGCAGGTTATGAGGGTGAGTATGTGTAATGGCATCGCGACACAGGGTTCTTGTATCGTGAGTTCTAGAGGTGAGAAAGTACTCCCGACGGCTCTGAAAACGTCGACGTGGACATGATTCGATTATGTATATAAGAGAACTGCTTTTATACCCCGTTCCTTCAAGAATCCACCTTGCTTAGGAACATGTAGCCTTTTCTGTACATCACTTCGAGGGCTTCCATGTCAAAACGCCGCATAGGATCCAACCGCAAGAACCTGTCATAGAGCTGGCTATGGACATTATGGATATGGAAACACTAATCTCTAAATGCCATCACACGCTCCTTTTCCCTGGCACGTTCTTTCTTTTGCTGTCGAGAACGTTGCTGAAAACGTTCCCGCATCAGGCCCCAAGATTCTGTAGGCTTGCCTTTCGTCGTCGCCTCTTCAGTCGTCGTTATTAGATCATGATTTGTGACGACACCATCAGCATCGATCGAGGTGCGGAGTCCAGATTTCCCATTGCCCAGCTTGGAACCCGTCTGCTTTTGAATGTCCCGAAAAGCTAAAAGGCGATGATTCGAAATCCTGAACCCATAAGGACCTATCCTCTTTGAAAGGCTCGGATATTGGTGATTCCAGAAAAGGTGAGAGATTTTGGAGCGCGTGCCTTTGGAGTGCGTTCGTAATAAGCGGCATTTGTGGGGCCTTTGTACTGTGCAAGTGTCGCCCTGAAGATGGAGAGCAGCTTTCATGTATAGCTCCTGGCCGTCCGCTTCATCTCTTCCATTAATGTTTTCATAAGATGCAGCCTTTTCTCCAAGGACCTGCGACTCCACCTCTTCCATCGTACTATTCTCACTTCCAACAGCACTCAATTCAGTCTGTATAGTTTTGGGTCCTTTCTGAGCTTTGCAGAGTGCAGCTTTGTCTTGGATTTGTGTCTGTGAAGTTTCCATGAAGTGCGCAAGTTGAATCGCAGAAGTTGGACCGTCAAAGAAGGCTTTAGGGGATACCGACAGAACAGCTGCAGTGTATTCAGGATTTTTACTGAAGTTCAAGGTGTAATTATCATGTAAAAAGCCTATAATAGCATAGTACTAGCAGCGCTCGTACTAGCAGCGCTGTGAGACAACCGCGCTAGGTCAATTGGAGACACCTACTCGTGGAACCAAAACGTCGACCATGGTTCCACAGTTTGTCTCTCCTGATGAGTGTTGTCGCTAATGTAGTCAAGCTTTCGTATCTGAAAGTAGATATAAAAGATTTTTGGGGGGTTCAGCAGAGCCCAACGGCTGCCTAAAAAGAACAAAGGGTTTTTTGCTTTGTGAATGCGAATATTACACACTGCTTACAAGACTATGAAAAATGACACTGTCACGTTATTCTGTTTGCAGCTTTGAACAAAGCTAAGGCTATTTCAATCGTGCATTGTTCGATTGAAATGTATCCAACGGTTGAGACACTGGCTCTGGCTCGGGTTTCGTGGGGTCCATAATGAAGGTGCCACTAGTGGCGCTTACATACGAAAGTGACGTCACTATATGTTTACCCCCAATACCCCGGATATTATGTCTGTGATCTCGAAAGCTATTGTATCAGCAGGAATGTGGACGCCCGGAATTTCGCCGCGTAAAGAAGAAACAAGCCAAGAAGCGTCCTAACGTAACGAGATGCTCTAACTGCATTTGTCCATATTAAGCTGCTGACACAGCACTGTAGCACATCATGGCGCTATTCCTATTGCAGATGCTCACGTGTCCTGCGCTACTGGATCTTGCCTGAAAATTGCCTTTACATCGTTTCTGTCTCAGCATCACCATTTCAGCCGCACAACTGGCACAAAATAAAGTCAAAGCCACTATCGCGAGAGTACATAGGCACGTGTCGTTATACTGGTCACTTTACAACAGCCCTCGAGCGTCATTGCCAGGATTGATTAGCGACGATGGCTTCAGCGTCAACAAGCCGATGACGGAGACAGATAAAGAAAATGGTGAGCTTCTTATCTAGAGTCAGAGTGAACGAGAAACTTAGTAGCATACACCAGACGTCGTGATCCTTCATGAAATGTCCGGATGTCTCGTTACGCGACGTGCGGGCTCTATAGTCGTCAAGCAAGGCAGGCGAATCAATATTGATGAAAAATCAGCACTGGAGCTTGCCGCACAATATAGCCTCCCTGTTCCACGCGTGTACAATGCGGGTATCTCTAATGGAGAGCCTTTCATTGTAATGGACTTTATCGAGGGTGACAGGCTTGACCTGGTTTGGGACAAAATTACTGCAGAAGAAAGAAGCAGTATATGCCGACAACTGCGAGAAATCCTCACGACAATGCGATCTATACCTCACCAGAATGGGCTTATTGGATCTTGCTCTGGCGGAGAAGCGCGAGACGACCGCCAATACTGCAATTACACCGGCGGACCATACCCTGACGAGGCCACCTTCAATTCCTCATTCTATTTTGACCTTGTGAGAACTACACCAAGCCATCGTGCGATGGCAATACCCTTGAGAACTATTTTGGTTCTTCTTTCGCTTAGCGAAGAACTGTAGGCGACTTTAACGCGCTTGAGAAGTTATCACCGCTTTTTTTCAAAGTACCTGCAGCTTGTCTCGCGACGGGGTGCGTCTCATGACCCAGGGATGGTCATTAGTGCTGCTAGTATTGCCAATACCCAACACCTTAGTCGAATCGACTACGAAACCTACTATCCGCTCTTAAGTCTTCGTTGCTTTCTATGGACGGGGTATCAAATGTCTACTGATACACTAGCGTTCACATTACGTCTATACACCTGGCGTTTAAAACATCTGTCTGTTCTTCATCTCAACAGGCAGGAAGCACATGAGTAGTGCCGACAGCCAAATGCCACCAGCACCCAGCCAAAGGATGCCGGAACTTTGGTCTGCCAAAAACTGAGCACCAGCATATGGAGCGACGATCCCGGCAAGGCGGCCCATGCACGAGAGCATTCCGCTTACGCTTCCGCGATAGACTGTATCAAAAAGCTCTGGGGCAGAAGCATACAAGACAGCATTGAAGTACTATTCTTTGTTTAGTGCAGTCGCGCAAGTCTTTCCCGGTAAACTTACAGTTTGCATAATGTACTCCAAAGCGTTCAAGCCGACAAAAGCTGCGGTTGTGGATACCTGAGTGTACATCGCCATAGAGATACCTTGGCAAATGGCAGAGAACACAAGCGACCATTTCCGACCAACAAGAGGCAGCTGAATAGATACCAAAGCGATAATAGCGCCGATGATACCTGGAAAGTAAATGATCAAGTACTGTCTGTACGTATCAGACACGGAGCCCCTGCCATTATCGACGTTGTTTCGTAGCAGAATGATGGGGAGGAAGCTGCCCGCAAGATTAAAAGACCAGTAGTCTCCCTGTAACCTTATCAGTATCACTAGACCGCATTCGATGAAATTGTACTCACCATGTAGGTAATCGCAAGTAACACGAAGGTAAACGCTGAGAGCCTGTTCGTGAAGATGCCCTTCAAACGAGTTAATTCTTTCTTGAAGTCACTGATAACACTCTTCGTAGTTGCTGCAGTGCTTTGAGGCCCATCTGTAGAGACTTTTGTGTTTGGCATGGCGTCTGAAGATGCCTCATCAATAGCAGCGAACATGTCCAGAGTCAACGTTGGGGGCGGCTGCTTGTTATACTTTGCAATCCTGTGAAGAATCTCAATAGCCTCAGCCTCTCGGCCTCTGGCGAGCAAGAATTTGGGCGACTCGTGGAAGGTGAAGACAAAGTAACGGAGGAAGAACACTACCAAAGTCATAGCTCCGAGAACGATCACAGTGTAGCGCCAACCCATGTTACTGGCGACAGTGCAGCACTCCGTTCCAGGACTGACATCATGGCAGGACTTGAGAGTGGGATCGCAGCGCCATTTGGCCGCTGTACCATAAGCGATGCAAGATGCAATGGCAACACCAACTGGTTGCCACATGGAAAGAAGCGCGACAAGAAAGCGGCGGTTGTGCGGTAGGAATTCAAGGGCGATGGTCGCATCGATTGGAATGTTACCCCCAAGACCAAGCGACGCGAGGAAGTAAATTGCGCACAATGCAGGATAGTTGTACTTGGGAGCAGCCTATTGAATCGTCAGTAGCCTATGGCAGAGGATAAAACCGTATAAACGTACTAGCAAAAGCCCGAATATCGAGGTGATCAGACAAGTCAGATTAAAAGCCCATTTACGGCCAATGATATCAACAGCAAGACCAAAACCGAGCGCACCAACAGCTAGTCCTGCGTTCGCAATGGCAAAGATATTGCCTGTTTGTTTGGGGCCAACTCCCATCTAATCCTGTCTTTAGCGATTGCTCCACAAGATAGATAGCAGTACCAACTTCTTGATAGATGGCGGATGCAATCAAACCAACACCCTGTGACCATGCAAGGTCGAGGAAATACCCAAAGCCGCACAGAAACCAAATACATATTTGGTATTTTCCCATGCCAAACTTGTCAATCTCGACATTGATAAGCGCCGCCTTCTTTTCAAAGGTGTTGAGTGGCTCAGCGGCGGTGCCCTTGAGAATTGCAGCGAAAGATAAGTCGGGTTGGTCGACACGCTCGACGTCATTGTAGATGGGGATTTCGACTTTGGAGTGTGACTTTTCGATGGGAATCTTGTCTTCCTCGCCAAGGTGCGCCTGGTTACGCTCGGGGAGGTTGGCCTCCATCTCGAATGCAGGTGGACTGGTAATACACAACAGAAGTCTATCAGATGACGACGCTTTGACTGAATGAATTCGAGTAATCTCGGACTTGTGACGATTGACAAGACGTGTACCGCGGGCCAAGGTGTTATACGTATGCGGGGGTCGCGCTACTATGAACGCGGATCTAAGCGACCATAGACAACGGTCTAATCTTTGTCTAAGCCTTGTCCGTTGGGTAGTCCCAAGTTCCAAGACGGCAGAGGTTTAGTTCGGTAGTGCTCATTGGACGCAACCCTTGTCATGACGGCATAGGAAAAGGTGTCGACTGCCTCGTTCGTAGGAGTGGTAGTAGCCACTTCGGCTTGCCCGTGATGCATGAAATCGTGACATAGCTAACGAGATACACTATCAATTAGAACGTCGACTAGAGCCTCAAGAACCCCTACTAGATCCGTGTTACAGTGGCGGTAACATGGCGAACAGTGAGCGACGGCAAGAGGACGATTGCGCTACGCAGTGGCCCGAGGATGCGTCTCCGCTCGAGGCTGAGGGTTACGCACAGTGTGAGGCTAAAGTGTCAATTTCAGGCACGCTTGTTAACGCCACCAGCCACCCCAAATCACCAGCAAGGGATCCTTACGTGCCTTAGTCTCAACGTCATTACCGATAAATCTTTTCCTCGGTTTTCATTTTTCTTTTGCAAGACCCATGTAATAGGGAGGGTTTACGATATATAACGCCACGAGTCATTGGCCAGCAAGGCCTTAGGTAGATGCTGGCACGCTGGTGACGGGGATCACAGGCTGGGGAAGGAAATTTTGGTTACTCACTCAGTTGCATCCACAAGCCTTGAGTCTTAAACGGAGAACATTGCTTGTGGCTCTGGTAGGGCTACGACGAATAGTTTGAGATAGTAGGTATTAGACTCTTCAGACATTGATGTCTAACAGGCTTCAACAAGACATTCAACTCTGATAACACATTATACATTAATCTATCACTAGCATCATTACCTCATAATTATCACACCAAAGGACGACTGACTTGATTGTTTACAAGAACCATTGTTGTCACAAAGACAGCTCAGCCTTTGCCAGCAACTAGAATGCCTTCCCAAGCTCCGGTACTACCCTAACCGTGTTATCATTATTGCTTGACTTGACTGCAATGTTCCTCTGCACCCGAATCTCACACATTTCCACATCGCCATTTCCACAGCCCTCCACACTTATGTTCACTCTTCTCAACACGCACCTCCCGTCACAAGATGCATGCTCAGACATGACGTCGCAAGACCTTTCTCCCGTGCTTCTAGGCAACGCCAACCTTAGTTGATTTAGAATCGTGAATTCACTGCGGAGCTTAACGGCATAGACAGCAGCTTTGTAGAAGCCCTGTAGGAAAAAGAAGCCCGTGTAGCATAACACCATAACGCTTACGTCAAGAAGGATGATAAAGATGTTAACGGCAATGAGATTGCGCAGACTGCGACGCGTGGTGTTGCGGTTTGAGCCTAGGAGGGTCATGTCCTTGAGATGGCCCAAGGTGACGCGGATGTAGAGGGCGCTGATGATGAGTTCCTGGGTAGTGAAAGCTGCGAGCTGTACTTTATCCCACGTCACATTGGCGTGAGTGAGTCGAGTGGCGAAGCGCGGATGGCGCTACGTAACATTAGCAAGGTCAAATGAGTGAGTATATACGGGCGGCATGACTCACAGCGACCAAGCCCAAGACGACTGTTGAAAGGCCGAATATAATGGCATTGGTAGCGATCATCCATAAGACATAATTCGAAATGCGCGTGGTGAGAAGTACGAGGTTGAGACGCGAGTATAGGACAAGAGACTGGCATACGACGAAGGTGAACCATGAGAATTCGATGAAGACGATGGAGGAATAAGACGCCCATATTTCGAGGTCACACAGCAGTATGGAGATGCCGTGGACGATGATGCCCCAGCTACAGAGTAAGCAGCTCCAGAAGTAAAGGCTGTACCGCGTGGCTCGAATGAATAGGCGGACGTTGAGCTCGGCGCACAGGTAGAATGCGATTCCCAAGAAGGCTGCAGCGACCATCCAGGTGGAAAGGGCAACGATTTCGGCCTTGGGTGCGGCTGCCGAATCGATTCCTGCAACAGTTTCGCTACGGGAGCGTGTCATGGTAGGGGAGTGGGAGTGGGGGCATCTACACTGTGTACGTGCCTGCCGCTCAACTTTTCCATTGCCAACATCATCAGACATGCCTTGCCTTAACATGTACGAGAGGTCAGCCACATATCTTAGATAGCAGCCGCGTATCAATTGATCAATTCGCGGGGTGATTTACGATCGCTGCTGGTACTTGCCTGGAGCGGTGTAGTGTAGCGGATGCGCGTGGCAGTTGAGCTAAAATCTTAGAAGAGGCACTCGCCTATGTTACCAAGTTTATCTTGACCATCTCTCGAGCGGCTGAACTCTCTCGCCAGTACAGTACGACAGTCACCGCTATGATGATGATACATGCTGGCCATAAACGAGCTGATAGGCTTCATGCGCCCAATACTTGATATCATTCTTAGCACAAGCACTTGGCTGTGGCTGTGAGCTGAGAGCAGAAATCATCCTCACCCGGTGCATCCGCCGCCTGCTCCTTTTGAACCTCTCCTAGCTATTCCTAGCGTCCTTATCATGCTGTACAGAAGCTAGTGTTATCGCTCCCCTCGGCATCATCTACAGGACGTTTCATTTCTTTGCGCCGGCGCCGACGCCGACGCCAACCCCATTCTCCTGCCTGCTCAGGATCTTCTTGGGGCCCCAGGTACCCGCTCTACCCCCAGGATCCACACTGCTGTTCTTGGGGCTCATCTTCTCACCACCGTATCCGCCCACACCACTGCTTTCTTTGCTGTTCTTAGGCCCCGTGACCACCCTGGTGGCTGTAGGCGTGTTCAGCGCGGCGACTGGGAGCCCGCCAATACTGCCACTCTTCTTGCCTCTTGGCTTCTTGTATCCCAAAGTCTCCGCCCACGCACCTCCCTCCTTCCCGACTTTGCCCTCTTGCTCTTCTTCGTCCCGCTTGGCACGCTGCTCTGCCTCTCGCTCTCTAGCGGCCTTGTCGCGAGCCTCGCGGCGAAGGCGCTCCTCCTTGGCCCGTAATTCGGCAGCTAACTTCTCTTTGACAGCGCGCTCGCGAGCCTCACAGGCTTTGACGAGGGCGTCCTGTTCAAGACGAGCTTGAGCTTCGGCCTCAGCACGTGCGTCGAGCTTGATGCAGGGATAACAGGGAAAGTGCGACGGGCGGGGGTTGTCATCTTCTCCAATGTCGGGGCACACCGTATTGGAGAGGATGCCGGAGCGGCACATCTCGATGTAGGGACGGTCCGATTGATGGTTGCACGTATGCATCTTCTTCCAGTACTGACACATGCTGATCGTCTACGCCGAGTAGTTCCGTTAGATTTAGTGAACGTATGCGGCGTTGTCGAATGGATTGAGATCCCGTAGTAGTATGCGAGACTATATCCACGTAGGTTGCCGACGTGGAAGCCTGGACGAGATTCGTAGCTAATTGTTCAGAATCGACGGTGAAGGGGGATTTTTGAGTTGGCTTCCACAGGAAGGGCATGAGCGTGGCTTTTGCCACTTGCGGCATTTGGCAGGCGCAGAGGTCAAGTAAGAGAAAGCGACTTCCCCGTTGCAAGGCGCAGGCAGTCGCCATGGTGAGAGACGACAAAAAGAGACGGAATCACTCGCAAGACACAATACAACAGAGACTGAGAAGGTACAAGATACAACGAAACTATAAAGGGTATATCCATCGCCTTAGACAGCCGACTGAGATCCGATCCGCACCGCTGTGGATGCCCCAGGTTATTCAACCGAGATCCCAGCAGATGCCCAACGACGCATTTCTAACTCAAGAGACGCCATGAGAGATATGACCGACAAATACACAGGGAAAGGTGGTTGGACAAAGAAAAGTCTCGACCGTGCATTACTCTACGCTTTACTCTTTCGTCGCATTTCCGGGCGGGCGCCCCGATGCTCGACCTGCGTGATGCGACTGCCGCCCATCTGCTTAAATGTCGATACAAGCGTGTCGGTCTGATCCAGCTCCTCGATATCATCGCCACCTCCGATACTCTTGCCCATGACCAAGATATTGGGGACAGTTCGTCGGCCGGTCGATTTGTGTAGGAATGCTTGCAATTGCTGGCCGATCGGGTTCATGTCAAGCTCAACGACATAGGGTTCGGGCTTGATGGTGTACTTTTGGAGCAAAATGAGCTTCGCCTTCTTCGAGTGTGGGCAGTAAGACTTTGAAAAGATGATGACTAGGGTGGATTAGCAGCTGCATATACGAAAACAAGGCTGTGTCAAAGGTACCGGGACTCTTCTTCAGAATGGCGTTCAATTCCATCTCCACTTCATGCTCTTCCGGTGTCTCGTGCTCCTTGATGGCTGCCTGGTCGCGTGGCCTGCCGCCTTGCTGTGCGACGCCGGGAACTCTCTCGCCATCCATCTTGACTCTGCCCGCGACGCTCTTCGAATCTGGTCCCTCGACGGCAACCCTGTGGTTTGTATCCTTGTCCTTGGTGGCCTTTTTGGCCTCCATCTCGGCGGCTTTCAGTCGCGATCCAACGCTCTCTGCGTCGCGTTGTTTCGCAGCTTGGGCGTATTCCTTCTCCTGCAAGGCTTGTTGTGTCTTTGTGTAGAAGTCTGATGTTTGTGTTTCCTTGGTCGCTCTCGACATGTAGAATAGAACAACAATTATGATGACAATGAGAATGGTAAAGACCCTCATGCGACGTTGCGACGGCATGGCGGCGATGTGTGCGCGCGTGGAACTGACGTCGTGTGCTGTGCGCGTCGAGGGAAAAGCGGGCAAGCTATCTATCAGATGGCTACAAGTATGTTGTTTGAAGACTGCCGCTTAGAGTACCAATGGGAATTGTATGGAATCGGAATCGGAATCGGATTGTCTTTGAGGACGGGGGCTGCCTTGGATGGACGGTAGGGCGGCCCTCAATGTTGGAGGCGAGGCGAGGCGGGTGGGCTGCTGTGTCGGCAACGCAAAGGCAGATGCGTCATGTGCAATTCAAATCATTCAATTAAACTGATGTTTACGATGCGTGTGGCTATCTCACCGCGACAGAAAGAAGTAGATGGTAACTACTATTTCGACAGAGTGAGTGCTGCCGTTTGAATTAGAGAGTGTTGACCGTTTCGTCGGTCGGAGGGCATGGGTCGGAAACATTGTGGAGAAACGTTGGCCCAGGCTTCCTGGCGTTTGGCGGCGTCATTCCGCCTTCCGCCTTTCCACTCCAACACCATCGTACTGAGATTATACAGGGTGGTCCCTCACCCATGGCTACAGCAGATCAAATCGAACTGAGGGCAAAGTTCCTTCAGGAAGCCTCCCATCTCCTTGCTGTCTCTTCGCCAACTACAGCAGCATTTCTGGGTCAGGCACGCAACAGGCTGGTTGAGGATGCTGAACTTCAAATCTCAAGTAAGGATTTAGATACCTTCCGTCGAGGAGTTTGTAGTGCATGTGGCAACATCATAATTCCCGGATGGTCATGTAAAGTCTCCATGGATCCCCGCCCAAACGCCAGGAGACGAAAGACAAAGTCAGCACCAAGAAATCTCTGAAGCAGGACAAAAGTATCTGCTATACATGCCTACGTTGTCATCGACAAACGCACCAAAAAATACAGCAAAGACCACGCCATCAGGATAGGATGCCCGCGACTTCGTTGGGTACAGAACTCGCTACAAGGACAAGACAGTCGATAAACGAAGTCGGCGATAAAGGTCCAAAGACCTTGAACGCAACCAGCAAGCAGAGACAGAAGGCGCGCAGAGGAGGTTTGCAGGCAATGCTTGAGAAGAAGAAGACGGAGGCCGCGGGCATGGGTGGGCTCGATTTCATGGACTTCGCTATGTAAGCTCCTGATGGAGAGCATTTCACTCTTTTACGAGATCCAGCACACGTCTTCGACACGCGTCACGACCATGGCATAGGCGGGGAACGAGTTTCATTCTTCCTTCAAACCCCTGTCTTCCCGAGCATACCCGTACTCGGCTATCAAATCAGGGCCTGGACAGCAACAGCCTGCAACAATGTTTCTCGCCAGACGCTGCCATCCTTGGCTGGTCCCAGTTGACAACATGTTAATAATTATTCGGCGGCCCACGCGTGACTGCGCGTCTGTCAATTAAAGAAAGAGATGGGCATGATTCTTACAACAATTGCGGTGACAAAATGTGCTTCAGCATAGTTACACCGCAGTCAAAGACCCGAGACGGAGGCCCTACTTTATCAAGGTTATCCGCCAAGTTCTCGACACTTGACTGTCGGAAGCATCTTGGCCTTGCACTATCAATTTTCCATTCCGACATCAAAGCAGAAGCGCCCCGCATCACGAGGGTATATGAGCTGCGCCCCACAGTCGGCTGCAGTCCTAAGACGGGCTTAGTGTCTGGCTAGGCCATTTACGGACGTTCCGCTGTCCGCTGGGCATCACCATAACGTTCCCGACCAATGATTTATATACTTCAGTATCTGCTCGGTATGAGGGGCACATATATGACCTGTTGTTCAAGTTGTAAATTCGCTTACAGTCGTCTACTCTGTTCCTCCGCCTTCACATATCACATCATCAACTTTCCGCTTCACCATGTCTCCAAACCATCCGTCAACACCTGTTTCCATTATACCCTCCGGGTCTGAGTTGGAGAATGGCAAGCTTCTGCAACGTAATCTCGAGATAGCAATCCGAGCTCTCTTCCGCGATGGCCTCGTAGTGTTGGAAAACATGGTTGACCATGCGGTTCTGGATCGACTGAACAGAAAGATGGTCGAGGATGCCTACAAACTCCAGGCGAGGAAGGACAGTCCGTTCAATTACAACAAAGGGAACATTCAGCAAGACCCTCCCATGACAGAGGAGTGGTTTAGCAAGGACATCTACGTCAGTAAGTATTCAGCCCCAACTACACTCGAGCTCCACAAATACGTACTAATCGCACAGATCCAATCGTTACGCATGTCACCTCCACTATGCTGGGGCCCTATCCGTCACTGCGTTTTGTTTCCGGTAACACTGCGTTGCCTCCAACAGTTTCATCGCCACCTGCCTCTCAACCGACCCACAATGACGCTGACTTTGACCATCCACCAATTCCGTTCGCTCTTGTCGTCAACGTTCCTCTAGTGACCATGACACCAGAGAATGGTTCAACTGAGGTCTGGCTTGGCACTCATCATGATACCACTCTTGCTGATCAAGAGGGTGAACATGGTGACCGCGCCAGCGGCAGGATCAAGAAGCATCTACTTGACGCTCGCAGGGAGATCCGGCCACCCAGTCAACCACTCGTCAAGAAAGGCAGCATCATCATCCGTGACTTGAGGCTTTGGCACGGAGGAATGCCCAATCTTACGCAAGAACCGAGAGTGATGCTCGCAATGAGTAAGTTCTTCGTCTGACATATACAGTAAATTGCCTGCTCACCCCTTGCAGTTCACTTTGCACCATGGTACCGCAATCAAATGCAAGTCGAGCTTGCAGAAGAGCTGAAAGAACAATTGTCGCTCGAGAAGACGGGGCTACAGGTCGTTGGTGCCTATGTTTCAAGCGAGCAGTTGCTGAAAAACTACCTGAACAGGCCTTACGGTAATGCGTATGAATTCGACCAGACGGAGAAGATAGAAGATATTTTCTAGATTAAGCGTTATTGTGAGCTTCTTGGGGATGCTGGCTAAATGGCATTTCTATCTCTGCTATCATTACTATAGGGTAGCTTTTCGCATCACAAACACGCACATTTCCTAATTTAGACTTACTTTTGATTTCGCGGGATAAAGCGCATCGATGTCAGCATTCTACCACCAAGAAGTAATGGTAACGTTTCATTGGGTGACAGCTCATGCAAACATGCTCAGTAAGCTTCCGCCAGTACGTCAGTCAGCCTCTATCAGCTAGACAGATACGATTGCAAACATGAATATCTCAACACCCCATCTTCTCCCCTTATTTTTTCTGTTTTGAAGTAGTATTAATAGTGCCTAATATTGGTCTTGCTTCTTTGTTTGGATACACGTCGATGCTACTTACACTACTCGTGTTCTAAATACGCTAGACTGGCAAACTGCCACACCCCACTCCTGACATGAACATTGCGGACAATACTGGCGGAATGAAGACTACGCTAGCAGTAGAATTACCACTTATTGCGTTGGCCCTGTGTACGGTTGTCTTGAGGGTGTTTGTGAGATTGACGGTTAAGAAATGGCTGGCGCTGGATGATGTTTTGATTATACTGGGCACGGTATGTGCAACTCAAGGGGTTATCTCTTAGGATACTTGGTTCTTCTTATAAATGGGGTTTAGCTAACAATAGACAGATTGCAGCGTTTACTCGAACAATAATCTCCTGCATGAGTACAGACGATGACTGGTGGTATGACAGAAAAGGGTCCGTATACCGTATCTACATCGCCTGCCTCTATCCTAACAGACACTCAAGCCCAGATCGCATATCCGAAATACCCTACTACCAAGTATATCCCCTTCAATCTACTGCAGCCCTCAATGACTAACCTGCCAACTATGCAGCACATCTTCATCCGCCGCCTCCTCTACCTTCTCGCTGCAACACTAACTCGCCTCTCAATTCTAACCTACTATCTACGCATCTTCCCCGCATCACTCCCCTCCCTTCGCTCCCTCTCCCTCGTCCTGATCCTACTTTCCCTCCTCCACTTCTCCCAAGTTCTCATTGTGCTCTCCATCTCCTGCAAGAACATTGCTTTGCTCTGGACCTCGAACTGGCACTCCTTCCACGGCTCTTCATGTTTTAGTTCGCTCGTGTACAGCTACTCGGCCGCTATTGGCGACAGCGTGGTCGACAGTCTCATTTTCGCGCTACCGCTGCCATATGTGTGGCAGCTTTCCAAGATAGGACCAAGGAAACGACTAGGCTTAATGCTAGTATTTGGACTGGGGTTGATTGTGTGTGTGGTAGCATTGCTTCAAGTTCCGGTGTTGCGGCGGAGGGAAAAGGATGGCCGATATTTTGGAGGAAAGGTCAATGTGCTGATCGCGGTGCAGATTTGTCTTGGTATCATAGCGGCTTCATTGCCGGACTTACGGGGGTACATTGCTAGAGGTTTTGGGAAGATGGGATGGCGATGTAGAGGAGGTGGTGGTGGTAGCGGAGGGAGAGCCGAGGCGGGGGATGTAGAGCGGGGGATATCGCATGACGGAGACATGAGTGGCGAAAAGAAAAGACGTAGGAGATCGGAGTTAATGAGGAGCGATATTCCTACGAGTTTGATGTCGACGACAGCGGTTACGCTTGATGAGGGTACTCAACTTTCTTCACGGCATGGTCAGGATTTGGTAGCTAGGCCGGAGAAGGCTGCATTCAGATAGCAAATCAAGCGTTCGCATAAAACTCGCCAATTTGCGCCTGAAAGACCACCTCGGGACTGGCCTCGGAACTGGCCTCGGGACGTAGGGTAACACTTAGTATCCCAACGAACGTACTATATATTAGCGTCATGTGGAGAACCTGCACTGTCGTACTAGGCACCGCTGACTCAACCACACCATCAGTATATCGTAATATGCCAGAACCCTGAAACCCAGCATACTTCTCATTGCTTTGATCCAGTCAGATAACATATGCGCGTGTTATTCCTTTGCACGTTTTCGGATTGCAGTGGACTGAGGTGGGGTGGTCACTGGTGGGGTAAAGCGGGAGAGGCGTCACCATCGGAAAAGGGAAGTGACCAAAAGAGGAACATGCCTAATAATACATTTATACTAGTGTAGTTTATTCAGCCTCAATCATGCATCTATTCTAGTAATAAGCGGAAGAGGAGTAAGAAAACCTTATAAAAGACTGGCACCTCGTATTCAGCATCCGTTTCTCTCTGTAGAACTGAGTCCATATGACAGAAACAATGGGAGAATCCTATGACTTTATTATCGTCGGTGGTCAGACTGTCTCTGCCGCATGCTTGTCTTGTCTCATAACTGACTCTGTCCGGTGTAGCTGGAACCGCGGGCTGTCTTCTTGCACACCGACTTTCGCACTCTGCGAAGCAGCCCTCTGTGCTCGTGCTCGAAGCTGGATCGAACCCCTCGGGTGCCTACCTACGCGCCCCCTTCCACAGATACCATGCGCATGCCCTGCGCCCAGATCTCGACCACGGCTACGTCTCTGAGCCTGAGCCCGCGCTGAACGGTCGTCAGATACCGTACACACGAGGCAAGGGACTTGGCGGGTCTTCGATATTGAACTTCGCCGTGTACCTGTATGGAAGTAGCGAGGATTACGAGCGGTGGAGTGATTTGGTTGGCGATGAAGAGGGGGAATGGAGCTGGGAAACCGTGCATAAATCCTTTGGAAAGCTGGAGAATTACGATTTCGGTGGCTCAAAGACCTACAAGCACCTCGCTGACCCGAGCACCAACCCACATGGCACGGCTGGAAATCTGAAAGTTGGGCTTCCGAAGGAGTTGGAGAGTGGTACAGAGCCGCAGATGGAGGCGTTGGCAAAGGCAGGATGGAAGATCAATTTGGATCTGAATTCGGGCGATCCGATTGGTATGGGCATCTTTCCCAGTAGTTATTCTCAGGAGGGGAGAACTACAAGTGCCAGTGCGCATTTGCTAGACCCACCGCAGAATCTACATATTTGGACAGGTGCAAAAGTGAGAGAGTTTATGTGGGAGGGAAAGAGGGTTGCTGGAGTTGTTACAGAAGATGGTCGGGAAGGTGAGTTGGCATGTCAACATGATTATGGTGAGGTCAGTGCTGACACGTGGTAGCAACTGCAAAGAAAGAAGTCATTATCTGCGGCGGCGCAATCGACACACCAAAACTCCTTTTGTTGAACGGCATTGGTCCCGCTGAAGAACTCGCCCCGCTTGGCGTCAATGTCAAAGTCAACTTACCGGCCGTAGGGAAGGGACTGCACGACCATGTATTGACTTTTATGACGGTCGAGGTTGGCGGCTCGATCAATGACAGATACGCATTTGAATCGAACGAGAAACTCATGGCCGAAGCGGAGGCGGCATGGGAAAAGGACCAAACAGGCGCTTTTGCACTCCAAAATGCTGGCCTATGGGGTGGCTTTGTCAAACTACCGGGCCTGGAGAAGTTGGAGGAATTCCAGACTTTGCCCAAAGACGTGCAGGAATTCCTGAAAAAAGACAGGGTGCCAACATTCGAGTTGATTGGAAACAGCGCTCTCTGGCCACCAGGCACAAAGATCGAGTCGGGAAACACGTACTTGACATGCATAGCATTTCTCATGAACCCGCAGTCAACTGGTTCTGTTACGCTACGCTCAGCCAAGGCAGAAGATAAGCCCATGATCAAGCTCAACTTCCTCACGCACGGCTACGATAAGTGCATCTTCCGCGAAGCTGTACGCGAGACTTGGACGAAATTGACGTCATCGCCGGTCATTGCGCCGCACCTGGTGCGCAAAATCCTGGGCCCGGACAGCATGAGTGATGCAGACGTCGATGCTTTTGTTCGGGAAAATGCGTCGACAGTGTGGCATGCTGGGGGAACGTGTAGGATGGGCAAGGACGGGGACGAGGGTGCTGTGGTAGACAAGGGTTTCAGGGTGTTCGGGGTGGAGGGGCTAAGGGTAGTGGACATGAGCGTTGCGCCGGTGACGACGAACAACCATACCCAGGCCACGGCGTATGTGATTGCGCAGAGGGCAAGCGAGATGCTGGCGCGGGAGTATAGGCTGGATGATGTGTAAGGAGCGCCTACACCGCATGCGCGAGTGTGCTCCGGCCAGCGTGGCGGTGGAAATTGCATGACGGAGGATGGGATGGGATGCCCGCCCCATGGTTGCTCGGTGAACGGGCAACGGGCGGGCTTGTATCAAAAGTAAACGAACGTGGCATATGTACAAGCAGCTGACAGCACAATTACATCGCGCATCTTTCTAGACCGCGCTCCGCCCTTGAACAAAAATAAATCACGGCCAGGAACACGACAACGTCTTCAAGAGACTAAGGTAACGACGAGTCAAGTTTGCGACAATTGGCCCCAGTGCAAGCGCATATACCGGTGTTGGAGCGGCTTCCCCAACCACCCGCCTCGTACTTACCCAACCACCGCCGCAGTCCCAGCCTCACGCATATTCCAAGTGTACCCTTTTCTACTTCGTACCAGCCCTCCTCCTGCACGTCTACTCCCATCTCACCACACACTTCCACGCATTTCTGGACATTGTCGATACTGACTTAATATTCTTTGCTTTTCCGGGACCGTTCACGTCGTACGCGTGCCGGCCAGTCGTCGCATTCCCCGGAGCTGCACGCTAGCCAACAGATACCCCGCAGCTACCCACTCATTCACCGCTCCCGACCGACAGCAGCGAACAGCAGCGAACAGCTAACAGCGGCCATTCCTCGCCGTTGCAGCGTCGCGTCTTTCCGCTTTCTGCAAACAAATACATTCCAATCGTAGTCGTCTCTGCGGCTGTTTGCATCTTCCGCTCACAACCATGCGCCTTTTCCACGCGCCGCCCGCCATCCTCGGCCTTATCGCTTTCGCATATCTGCCCTCGGCCCTCGCAAAGCCGTACCCCGTCCATGAAGAAGAGTTTCTGGGTTTCCACAACTCGTCGCAATTGGTCCAAAGACAAGCAAAGTGCGCCAATCCCTGTGGGTTTGGCGACTGGCTTTGCTGCCCTACAGGCACAACTTGCTACACTGATGCCAACAACCAAGCACAGTGCGGCGCCGGCGGTGCTGCCACAGAGGCTGCCGGCACAGGAGGATACTGGCAATACCACACGACCACGTACGTTGAGACGGTCGGCCTATTGACCAAGACATCCGTCTTTAGCACATATGTCCCCGCAACTGCGACCCAGACGTGCAAAGACTCACAAAATCCCTGCGGCGCCACCTGCTGCGACTCGGGCTTCTACTGCCTCACTGCCGGCCAGTGCGCATTGATCGCTGGCGGGAGCTCAGGAGGCATTGTGCCCACCGGTACGTTGGCCCCCTCTGCTCCTCTTCGACCTACCAGCTCAGGAATCGTAATAGTCACCTACACCGGCACTCCGACCGTCACAGTACCCTTCCAGACACCAATCCCTACGGGCGCCTCCGGTAGCCTGGTACCAACTCAGGAAAGCAACAAAGGCCTCAGCGGAGGCGCCATCGCCGGTATCGTTATTGGTGTTATTCTCGGCATATTGCTCCTCTTGCTCCTCTGCCTCTTCTGCTGCGCGCGCGCCCTCTTCGACACCCTCCTCGCCATCTTCGGTATTGGCAAGAAGCGCAAGCACACTCATGAGGAGACGTACATCGAAGAGCACCACCACAGCGGCGGCAGCGCTGCTGCTGGTGGCGGCCGCTGGTACGGCGCTGCCCGTCCTGCCCGTCCTTCGCGCGCCGGCTCTGAGAAGCATGGCGGTGCGAAGAAGGGTCTTGGTCTTGCGGCCGGTCTGGGAGGCCTGGCGCTTGCGCTAGGCTTGAAAAGGAGACACGATCAGAAGGCTGAAGACAAGAGTACCACTGTCAGTGGAACATCGTACATGTACAGCGACTACACGAGCACAAGTAAGTCGTCCAATCGGCCCGAATCATCAACATGATGCTAACAACCATCCAGGTAGCGCAAGCTCGTCAGATCGCCACACTCGCCGAACACATCATTCGTCCAGACGATGATTGGTCCAAAGTTATCGACGTTTTTCCATTGTACAAACTTTTCGATCCTCTGCACGTCGGGTTTCCGGGGGCACCCCCAAGGCGTGGTTTTCTCCATTCGGCTGATTATGTTCCGGCCAGACGGCGTTTTATGGGTTTCTTATTCTTCCAGCGTTAACGAACGAGCGGCTGAGTGTGTTATTACAAGTGACGGTGATTACGGATTAATGAGAACGAGGCATAGGGCGGCATGCAAAAAATACGAGATATGGAACATGTATATGGATGGTGGGCAAGGCCAGACGGGCTGTGAATACAATGATGATGATTTCCCCACCTTGATGAACTGCACGTGCCGCTTTGATTGTTTGAATTTGAATGAGAGTGTAGAGAGAGCCCAAAGTACAAACTTGTCGTTCGAGTGAAATTCTCAGCTGTCTTACCTATACATCTAGTTCTAATCCATGACAGTCGCAGGATCCATGTAAACCTGACTCAAACAAGATACAAGGCAAAGCATGCCCCAGAAGAACTCATATGGCCAATACTACGGTTCAAAAAGAGAAGGGCAAGAAAACAAAAGAAAGCATGAGTCCTGTTAGAGTAGTTTCGCGTGTTGCTTAGAAAAGCAAACAGGGCTGATTGATGACGATCACAAGTGCCAAGAATAAAGTGGGATGGTGCGCTAGTGTGGAGCTCCAGCACCTTCGCCGTGACAAGTACTCACGTAATAAAGTGCGCCGCCTACTCCTTCAGTCCTTCCATTTACTCCGTTCACATATCACTCAACAACAACAGACAACCCAGTTGACCTTGTCTGTCTACTCTCCACGACCACACCACCAAGGCTGCCCCACCATACACGAGGCACCCGCAACCGCCACACTCGATAGCTCACAGGCTTCGCAACAGTCGGCAAACTGGGGAAGAGACTCCGAAGTGACGAGGACCCTCGTCCCAGTAAGAGAGATAAAGTCATGGCAGTAAGTGCGCCTTGTGGCCGATACAGAGCTGTTGTTGGCTGCGCCCTGGATGCGTGCATCAGAACACTGGCGAAATCGGAGGTTCCCACGTCTCATATATGGCCATGTATGCCCATTTGAGTTGCAATTGACATACCCAAGGAAAAAATGCAGGTCGACAGCCCTGCCACTGCTGTCGAACAGCTTAAAGAAGCGTCTGGCAACAACGGCGAGATCGATGAGTCCCTCTACAGCCGACAGCTATACGTGCTGGGCCACGAAGCTATGAAGCGCATGGGCTCGTCCAATGTTCTCGTTGCCGGTCTGCGAGGTCTTGGTGTTGAGATCGCGAAGAACATTGCCCTAGCCGGTGTCAAGTCGCTGACACTGTACGACCCCAAGCCCGCCGCCCTCGCCGACCTCTCGTCGCAGTTCTTCCTCACACCTAGCGATGTTGGAAAGCCGCGCGCCTCAGTCACTGTGCCTAAAGTTTCTGAGCTCAACCCATACACGCCCGTCCAAGAATTCAACGGCACAGATTTGACATCGGACCTGTCGCAGTTGAAGCAGTTCCAGGTCATTGTACTGACCGACACTGCGCTAGCCGACCAAATTAAAATCGCGGACTACTGCCATGACAACGGCATCTTCATTGTCATCACCGACACATATGGTCTGTTTGGCACAATATTCACTGATTTCGGAAAGAACTTCACTATCGGCGACCCAACCGGCGAGAACGTTAGCACTGGTATCATTGCCGGCATTGATGAGGAGGGCATGGTATCAGCACTGGATGAGACCAGACACGGTCTCGAAGATGGCGACTGGGTCACGTTTTCCGAGGTTGAGGGTATGGAGGGCCTGAACGGCTGTGCGCCTCGCAAAATCGAGGTCAAGGGACCCTACACCTTCTCTATTGGCGATGTATCTGGTTTGGGAGAATACAAGAAGGGCGGCCAGTTCATTCAGGTCAAGATGCCCAAGATTATCAACTTTGAGCCCTTTAGCAAGCAGCTGAAAAAACCCGAGCTCCTCATCTCTGACTTCGCCAAGTTCGACCGACCGCAACAGCTGCACGTTGGTATCCAGGCCATCCACAAGTTTGCAAACCTCCACAAAGGCGAATTTCCACGCCCTCACCACGAGGCCGATGCGACTGAGCTCTTTAAGATTGCGCAGGAAATTGCAGGTCAGGGGGAGGAGAAGGTTGAGCTGGATGAGAAGCTCATCAAGGAACTCAGCTACCAAGCACGCGGTGATCTCAGCCCGGTCGCTGCATTCTTTGGCGGTATGGCTGCGCAAGAAGTGCTGAAATCCGTGTCCGGAAAGTTCCATCCCATCGTTCAGTTTCTCTACTTCGACTCGCTGGAGTCTCTACCAACGTCAACGACCCGTTCGGAAGAGCAGTGCGCTCCGATTGGCTCGCGTTATGATGGTCAAATCGCTGTTCTAGGTCAGGAATACCAGAAGAAGCTCAGCAACGTCAAACAATTCCTTGTTGGTGCGGGTGCCATTGGCTGCGAGATGCTGAAAAACTGGGCTATGATGGGCCTAGGCACTGGACCTGAAGGCAAGATCACCGTAACCGACAACGACCAGATTGAGAAGAGCAATCTCAACCGACAGTTCTTGTTTCGGCCTGCAGACGTTGGCAAGCTAAAGAGCGACGCTGCAGCGAAGGCAGTGCAGGTCATGAACCCTGACCTCAGTGGAAAGATTATGACTTTGCAGGACAAGGTTGGACCAGAGACGGAGCATATTTTCAACGAGGAGTTCTGGAACTCACTAGACGGCGTTACAAACGCACTTGACAATGTAGAGGCACGCACGTATGTCGATCGTCGATGTGTGTTCTTCCGCAAGCCTCTGCTCGACAGCGGCACGCTTGGTACCAAGGGCAACACCCAGGTTGTGCTACCATTCATCACCGAGTCCTATTCGTCGTCACAAGATCCACCAGAGAAGTCTTTCCCTATGTGCACATTGAGGAGTTTCCCCAATCGGATTGAGCATACCATTGCATGGGCACGAGAGTCATTTGATTCTTTGTTTGTCAAGGGGCCCGAGATTGTCAATCTTTATCTGACACAGCCGGATTACCTTGGCGCATCGCTAAAGCAGTCCGGAAACGAGAAGCAGACTCTGGAGACTCTACGAGATTTCTTGGTGACCGAGAAGCCGCTTTCCTTCGACGACTGTATCGTATGGGCTCGCCATCAGTTCGAAAAAAACTACAACCATGCAATCGCGCAATTGCTCTACAACTTCCCCAAGGACTCTAAGACGGGATCTGGTCAGCCATTCTGGTCAGGACCTAAACGGGCGCCCGACCCATCGAAATTTGATCCATCGAACCCGACCCATTTCACGTATGTAGAAGCCGCCGCCACTCTACACGCGTACAACTATGGTATCAAGCCAAATGCATCTCGGGAACACTACGTCGAGGTGCTCAACGATATGATTGTGCCAGACTTTCAACCCGATCCTACCGTTAAGATTCAGGCCGACGAGAAGGAGCCAGATCCAAACGCCAACCAGGCTAGTGGCGATGATAGCAGATCGCTTGATAGAATCATCAATCAACTTCCGGCACCAAAATCGCTTGCTGGGTTCAAGCTTGAGCCTGTCGAGTTTGAGAAGGATGATGATACTAACCATCATATCGATTTCATCACGGCCGCCAGCAACCTTCGTGCCGAAAACTACAAGATTGAACAAGCAGATCGACACAAGACCAAGTTCATTGCTGGAAAGATTATCCCTGCCATTGCAACCACTACGGCACTAGTCACTGGCCTTGTCAATCTTGAACTGTACAAGATCATCGATGGCAAGACGGATATCGAGCAATACAAGAACGGCTTCATCAATTTAGCACTGCCCTTCTTCGGTTTCAGTGAGCCGATCGCTAGTCCCAAGGGCACATACCAAGGGCATGATGGCGAGGTCACGATTGACAAGTTGTGGGATCGCTTCGAGGTGGACGACATCCCGCTGAAGGATTTTGTGGCGCACTTCGAGAAAAAGGGTCTCTCGATTCAGATGATCAGCTCTGGTGTCAGCTTGCTCTACGCATCTTTCTATCCTCCAAATAAGCTCAAGGATAGAATGCCTCTCACGTAATTCTTTACATGTTCATCGCGTATACAAACACTAACAAGACCTAGGATGAGCAAGCTCGTCGAGCACGTCAGCAAGAAGCCTGTGCCGGACCACCAGAAGAACGTCATCTTCGAGATCACAGCCGAGGACCAGAAAGAAGAGGATGTTGAGATACCTTACGTGATGGTCAAGTTGAAGTAAACTTTTGGCCGATTTCTCATGTCTTCTATTTGGCCCCGGAGAATTGAGTGATGAGATAGTGAATTGGGTACTCACTCGATGGTATGAATAGACAAGCATAGTCTCCGTGAATAGAAGTTTCATCCAACATGTTATCTCACCAATATGGCTCACTGGGCTATTTTTTTGGTGATGTCAAAGCCGGAGCTTGAGGCTTGTCGCTTGTCGGATGGACCCACCTATGCCGATAGTCGGGCGAGACGGTGGGGCAAATTGCCAAGACTTGCAGCCCTACCGTAGATGCTGATTATCAAGCCTCTAGGATATTCTCTCCACACGCAACCATGTAGCCCTCACATCTCGCCCTTACGGCCCTAATTAAACAAATCATGGCACCCTCACTAGAAGAGCCAGTACAGGTTGATTTCGAAGCGCCTTTGAAAGCAGCGCCAAAGCTCGTTGCACCTGAGCCTGGTACGTCTGCCCCGCCACTCCTCCGCGTTGCACCCTACCATTCATGTAACGATGGATGACTGACAACTTCCACAGAACACTGCCCGGGCCCTGAGTCGGCTACAGCCGGTCAAGCAGATTCATGCGCGGGATGTCCTAATCAATCAATATGCGCGTCCGCTCCCAAAGGTCCAGACCCCGACATACCCATCATCACAGCACGCCTGTCGTCGGTCAAACATAAGATCCTCGTTCTCTCCGGCAAGGGCGGCGTCGGCAAGTCAACTTTCAGCACCATGCTCTCGCACGGATTCGCATCGAACCCATCTTCCACAGTCGGCCTCATGGACACAGACATCTGCGGGCCAAGCATACCAAAAATGATGGGTGTAGAGGATGAAACTATACACGTCAGCGGTGAAGGATGGGAGCCAGTATGGGTCAGCGAGAACCTAGGGGTTATGAGCGTACAGTTCATGCTACCCAACCGCGACGACGCAGTAATCTGGCGTGGTGCAAAGAAGAATGGCCTCATTAAGAAGTTCCTCATGGACGTGACATGGGGCGAATTAGACTTCCTCATTGTCGACACGCCACCAGGGACATCGGACGAACACTTGTCGGTAAACTCGTTCCTGAAAGCCTCGGGCGTCGACGGCGCAGTCCTCGTTTCAACACCACAGGAAGTCTCGCTGCTTGACGTAAGAAAGGAGATTGACTTTTGCCGCAAAGCAGGAATACGTATTCTGGGAATTGTGGAGAACATGAGTGGCTTTGTGTGTCCTGGGTGTAAGCATGAGAGTCAGATCTTCAGGCCCAGCACGGGTGGTGCGATGCAATTAGCAAAGGATCAAAATATCGCCTTCTTGGGTGCGGTGCCTCTGGATCCGCGGATAGGCATGGCGTGTGATTTTGGCGAGAGCTTTTTGACGGCGTATCCCGATAGTCCGGCCTGTGCGGCTATTAGGGAAGTAGTACGGACAGTGGGCGAAGAAGTTGGGCTGAGCAGGAATGAGGTGTTGCCCCTGGATGAGGAGGATGCATGAAGGCTGGTTTTGATGTCGGCATACTCTGTAAGTACTTGGTATACAACATGTTTTCAGGGTCCTGTTCAACCCTTGATCAACACGTCCGAGGCACGCCGCCTCTTTTGGAGCCGCCATCCACTGCCACAACTTGTGCGCCAAACTTGCCCTAATAAGCGCAGGTTGTAGACTACAGTACTTACTGCAGACTGTGCTTACTGCAGACTGTGCTTACTGCAGACTGTGTACACAGTAGACAGGAGATTATGAGTGGGACGCAGCCACACCACTGCTACGCCCGTTCGTCATCACATGGCGCTATTTATTGCTTGGCAGAGGTAACGACTGCTTGGCATGCATTGCAAAAGCTTGCTTTGGGCGTTTGTGGCGCCAAAGGACGATGGTGAGCTCATAGATGTCGGCGGCATCGATGCATGCCCTTGCAAAAACAACAAAGAGTGGGCGTCAGGGCACATTGGAACCCGACGGCGTGAACGGCGGTTCAGAACATCTGGCTTAGTCCCTTATTCTAAGATGCGCTACAGCGCGGAAGACCTTGCTGGGATTGGGATTCAAGCATGTTGTGGGGCCCGGATAGCGGCAGCATCCCTGCCGGCGTTGTGCCATCAAATCACAGACACAACATTGACATGTTTCGTGACTGGCAGGCAGGCTAGAGGCACTTTTTTGTTCGCCTGCTCCAGCCTTCTCCCATTGTTCTTACATACATCCAACTCTGCCTCGGTTGTTGCGATTTCTTGTAGTCGCGCAATTGACCTTGTCGCGACAGGAACACGACACCCCCTAGCGTCGAGCACAGCATCCGCGCCAACATCAACACCTCACAGCGTCAGAGCGCGTTGCCACTGTGAGACTCCAGTCGCCCGAATTGAGTCGTTGTGCTGACTGAATTGTGAAGCAATACACATTCAAGCCGCGTTTACGAATACACTGTACTCAGTTTCCTCCAACGTCGAACCCTGAACGCCATCGACCTGCGTAATGGCTGCCGAATACCTCCCAACTCATGAAGATCCTAGTGGTGTCATGGGCATTGGCCAGGGCCCCCAAGTCATCAGCACCTCGGGTGCGTTGCAAGTCATCATGGGCCCTCTCCTGAACTACAGGCGCACCAGCACTCAGCAGTCCGGACAACCCATCTGGCACGGCAGTGTTCTGATCGTCACCACTCCTGGCCAGCAAGATGCGAACGTTGCACCTGCGAACCCGCAACTTGTGCTCTCACCGGCTGGCGCAGTCGAGAGGAGTATGGGCGATGCAAGGTTTAGCGTGGCTGAGAGGACCTTCCACGGCCAAAAGCTATACGAAGATCCCAAGAAGGCCTTCTGGCGTTTTATTATTGAAGCCCCCATGCAGCCATTTGAGTCGCGGTGGAGTTATGATATCCAGGGTCTGGATTACACCCAAGGCTTCAAAGAAGAGAAGCCGCAAGTCTTCGTGGTACCCTCAATCTCACAGTCCATGCGCATCATGTTTCACTCCTGCAACGGCTTCAGCGTTGGCACCGACATGGACGTTTGGCAGGGACCTAGTCTGTGGAACGATGTCCTTCGTATGCACGAACAACGACCCTTCCACGTAATGATAGGTGGGGGCGACCAGATTTACAATGATGGAGTGCGAGTAGACGGCCCACTCAAGCCCTGGACCGCCATTGGCAACCCGCATAAGCGACGCGAATACCCCTTCGACAGGAAGATGCGTGATGAATGCGACGAGTATTACTATAACAATTACATAAGGTGGTATAGCACCAAGCCCTTTTCCACTGCTAACAGCCAGATTCCTCAGGTCAACATCTGGGATGATCACGACATCATCGATGGTTTCGGCTCCTACACCGATCACTTTATGAACTGTGCAGTTTTCCGGGGTATCGGCGGGGTTGCACACAAGTACTACCTCTTGTTCCAGCACCATCTGGCCCCACCAAAGAGCACCTACACAACTGATGCACCAGAGACGACAGCTGTGGATGCTTCGGGACAGGAGACCACACCTGCGGACGTGGCACAGCTGCAAAATACTTTTGTCATGACGGACGATGAGGGCGATTCATCCTATATCATCGGTCAGAAGCCAGGCCCATATGTCGAGGAGCGCAGCCGCAACATCTACTGCCAGCTGGGGGCGCGCATTGCATTTGCTGGTATCGATGCACGAACAGAGCGCACGAGGCACGTCATCAACTACAAGGAGACCTACGACATGATTTTTGAGCGTTTGGACAAGGAGTTCAGTACCAACCCCGAGCTCAAGCACATGGTCTTGTTGCTTGGTGTACCCATCGCATACCCGCGACTGATTTGGCTCGAAAACATTCTCCAATCACCATTGATCGCACCCATCAAGTTCCTGAACAAGCGTTTCGGCTTTGCCGGTGGCTTCTTCAACCAATTCGACGGCAAGGTCGATTTGCTCGATGACCTAGACGACCACTACACGGCACGGCAACATAAGCAGGAACGTCGAGACCTGATGCATAGGTTGCAGAAGTTCTCCCATAAGTTCTCAGCCCGTGTCACCATCCTCGGTGGAGACGTCCACCTCGGCGCCATTGGCCGTTTCTACTCGAACCCCAAGGCAGGTCTCCGTGCAGAGGAGGACTGGCGCTACATGCCCAACATTATCAGCTCTGCCATTACCAACAAGCCCCCGCCCCAGGCCGTTGCCAACCTCCTCGCCCGACGCAATAAGATCCACCATCTGGACAAGGAGACGGACGAGACGCTGCTTGAAATCTTCGACCGGGACCCAGCGCTCCCTGATGGTGTTAATGCCACAAATGGCACTAACGAAACGGCCATCAACGGCGACGGCAAAGACGGCAAAATTGAACCCAAGACATCTGCCAAAAATCACGCTACAATGCCCTCTCGTAACTACGCCATCATCTGCGAATCCATGGTTCCCCCCTCCGCCACGCTCTCGGCTCCTGGCGCGGCCCCTGGACAGGCACCGTCCATCAACACCAACGGTGATGCCAAGTCTACGCTCAGCGAAGCCCCAGGTCCCAAGGATAACATGCGCCACCCCTTCCATCTTGGTGAGCAGAGTGCCGGCACCCAACATCCGGCTGCAGGTGGCATCCAACCGACTGGCCTTTGTGGGCCGCATGGTCTAGATGTCACGCTTAGGGTGGAGATTAGCAATAAGGATCGTGAGGGGAGAACAGATGGGTATGGTTTTACCATTCCGGCACTGCAGGTTAGTGATGCAATGAGACAGAAGGGTGTGAATTGGTAAGTCAAAGCCTGTTTTCCATGGAAAAAGGATAAGTTGTGGTGGACAGAGGTATGAGGAAGATTGGCGAATAGAGGGGACTGGAATGAGTAATTTGACAGAGGCGGTGGAGTTGGTAAAAGATTTACGTATGCTGTTTCTTTCCCTGTCTCTTACGGAGCTTATACCCTCGACTAGTTATGTAATCTTGTAGTTTGCGTTCTGTTACGCTAATTTACCCATGGTAATCAATATCTCTAATTTCCACATCAGCCCAGTGAATCTTACAACAAGACGTACCTTCGGGATCAAGTTTAAAAAAAGATTAGCCATGTACACCACACATCATTTTAGGGCCACTCCAAAGTGCAGTTATTTACATTGCAGCTAAGTATCTATCGTATGGTATGGTATTTCGTTGTCGTTTTTTTGGTGTACAAAGAAAAAGCTGGTACGTGTGTAAAGTAAAAATGAGTAATTTACATGTGTGTCGGAAGCGTGTGGGAGACGACTATAAAGGAACCATGTTCATCGGATATCAAACGACACACCAGAAAAGATAGACATGGTTGAAGCAGATACATACAGAACAACAAGAAAATCGTAGTCCCTAGAAAGGAAAACTTCGTCGCAAAAAGGAAAGTCGTGGTGCGGTGGGTGTCACCAGGAGAAAGAGTGCGAAAGCGAACGGGGTTCCTCGGCCTGAGGTTTGCGGAGTGAAGCAAAGAGTGCCAGGAGTTGGGCTGCTTCCATGCCGCCGGATTCTTGCCAGAAAGTGGACGAGGCGGTTTGTTGCATGGCGAGTTCGTAGCACGTATCGAGGAGCGCATTTGTGTTCTCCGGCGCATCCTTGATCCGCACCTTCATGGCGACAGCCATGGCAAGAAAGACGTGGAAACGGGCCATTGACATGGAGGCCGAGGCTTCCATGGCTACAGGTCGCTGTGGATTTGGATACACGGCTTCGCAAAATCGAGAGAAGAGGGCGGGAGAAATGGAGTAAGCTCGGTAGTCCAGAGCTTCCAGGTGTTGCACAAATTCTGTTGTCAGCGTCTCGGCTTCGAAACGGCTTGGCAAAGGAGTTGTTGCAAGAGCACGACTCCGGTCCGTGAAACTTGAACGTGACGAGGCTGGTCCTGGGCTCTCTGTGTGGCGGGCAGCGAATATGCCTTGGCGAGGCAAGCGGGGTGCTGGAGCCAAGGGAAGAATGTCATCTTCAACTTCGGGGATTGGAGACATGGCCTGGTCACAACTTCCTTGGGATTGAGAAGAGGTAGACGTCTTTCGAGAGTGGTCCCGACTATTCGGATACAGCTGACTAGGATTCGTTCCGGCCATGAATTCCCATGATGGTGCCGTATGCATGTCGGTTGACGATGCAATAGATCTGCTGCTGCTGGACGGTGGCGGGTACGAGGCAGTGTGCTGAGAATGTGGAGGCAGTGTGGAACCGGGGCCGGCGGAGTCGGGGGACGAGGCACGCGTGGTACCTAACCATAATGAAGGTACTGGTGAAGACGGAGACGAGAAGTTGGGGAAAGGCTCACATTCGTCTATAGCGATGGCGGGCATACTAGCGCTCTTGGCAGAAAATGAGCGAAGATCCAGGTTATCGGCAGTGAAGGTTGCGGGGATGGTGGTGTCGAGGTTGAGGTGGGTTGCTGGTGGGGCTTGCCAATCGAATGATGTTGGTGTGCTGGCCATCAAGTTTTGGTCAATAGATTCCATACCATGCATGGGTGCATTGACATGTCTTGCCAACTGAGCCTCAAGTTGGTGTATTCGTCCTTCGAGCGCTTCTCGATGTTCGCTTGTTTAGGGTTAGTGGAAGGCGCCATCATGTGACTTCGCGAAAACACGCGGCTCTTGGCACAAGGAACTCACGACGCTACCACTTCTTTCGGTTTTTGCGTTCTCACACATTGTATTGCAAAGCGCTTACAGGTCGAGCACGGCGTTTCGCCGTCGCATCGAATCTTTCTTCTTCTGCATCGCTCGCAAGCATTGGAGACGGACTTGCGCCTCGGCTGCCAGTCTTTGACTGCGGTAGGGGAGAAGCGCGCAGGACCTTCGCCTGCGGGAAGAGATGCTTTGGTGGTATTAGCATGTTACCGTGTCACCATGTGGCGTAGAGGAGGAGGAAGAAGAAGGGTGCCAAGCTTACTGAAGGGGCACATGCTGGAGGCCGATGTTGAGGGTTCCGCGTCGGATGGCGAGGCTTCCGGCGGAATTTATTCAGATGTGGACTAACGAACGGACGATGAAGGCAGGACGGCAGGGTGGGAAGGGAGGCGTGGCGGAGGGCGAGATGTGTGTTTGTTTTACATGCCGCAGAGGGTGGTGATGGCAGAGTGTCGAACGGTGACTAATCGTGTACACCTGCCCTAGGTAGCAAGGCTGACCGTGTCTCGACACACTTTTCCGACACTTTGTTCCGCACCATGGGCTGCGACAACGCTCCAGCGCATCTTGGACGTCTCGCCTCCTCATAGGCGCGGACGTGCGACGGCAAGGTCATGCGTGTCGCATCAACCTTCCCCATGCTTCCCTCGACCTGTCAGCCTTCTAGAATGCCAGCTGACCAGATTGCTGGGCTTGAAAGCGGACAAGAGCCCGCACTCCGCATCTGCAGCATCACTGTCGCACCCACGGCCAAATCCTACGACACTCCAAACAGCGGGTCCAACGGTTGTCCGGTTAGTCCGGTTGCCCGCCCGTTCCTGTTAGTGTGCGGTACTTGGTCAGTTATATTTGCATTTGAAGCCAGGCACGGAAATGGAGAGTCAGCCTGTCGATTCCTCCTGCCTCTCCGCCTTTTGTCCAGCCCGGGCCAGTACGGACAGGCAGCATCTACATACGGCAACACCCATTGTACCTAGTATTGTACATGGCCATCATGGCGTACTCCGTACATGGCGTACATACATGACGCTGACAATCGACTCGCCGCCAAACCTTCCAACAATTGCCGACGTATCAGAACCATCAGAACCACGCGTTCCTTCCGTGTCACAATGTCACGCCCCAGAATCCATTGCTTTGCTTTGCTTGGCTATCGCGACTCGGCGTGTCAGCAAACATGGCCAGCCTAAGCGCTGTGCGTTGCTGGCGACGCGTCGTTGGTACCGCCCACGTCACGTCAAACAGAATCCACTCGCAACATCGGGCTTGCATTGAACCAAACGACAGGGACGAGCACTCCGTGCCGCATCGCCACTAGATACGGCATAACGGTCCATCGGTTGACTGCACCCCTACGATGCCCTGATCGCTAATCATCCAACCCTCAGTGCCGACGCCATGATGCACGTAGAACAACATGCTAGCATTGTATTTGCTTTTGGTCTGCCGCAGCCTTGCATAGTTGGGGCCCCAGAAGGCCTGCTGCCAGTTGGGCTCGGCGATATCGGCTTCATTCCCATATGCGCCACCAGTCGGCGTGACCTTGCGAAGAGGGGCCATGATCTGGGTCTTGAGCACCTCCGAGGCTGCTTTCCACCCCGCAGCCGTCTGCTCCTTGACGGAACTGATCATGACTATTTGTGCCTCTTCGGTCCGGAAGGCCGGGTTAACCGAGTTCACGCTCTCATTCCCCAGGTCAGCAGGTCGCTGATGATACATGTTCACCATCATCGCATTATCGACAGCCTGCTGTACAGCCGCAAAAGTCAGATCCCGAATGCCCGGAGTTTCCCAGTTGTCAGATGTCACCAACCGGTTGGCTGGGATAGCACCTGCACCGCCGATGTAATAGTTCAGGGTACCGAATGTGGCCTGGTAAGCTGGGTAGAAGCTGTCATAGTGGCTTGTGTTAGCATTGAGTTCGATGCCCAGTGAGGCACACTTGTCGTAGAAGGGTTTGATCAAAGCTTCGTACTCCTCGACGGTTTTATCAGTGGCGAAGAACGGCGCCATCGACCACATGTAAGTGCCAGGTGCGAGCTTCATGAGCGAAAAGTACGAATACGTCTTCGCCCTGTTATACATGGGTATGTTATCATAGAAGAATCTGAACGCTTCCCAGAATTTATCGGCCGTGACCGTCTCAGATGTCGTCACAGTCCAGGCAGAGGTCGTGACTGGAACTTTGCGATGGACCTTCACAATAACAGACGTGACGACACCAAAGGTACCCCCGCCTCCGCCCAGCATAGCCCAGTAGAGATCGCTATTAACCTGCGGAGTGACAGTAATGAAGCGGCCACTTGCAAGGACAACTTCTAGAGCGACAATCTGATCGGAGCCAACACCAAACAGTTGCATCAGAGGCGAGTGACCGCCGCCTGCTGAGTAGCCCCCCGCGACCCCGACTGTTGGGCAAATACCAGCGATAGCAGAGACACCATATTTATCAGCGGCTTGGTACAGCTCGAAACCTTGGACACCGGCACCGAGCTTGAATACAGGACCCTTGTACGTAAGGCTTTCATAGTCCTCGGCGTACTTTATATCTTTCAAGCCGTGAGTCCAGATGCTAAGCGCGCCTTTACCGACTGAGCGACCGTTGTAGTCGTGGCCGGTGTTGCGGACGACTAACCGAAGGTTGAGATTACGCGCAAGGTTCACAGCCAGCTGGATCTGCGCAACATTGTTGACCTTCACAGCGTATTCTGAGTACCCACCCTGGGTACATGTGCCCGTGGCTGAGTCACCTGATGTGGGAATCGGACAGGTCATCCCATAATACAAGGGATTCATCAGTGCACCATTATCAGTATAACTGAGACATTTAGCTGTCATGCTGTGGCATAGAGATGATCACATACTAGATCTCCTCAACATCGAAGTTTCTGACCAGGTCTGCACATTTGGCAGCATCATAGTTGCTATATCCGGAGTTTTTGTAACAGGGCGAGCCGATAGGAACAATCTTCTGCAAAGCACCACCGAGTAGGACATTGAAAACATCCCACACCGCCTTGCTGGGATACAACTCATCACCTGGCATCGTTTTGCAACGATGCGCATTACGAGCGCGTCGAGCGCGTACTGGCAATGTGGAGTTGGAAGTGTCCTCAAATTCAAAGTGCGATGCGTATTCTGCGAAACCGGCATTTCCTCGAATCGCCGCGACGATATTTTCTGTCAATTGTACAGCCTCAAAATCAAAAAGCGAGAAGTTGGCAGGCGTCACATCGGCAAACAGCGTCTCCGCTGCAGGTGGTACGGTGGCTGCGAATGCTGCTAATGCAAGCGCAGCGCTGGCCAAATAACGAGTAAATGATTTCTCCAGCATCATGGCTGATGGACTGATGGAGGTAAGAGGTAGGTTGAAGAACAGGTGCCTTGGGCAGCTCTGTTCGCGCTTGTATGGCTTACAGCATCTCCAAGACTCCGCCACAGACGTGCACACAGTGGTGGATAATCCCGCTCCGTCGCAAACCGTTTACCAAGTTATCGGGTGCAATTTCGTACTATAGCGTCTTAAGAATGCTCATGGTGCTAGACGAGAACGTCATGAGGTGGCGGGTACCGTGAAGTTTAAACATACGCCAGGATTAGCGTTCAGATGGCACCCCTCGATCCACCACACAGGCAAAGCTTTAAAACAGCTCTGGTGACAACAACCAGGTTGAAGCATGAAATGGCGTGAGGGAGGAAGGAGAAGAAAAGAATACCTACATAGAGGCTATATCCCCTGCAAGGTGGCATGGTACAGCAACCTTCCTCTCGGCCTCGCCTCTAATCCCAGCTTACGCCCTACATGAAGGATGCGCTTTATGGGCCTTGCTTTTACAACGTGCTCTTTTCTCTATTCATCCAATTATTGCATACGAAATATTGCCTACACAAAAATTAGCGCCTTCCTTGCCTGTCAGGAGCTATATAGTACATGTCACTGTGCTTTTCCTTGCATAGCTGCACAACTGAGTATGAGTTTTCGTCCGTGGAATGGCTTCGAACTATCACCGGTGATAAGCCTACTGTTCTAGGTTTCCAAGTATGGAGTATTCAGATCAAAAGGACCAACAGCACGAGCTTTTGTACTACAGTATGTACCGACAAAAGCGCTAGAGATGGATCTAGCGTAAGACTGCTGCTTTATCACTCGCAAGTTGCAACAAGTTGATCGATGTTACGGCCCTGTTACTTTATTGAACAGTGCGTCGCCGCCCTAAAGGGCTGGGTACGTAGAATTGGATGCGTAGGATCTCTATTACGACAGTTTTAATCCGTTCCAGGTTATTCACCGATGCCGGTAATAAGGAAGGAAATACGTTTACCGGTAGCCGATTAAATGAACCTCGTCCCTGATGGGGTCGTACAAAGAATAATGAGATTGCACCACCGCAATTGAGGGATTTGGCGCTCGAGCGATGCGAAAAAACACGTAGAGTGAGGCGTCAAGTGAAACATACGATTCAAGTTACCCAAGTAGATCAAGCTATGAAGCATTCACGACAGCACGGACTGCCTACTACTAGTAAGCTTGTGGCGATAGGGCTTGGCCGGCCTTGTTGGAAATTGGAGGTATTGGAGTTGTTCGCTTGTGGCCAACGGCCTGCAATGCCGGCGTTTACTCCCGGATCCTAACGCGCGGTATACCCGTTTCAGCGACTTCCCCTCAATTTCCTCCACGTCGATTAGCCGAATCTTAAGACATTATATGGATTGGTGCCCAGCTGTTTCAAGAGACTAGAATCATGTCGCGAATTGATGGAGCAGAGGTAGCCAAGCACACTACCAAGAAGAACTGCTGGATCGTGCTCGATTCGAAGGCATACAACGTGACGAACTTTCTGCTCGAGCATCCGGGGGGCGCACCAATTATCTTGAAAAATGCCGGATCAGTGAGTGCAGCGGGTACTACCAGGAGTTGAGTGTTGATTTTTGAGCAGGATGCGACAGAAGAGTTCGAGAAGTATCATCCCTTGAGCTACCTGAAGGACTACCTACCCAAAGATGCCTGCCTTGGGCCCGTCGACCCAAACACCTTTGGCCACTTGCGCCAAGTCAAGAGCCAAGAATCGATAAAGCCATCCAGCATCAATCCAAGCTCCGATAAGATCCCGCACATGAGTCTTTGCGTCTCTGCAACAGACTTTGAACCAGTGGCTAAAGCAGTGCTGCCTCATAAGTCATACATATACGCCTCAGGATCGGCCAATACAGGTGCATCGCTCAAGGGCAATCTTGATGACTGGAGTCGTATCAACTTTCGCCCTCGCGTGATGCGTAACGTGGGAGATGTAGATACGCGCCGCAAGATCTTTGGTCATAGCTCAGCATACCCGTTCTATATTTCTCCAATGGGAACGATGGGTGCCATCCACAAAGGTGCCGAGCCGGAGATGATACGAGGGGCAGTGCGCAAGGGCATACACACAGTAGTCAGTACAGCAAGTTCGAAAAGCACCGAACAGATCATGCAAAGTTACCAGAACGAGCAAGAACGGCTCGGTCATAGGAGTACAACCCAAATGTTCTACCAGTACTACATGCCCGTAGACAGGAAAAAAGCAATCGAGCTCATACATATCGTGAAACGTTGCGGATACAAAGGGCTATGGATCACGGTTGATGCACCCGAGTTAGGCAAACGGACCGCGGATCGTTACCTACAGGCCGAAGAAGCATTCGCGGTCGGCCTCGCGGAGGAGGGCACTGCGGAGTGGGAGGTAGGAGGCGATAATGCTTTCGCACCTGCCATGGGCGGACGTCCTGTTCAGGGTCAATTGAGCCCGTACATGACCTGGGAGGATCTCGAGTGGATTCGCAAGCAGTGGGATGGGCATATCGTGTTGAAGGGTATTCAATGTGCGGAAGATGCCAAGCTTGCCATGGACTACGGGTGCGACGGTATTTTGCTGAGTAACCATGGCGGCAGACAAATACACACTGCGCCCAGTGCACTCATGACGTTGTTGGAGATCCGAACGTACTGCCCAGAAGTCCTGAGAAAGCTGGAGGTATTCCTCGATGGTGGGTTGAGAGATGGAAATGACGTGCTCAAGGCGCTGTGTCTCGGTGCAACTGCAGTCGGTGTTGGTAGGCCATTCCTGTATGCCCTTGGGGCATATGGATCGAAGGGTGTCGAGCGATGTGTCGATGGTAAGTTTGAAAGTTTTCGGGAGATTGAGCTAGATACTGACGTCTGATAGTACTTGCGGATGAGTTGCAAACGGGCATGCGATTGCTAGGCATTACCTCGTTGGATCAGTGTAGACCGGAAATGGTCAACACAACGCGCTTGCTCAACGAGATGTGGCGACCGGAACCGAAGAGCAAGCTGTAGTTCGCTTGGACTCGGTACTACATAGTAGGTGAACGTATTCCAACACTGTCATTCTTGTGGAGTTGCTAGGCATTGTCACGTGATAGAAAACATGCAATATGTCGTCTCAGAGTTATGGTTCTCGATCAAACTTGATACCACGACTTACAAGCCTCACGAATTTTATGTCCATGATTTAATTAGTCTTGTAATTCCGTTGGAAACTCGCCGACGTCACTAGTCCTGCTAAGGCCGGCTAAAGCCGCAAGAAAAAAATTTTACCATCCCCACCCCTCTACCCCTCATCCCCCAACATCGCACCAAGCACACTGACCCTGATATCTCTATCCTTTGGTCCCACCAGCCAGTTCTGTTGAAGATTTATGTTATATTATTTCAAAAACTAATTTTTTCATCAAACAATAGGTGAGATGGCCGAGTTGGTTATGGCGCCAGGTTAAGGTTATCTTAACACATATTCCTGGTCACGAAAGTGGCGTGGGTTCGAGTCCCACTCTCATCAGCATTCGTCTGGCTTCAGTCAGATACCCCAGGTTCTTTTTTTGCGTTTTTTTTGTAGCATCCTCTTTTTACTGGTTGTGGTGAAAGAGGAAGTCGAGTGTTAAACAGTCCCTCACTATGTCCCCGCATAAAATCTTTTTCAGTTTTGGAATTAAACAATTACGTGTCTTTGTAGCACTGTTGTATTTAATCTGTGGGTAACTTTCCAAAAGGTTCCAACATCATGTCTACAGACAAGCCTACTTCTTAGGACTCTCAACAATCTCATTCTTGATTGGTCAGGTCACATTCTCAAAGTTCATTATCCCGTCTCTCCTATACATACGCGCCGCATTCATCAAAGACTTGTATTAGGTGTAGGTGTATATACTCAGCAACGCAACATATACTGACAATGATGTACATAAAGCCGACTACTATAAGTTCATGTATTACTTGTGGGCAGATCATGAAGCAGTCTCTAAGAGAGATGCGTGTGGATGACAAGTGAAGCCGTTCTCGTCATACCAACACCCTGTGACACTAATTAGCATCCTATGACTCATAGGAGGATTTATAAGCTGCCGAAGCCGCTTCCATCATCCGTGTATTTGTTCCACTCAGTTTGATATCCCAGCCCGCTTTTTTAAGAACCACAGCCGGACAAAATAGCACAGGATACCGCATATCCAGATGCCCACTAGGATAGCGGCCTGTATAGGCGCGAAAACAGCGCCTCTTACTACGACAAACCCACTGATGACAGCGAATAATATTGGAATGATAATGATGGGTTTCACTGGCCGCGGCAGATCCGGCTCTCGGAAACGCAGGATGATGGCACCAAGCACCGTGAGGAAGAAGAACGCGTATTCGGCGAGTCCATTGAGCGTCAAGAGAATGCGCATGTTCCCAAGAAGGATATACACTGCGGACAGAACGGTATTGAGGATAAGGGCATTGCTAGTGGGAATCAGATGAGTATTCTGTAAACATGTTCATAAAAACTTACATCGGTGACTCGCCATTATCCATAGCCAAGTCTGCAGTCTCACTTGCGTCGCTAGCTTTGTTGAGCTTGAAAGTACCAATACACCCTACAGTTCCCAGCACATGCGGGAACCAATTATTGTTCGATGCTGCGACAGTCATTCTTCCCGCAACGAAAGAATTACCAAGCGCAGATCCCGCAATGACAAGACAAATTAGCGCTGTGGCACAGTAGGCAACGGACTTTCCGAGAAAGTATGTGACTGCAGTCTGGTGGGAGTCAACGCGGGTATTCAATCTGGCAGGGTTTTGGATAAACTCACCACTGCAGCAGCATCGGTCGTCGATACTACTTCCCAAGGAAGCAGCACATAGTAAACAGCATTCGCCGCAACATAGCACAGGATAATAGTCGGTATAGCTGTGTTAATGGAGAGAGGCAGCTGGCGGCTGGGACTTCGCAGTTCGGCGGCGACATAGTTTGCCTTGTCCCAGCCAGAGTATGCCCATAGGGCTCCATATAGGGCAGTACTGTAGAAACCAAGTGACTCCCACGTGGTAACATTCGTCCAGTCCAATCGAGAGCCGTCGGGCTGTATGGTATCCCTTGGCGAAAACCAGTTGCGTTGGTGCCAGTCGCCGCCCCCAAGGTCCTTGCTGTTTCCAACAAAAACGAAGACTACAACGAGGCCTGCTATGATGAGCAGTAGTATCGTAAGAAGCTTAATGGCAACGAAGAAGCTAGATAAGCGAGTACTCGTTTTGGTGCTGATGGAGTTCAGTGTCGTTACACAGACCAAGACAAGCAATGACAACAGCTTATGTGTGAAGGGTGGGTCAGGCTCATTCACACCCAAGCTAGAGTAGATCGACTCGACAAACACAATGCTAAGTATAGCAAGCGTCGCCGGCATAGTTGCAACGACCCAGGACCAAGCAGCCATGTACCCGAATGCATCGCCATATATATACGAAAGATAAGGTTGAATGCCACCTTCGCCCGGAAATGCGGTGCCCAACTCGGCCATGGTAAGCGCACCGGTCCATGCCAGAATACCACCGACAAGCCAGATGATGAGTCCTGCGCCAGGTGAGGGAACGTTCGCGTCGATGGAACCAGGTGACGAAAAGACTCCTGAGCCGATGACGATGCTTATCAGAAGCGCAAACCCGTCCAGGGCACCGAGATTGCGTGCAAATGTGCTTCGAGGCGCCGTAGTTTCGTCATGCTCTTCATCTGGTGCATAAGAAGTGGTTGATTCTTGATGCAGAAGGGGTGTTGTTTCTGAAGGTGCCATTGTCGAAGGTGCTGGGGGGCGCTCAGCCTATGTTAGGTTTGCCGAGGCGAAGTGCTTCCGTTAACAAAGTGGTGATGCGGCTTCAGCCCCTCCAATCCTCAATAATCTACGCGTTAGATATCGCACTCGTGCTTGCCTCGTTGCAATTTTAGTTCAGACACGTAGGGATAACCGGAAGTTGTGTGAAGAGGAAAACGATGGTTCATCCGATGTTGCTTCCACGCGACGTGATCGCGCCAGAATGAAACCATGTTACGTCATCCGAGTATCGGGTTAACTAGGCACGCAACAAGCCAAAGTTGCTCACCAACATCTTCGCAAGTCTACACCATGAGGGTAGAATCCTACAAGGTGGCAAAGGTAATGACTGCGGCGGAATGGTACGTCATATCGTATATTGTAACCTGAGCATTCCTTTTCACAACCATGTTGCCCTGAACTCTATCCTCAAGACGGCTCTATTGTACGAGATAGGTCCACAGCTTAGATACAGGATATAGTACATCTATAGCTATAAACCGCGATGTATCATAGCTTCAGCACCTCTTCCACTAATTCCTTAGGGTGAATTCTTACTGCCCTCTCTTCTAAAATGCCATCCGGCTCATACACTTTTGTCCCACGTACAGCTAGAAAACCTCTTGCTCTTGTACCTTGAATATAGAGTTCCTCCTTTTCCCCTACGATTGCACATCGACAAAATGCATCAATAACATAAGAACCGGGCATTTGAAAGCTTTCCATTGTTACCGACGGTAATGAAGAAACAATTATGCTCATCCCTCCTACTTTGGTAAAACTAGTCATAGAGGCCTTCGAAGCTGCATATCTGCTGCGAGTAAGAAAAACAAGCCATGATACAAAAGAGCGGCACTAGACCTGTATGAAGGAATAAATGAACTAAGCAAGTTGGAGTGGCTGGTATTGAGTGGGAGCATTGGTACACCGATTGGGAGACTTAGGGTGGATTCAGAAATCAGGATACATTTACAGCATTGCATTGATGCAGTATTTGGAGAGAGTAAGAAATAACAAAAGATGACAGAAGCGGAGGCGAAAAGCGGAACGAAAAAGCTCGAATAGCGAAGACATAAACAAAGCCTCAGAAGTCGAAAGACTGGAAGGGTAGGCTGAGGCGGTACTTGAATAACTACGATGATATCTTGGAGAAAAAGAATTGACGTCGATGCCTAGCTGCGAAAACTCTTGACAGAAAATCATGCTCGCGCACTCGTGACATAGACGAAGAAGTGGCTATTGGCCATTGGCTCATGTAAGTAATCATGACTATGCTTTCTCGTCGATGTGACTTGCATTGTTGTCATTTTTTGCGTTGACTTGGGACTATTAGGTACCTTTTTGGCTACATCTTGTTCGTGTTTCGCTACACAAATCCAGCCCCGCACATTGCGACAGCTACCAACCATTTACATAGTATGCCAACATAAGTTGGTCAGTAGGCGGAAAAAAAGAAGTCCAAGTTTGTAATATCGGAGTTCGTGGACACATCGATTGAGATAAATACGTGACACAAGTTTCATTCGCCACCTGTCCCGTCGCAACATGTTGGTGAAGCCTGGAAACCAGCTCGCTAGCGTTCATTTCGATGCATTAACATATATTGATTAGAACAGGCGGGGGAGGTTAAGCTTACATGGTATTGCTGTGACAACCCCATGACGTGGAGTGGAACCTATGGCTTTGCATCCTAGCTACTAGCGTGCCTGTGCCTGCAATGAGACTAGCGCTGCTCATCATCATGGCGACGTCATCTCGTTGGGATGTCGTAGTTTTGTTTGCAGGTCTCTTAAAGTCTGGATCCCTTGTCGAACTTTCTCCCATTACACCAATTTTCTCCAATTGCATTACAAACTCGTCCTGAACTTGACCAATTCCAAACGCAGTCAATTAGTTCACCATGTTTTCCAGACAAGCTACACAGAACGCACGTTTCGCAGCTCGCTGTGCACGTCGCCCAGCTGCAAGAGTAGCAAACCCTCAATTTCACGGCCAAAAGCCTCGCTTCCAGTCTACCGAGTCAGCAAGTTCTGGCAACGCAGGGGCTGGCTCACATGCGGCAATTGGGGCCGTCTCCGGTGCTGCTGCGGCTGTAACCGTTGGCTACATTTTCTACAGACAATCAGGCGTCCGCGATGTTGTTCAGGCTTCCAAGACTGCTAAGGGATATGTCAGCGCGGCCACCAACAAGATCAAGGAGCAGACACCCGAGCCTAACGAGGCACTCCAATGGCTGCGACAGGCCGCTCAGAGCTACGCTGCCTTCATTCCTGGCGCAAAGAGCTATGTCGACTCTGCCTTTGATGATCTTGATGCAATTCGTGCGAAGCACGGCAGCGAGGTTGACCAGATCGTGCGCGAAGCATACGAGGAGATGCGACAGGTCCTCGGCAACGGCGACATGAGCCTCGTCACCGCACACAAAACCTGGGACGTTATTACCAAGCACATGAGCCGCATCTCAGAGCTCGCTGGCGACGCTTCGCAGCAGATCATGGATAATCATCCCCAACTCAAGGAGAAGCTGGGCGGTAACTTTGACAAACTCAAGGAATACGGCGACAAGTACGGCCCTGAGGCTAAGAAGGAGGTCGACAGGACATGGCAGCAAATCAGCGACGTTGTTAAGACTGGCATGAGCGCATCAAACATTGAGAAGATCAGGAGTATTGTGCAAGAGAAGGTTGAGAAACTAAAGAAGATGGGTGATGAGGCGTGGAACAAGGGTATGGAGCAGGCCAAGCCCTACCTCGACAAGAACCCTCAGGTTAAGAAGATGGTGGAAGAGAACGCTGATGCGCTGAAGGGAGGCAACGTTCAGGAACTGTACCAGCGCGTCAAGTCTGCCGTCGAGAAGGGCGACACCGGTGACCTTGAGTCATACATCAAGAGCGCTGCAAACAAGGCAAAGGAGTCTGGTTTCGGTGACTACGAACAGTACCTTAAGAAGATTCCCGGTGGTGACCAGATTATGCCCAAACTGAGCCAGCTCCAAGAGGCGGCACAGAAGCATGGCGATGAGGCGCAGAAGATTTTCAAGGACGCCATCTCTGAGATCTCTGAGATCTTGCAGAAGAAGGGCGATGAAGCAGCTAAATTGGCGGACAAGGCCAAAGAGGATACCAAGAAATAGACACAGTCACATTCGTGATCAGGTCTGGGAGGGAGCGATACGACTATTTGTTCTGTATAATAATGCATGATTGGCGTTAACTATATGCATAGCGGAATGGCTTGACTGACCATAAAACCAAAGAGTCCTTGAGTGATAGGCACCTACCCAAGCACAAAATGTATAATATTGACTAATAAATGAACTCTGCCTTACATGTGAAGGTGACCATGGTTGAGATGCTGCTTCCTAGCTGCTGAATGGGAACAGCTACAACTTACACTTTGAACTCGCACGTTCACATTTTAGCTTCCTTGCTCCTCAATTACTAAATCTCGCCCAAATGATTTCAAACAATGATTGCTGCAACTTAGTGTTAATCTCGCGTATCCAAAATTGCTGGGTTTCAAATATTATCACAAGTTTTACAAGCGGGAAAGTTTTCTCAGAAGGGCTATGCCCACTAAGTATTCATTCATGAGTCTGTATAGTCATTGATCGTGAATCTAGTCATTCATGCTATAGGTGCCATAGGTGCAGTAGGTGCAGGAGGCGATGTAATAATGTCATTTACATCTTGGCCTCAATCTTCTTGATGCACTCTGGGAACTCCTTCCAGTCGTACATGATGGCAGCGCACTTGGTCTCCTCGGTGAGAAGCTTGGCCATCTGTTCCATCTTCTCCTTGCCCTCCTCAATGCCGTAGATGCCGACGTATCCGATGCAGGGAATGCCAGCGCGCATGGCGGCAGTAGCACCACTCTTGCTGTCCTCGACGGTAATGGCCTCAGCGGGCTTGACACCAAGCTGCTCGGCGGCGAACAAGTAGATCTTGGGGTCAGGCTTGGAGGAAGGCGGGTTGAGTGAGGTGGCGGCCGAGTAGACGTGCTCAGGAGGGAAGAAGTGTGCGATGCCAGCCTTCTCGATAGAGGCAACGACACGGCTCTTGGCAGAGGTAGAGACGACAGACATGGGGTAGCCCTCTTTCTTCAGCCAGTTAAGCTGGTCAGTAACACCGGGGCACTCGACGGCCTTCTCGCTGAGCTTCTTGGTCACGGCGCCGAGCTCCTGCTGGACAAAGTCGTCCATCTCTTCAGGGGGCATGGTGAAGCTGTGCTTCTTCTGCAGGCCGTTGAGCATACCGCGGAAGTTGTGGCCAACGAAGTCCTCGAGCAGCGACTCGGCTGTGTAGCGGGCGTCGATGTTGTGCTTTTCCATGACTTGGTTGGTGAGTTCGGCACAGGCCTCGAAAGCGAGCCGCTCCGATTGGACAAGTGTGTTGTCGCAGTCGAGCATGATGTACTTCGCCTACACATTCATTAGCGGGGTACTGGCAGGGTACATGGTTTGCAGGGCCATCACTTACCTTGCCCATGTTTGCGGTTGTGGAGTTGTATAGAGTCTTGGTGAGGGGCAGTGGTGTCAATTGACGTTTAAGTAGAATGTGGTAGAGATGTGGAGTTGGAAGAAGTGGATAGAGAAGACGGAGAGGTTCTGTTGGGAGAGAGTAAATAAAGCACAAGTAGCGCTTGCCAGGTGTCAGCGTGTCAAGGAGAGTGCTGCAGCGGGGAGAAGGCGCGTTACGTCATTGGTCGCATTGGGTGAGGTTGCGTATTGATTGGTTGGACTCACATTGCCATCTCTCTTACCACTCTTCTCCCCTGGTTGGCGCCCGTGTCACTGCAGCCCCAAGCCATACGTTGGCTTTACTGTGTACATAGCACGACAAAGCTGACTTCACTCCGCATACAAGAGTCTAGAGCCACCAACAGAGGGTGCCATGTGCACAGTAAATAGTTTCCGCATACACTACCGGTACTAGTACGAAGAACAACCGGGAGGGTGCAAGCGCATCCCCGCATGTTCCCTGGTGTCCCACACACCGCCAGAGGACCGTTGCTACATACGAAGTAGCATTTGTAACTTAGTTTGCTAATCACGTGGACTCACGTGACTTCATGCTGCTGCAGGTTCCACTGGGAAAAGCACACCAAATCAGATATACATACATAGATAAAATGGCAGAAGTTGGCTCTGTATATGTGCTGTGTAGTGTAGAGGCTGGACTTGGGATGACTCTTGTTTGCTGGTGCTGGCACCTGGTAGCAATAGTGGGGTTCAACGCGGCCCCGCCATTCTCCATCCCCCATGTCCACTCACTCACATGTCATGGAAAACGACAAATTCCATCACACCCCCCAGCAATCCGTACATATAGCGTCTGTTGGGGCTTTATCGCTCACTAGTGAAGCTAGCTATAATCCTAACGGTGGGTCTCCTACCTATGGCGGTCAGATCACGTGGTCACCGAGGCGGATAGATCCATTCCACTGCAACCCTTTGCGTAGCATGTGATATCACGTGTTACTCGTTATCTTCCTAAAACACTACTGATCAGCGTCTTGGCCTCTGGGCACGCGCTGCTAGGTATCAAGGGACCGCTGTCGCCAAGGCATGCTTGATGGAGCCTCCTTCCTATAATGTGGCAGAAATGTCCAACTCATCTAACACGATAATTGTTATATCTTGCACGCCAATAGAAATCCTATGTAGGGTGTCCTTGATTTCTACCGGCTGCCAATCGTGCATGTACACCACCCTATATAATGGTACACCATGGACAAGGTACCATCCGAAGAGGAAGGACTGATGACTACCTGCCGAGTTAGCCATAAGCGTGCATTGCGATACTAGCATATCGCACACCTCCATCCAAGGTATCTCGCACTTAAAAGAGCGCAAGAAATCTACCATGACTACCCTATCGGTCTTGTTCTCATCTTCCGAGTCACCATCAACATGTTTCTACGAACAGCCATTCTCTCTTTGTCCGCCCTTGCGGTGGCAAAAGAAATGCCCAAGGATGACTTCAAAGCGGCAGAGCTCTACGACTCTGGTATCAGGCACGCGAACAACGTTGCCCTGAAGAAGGTCGCCAACACCCCCTGACTATCCGCGTTTCGAAGTTGACGTCCATTAGGAATCGTGGGCACGACAGGAAGCTGCTGGCATGTACAACTCGGCTCAATATGCGGAAATCAAAGACAAGGTCGAATGTATGAACGGTACCGCCATAGCAGGGAACAATGTTTTCCGATGCCAAAACGTCAGTAGCGACGGCACGATGGATGAACTACAGTAGTTGACTCTCGTATCAGATTGATCTCCTGCACTTCTTGTCGCACGCCGAACTGGGTAGTACACGCGGTGTCGGGTCTTCATCATGGGGTAAGTAAATCAACTGTCTTCCAGGCATAATTATAGCTAAGCAATACCAGGCTGGACATCAGAAGACGGCCGTGAGTTCGTTTGCATCGGTCAACAAGACGGTGCCGCATTCGCCGAGATTACCAAGGAAGGCAGACTATCGTACCTTGGACGCCTTCCAGCGTACTCTGTACCTAGTACATGGCGCGAGATTCGTGGCCAGAACAACTTGATGATTATTGGCAGTGAAGCCGAGGGACATGGAATCCAGATATTTGATATGAAGAAGCTGGTCGACGTTGATCCTGCTTCACCAGTTATGTTCAGCAACAGCAAGGACCTTGTCGGTCACTTCAAGGGCCTTCCCGTCGGTCGAACGCACAACGTTGTGACTAATCCGGAGACAAACTTCATCTACGCAGTCGGTGCTGTACCAAGGACTGACAAGTGCAAAGCTGGCATCATCTTCATTGATATCACTGACCCTTCCAACCCAACCAGCCCAGGATGGTAAGTCTAAACTGTTTAGAAGTAAGCCAAGCCCTACTAACACCATTCTCAGTGCATCCCAAGACGGATATGTGCACGATGCTCAGTGCCTTATCTACCGTGGCCCCGATGTAGAGTTTGAAGGCAAGGAGATTTGCTATGGTTACAACGAGGACTCTCTCACCATCTACGACGTGACGAATAAGAAGGCGCCCGTCATCTTGTCCAGCACCTCGTACGAAGGTGCTGCATACACGCACCAGGGCAATGTTCTAGACCCCATGAATCAACACTACTTGCTCCTTGACGACGAGTATGATGAATACGACAAGGTAGGTCCTGGCATTCCTGGACATCCCATTACGTACATTTGGGACATTTCATCCCTCCGCGCGCCAAAGCAGACGGGACTGTACAGGAGTGGAGCGAAGGGTATCGACCACAACCAATATGTCGCCAACGGCTTTGCATACCAATCGAACTACGGCACAGGTTTCCGCGTCCTGGATGTTCGTTCCATCCCAAGCGATCCAAGCGGTGCTGGTGTAAAGGAAGTTGGTTTCTTCGGTATGCATGATGCCGCCGGTTTTGCTTCTTCCAGTCTGTGCTAATCAAATGTACAGATGTTTACCCGGAAGACGACAATGCGCCAGGTGGCGGTACGGTTGACTTTGTTGGTACCTGGTCCAGTTATGCGCTGTTCAAGAGCGGCCACATCCTGATCAACACCATGGAACGCGGGGCCTTTGTTGTCAAGATGCAGAAGGACTATAAGAATTAGACGGAAGATGCCATGGCCGTGTAGATGAGCCAGTGCTGGGATGTTGGGATGCTGGAAGATGTAGCTTGTAATGTAGTGTAATGTCGATCCGGTTGTTCTGCATACTGGTAATCGGTACCCTATCGTGCCCGTCCTATCGCACTCCAGTATCATCGGGGCTGATTGTGGCGTTGCGATGCCAAGCGGCACCTGTGGGGGGACAGGGCTTGGTGTTGCAATCTACATCTTGTTCCTTCCCAATCAAGAGGCGTCTTGGCTGTTCTCCTTCCTTATGCAACCAGCCAAGCAACACAGCAGCACGCAGCCAAGCAAAGCATCATTAATGGCCTCGCCTGCGCCATCATTCGCCGTCACTCACAACCCGCCTACCCGTTTTTTTCCTGGGCCCCGTTGCTGTCCAGCCTGCCAGCCTGCCACTTTGCGGTTCCTGGATGATAGCCGGCCTGTCATTGGCATTGCAGCTGCCTGTACCGGTTAGATGGATAGACACAAGCAATGTCTGGCTTCCTGGACTATTTACGTGCACGTCGCCGAGTATGTATATAGAGGCCAGTCGTCTCTGGCACATGGTCGAGGGCAGCTTTGTCCGCTCCTACTCACCTCTGGTCAATATCTTCCAAGATGAGGTTCGTTCCATTTGTTGCGCTCGCTGCGCCTGCCCTTGCACAGTACAACGTCAAGCCCGAGAAGGCAACTGTCAAGCCCCGCAACACTGCCAGAGAGCTCGAGCTCGTCTCGCCCGATGCGCTGATCAAGCAAATCAACCTCGACGACTTGCTTGAAGGCTCCCAACAGCTTCAGACTTTCGCTGATGAGGCGGGTGGCAACCGTGCCTTTGGCAGCACTGGCCATAACTTGACGACTGAGTGGCTGTATCAGACCCTCAAGGCAACTGGATACTACCATGTATACAAGCAGCCATTCACCGACTTGTTCACCGCTGCCACTACCAAGTTCACTGCCGCCGGCGAAGAGCTCGCAGCGGCATACATGACCTACGGTCCGTCCGGCGACGTCACTGCCAACATTGTCAAGGTCAACAACCTCGGATGTGATGTCGCCGACTTCCCTGCTGATGTGTCTGGCCAAATTGCCCTCATCTTGCGAGGCACGTGCTCATTCGCCATCAAGTCCGCCAATGCAAAGCTTGCTGGTGCTATAGGCGCAGTCATCTACAACAACGTCCCCCTGACGTCTCTTGCCGGAACTCTCGGCGGTGTGGGTGATTACACTCCTACCGTTGGTGTGACCCAGGAAGTGGGTGAAAGCCTTGTATCCAAGCTTGGCAACGGTACCGTTGAAGCCACCCTCTTCATCGACGCCATCAGCGAGAACCGCACAAACTACAACGTCATCGCCGAGACCAAGGAGGGCGACCACGACAACGTGCTCATGCTCGGCGGCCACACTGACTCCGTCTTCGCTGGTCCCGGCATCAATGACGATGGCTCTGGCACCATCGGCACCCTCATGACTGGTCTTGCACTGACCAAGTTCAAGGTTAAGAACGCTGTTCGCCTTGGTTTTTGGGGCGCAGAAGAGTTTGGTCTCCTCGGCTCCTACCACTACATGAAGAGCATCAACGGTAGCTTGGGCGGCAACAGCACCGAAGTCAACAAGCTCCGCGCTTACCTCAACTTTGACATGATTGCGTCTCCCAACTACGTCCTCGGTATTTACGACGGCGATGGCAGCGCTTTCAACTTCTCAGGCGCGCCTGGCTCCGACAAGATTGAGAAGGACTTTGAGGAGTTCTACGAGAGCCGTGGCCTTCCCCACGTCCCCTCCGTCTTCTCCCTTCGCTCCGACTACGCTGCTTTCCTCGAGAACGGTATTCCCTCTGGCGGCCTCTTCACTGGCGCTGAAGAAATTAAGACCGAGCAGGAGGCCGTCCTCTTCGGTGGCGAAGCCGGTCAGCCCCTCGACCCCTGCTACCACGAGGCCTGTGACGACATCGATAATCTGGCTCACGATGCTTATCTCGTCAACACTCAGAGCATTGCAAACTCGGTTGCGAAATACGCCTTGTCATTTGAGGGCATCCCGAGGGCGAACAATACGCTTCGCAAGCGTGGCGCTGAGCGCGCTAGACTTATGAGCCGATTTGATGATGGTGGACATGCGCATCACGGCCAGACCTGTGGAGTAGGAAAGATTGCTATTTAGATGTATGTTAGACAGGCCTTGGCTATGAAGATAATGTGATGATAACCATGATGAATTATGTTGAAATAGTGGTAGTAAGTAGAAGCTGAAGAAGGAGAAGAAGATGAAGTAGAAGAAAAGCATCAAAAATTTATTATTCAGAACATCATTCCGTTTTTACTCTTCTCGAATGTTTGAGAGGTATCTCGAGAGATGTATTATAGATTCCCCTTGCTTACTCGATTGAAGGGTGTCTGAAGTACTTCTCTCGTGCACGTTTTTTGAGTAGAGCATCGATGGCAGCCGTCAACTCCACTTGACAACCAGCCTCTTCATTGCACATCTGTATGTCTTGTCCAACACTCTCCATCATCTCGCTCTTCCGTTTGAGCAATTCCGACGCCTTTCAGCCGTCAACATAAGCGTCCCAAGCTTCTCACATAAGCAGTCAGAATTGAGCCAAGAAAATTACGGGCCGGGAGTCGCTTACTTGCAGTGATGATGACGAAAGCGGGGAAGCTATATCAGCGGAAGACATGAATTGATAATGAATAATTGCGACTTTCTGTAACAGGGTTTGTCTTTGGACGGAAAGGGGCATGGTGATTCAGGTGAGTTGTCGCGAGCGATACACTATACCTATCCAACATAGCCTAGCATTCTCTCCCAGCACACCTAACTAAACCACTTCCTCGCTACTCCCCTTTTACTCCACTGATGCTCTCCCTTGCTATCTCCCTTCCTCGCCTTCTCTTCATACAGCTTCTTGCTCAACTGCCTATACAGAAACTTTCCATTATTATGGAAATTGATACTATGATCGCTATCCGTGAAGAAGGTGTTTTGCATCTTCTCAGGCGTAACTTGGTTCACCATGAGCAAATCGACGAGCGCAGCCGAGTTTTGGAAGTGCACGTTATCGTCTCCAGTGCCGTGCTGGATGACGATACCGCCGGCAATCTTCTTGAAACCCGAGGCGTCATGGACGCGACTACGGTTGTAGCCTTCGGGGTTCATGGTTGGTGTCTTCATGTAGCGCTCTGTGTAGAGGGAGTCGTAGAAGCGCCAATCGCTGACAGGGGCGGTGATCATGGCGTAGCTGATGATGGGGTCGCCTACTTCGACTACCTTGGAGGACAAGTAGCCGCCGTATGACCAACCCCAGATACCAATGTGCTCGCTGTCAATCCACTCATTCTTTGCCATCTCCTTGGCAGCCCAGATCTGATCTTCAGCCTCGAGTTCGCCAAGGTTGGAAGTTACAAGGGAGCGGAAAGCGCGGCCTTTGCGGCCGGTACCACGGCCGTCAACGGTAAGAGTCACGTACTCAAGCTCTGGGTCAGAGGCGACATAGGCTTTCCAGTTAAGGGGGTTGAAGTCCTTGTGCACTTCCTTGGCGTTTGGACCACCGTAGGGAATCAGAAGCAGGGGATATTTCTTGCTGGGGTCAAAGTTAGGAGGCAGTCGTAACATGGCGTCGAGAGTGTAGCCGGATGGGTGCTCCATGTCCAGATACGTGATGTTGGGCAGAGAATATCCCTTTAGCTTCTCATAAATAGCAGTGTTGTTGACAATGGTGCGAATTGGCTCGCTAGAGTTGAGGGAGTAGAGCTCTTGGTATGGTACGTCAGGACCGGCGTAGCGCAGGACGTAGTAAGAGCCACCAGAAGAGAAGGACCCGGTCCAGAAGGCAGTCACACTATCATCGACAAGTGCAGTCTTCTTGCCGGAGAAGCTTACGGAGTACATGTGCGACTCGGCGCTGTGGTGCTCGGTGGATGTGTAGTATATCAATCCACGTGAGTAGTCGACCTTGGCGACAGAGATGACCTCCCACTCTCCAGACGTCAGGGTGATAGGCTCACCACCGTCAACTGGGAACAAGTAGATATGCGCCCAGCCACTCATGTCTGAAATATCCATGTAGTACTCGGTGGCGTTACCGTACGAAGCGTTGGACGCCTCAACAGCTCCAATGTATCGGATTTGCATCAGGTTCTCCAGCCATCCATCAGTACCGTCCCGCTCCCGGGTAATCTTGGACGACCCAGCCTCAACATCGACGACAACCAGTTTCTCCATATCTTGGACGCGGTTGTAAGCACGGTAGATGACCTTGCTGTGCTCCTCGGTAAGCCAGGCAACCTCGCCAATGACGAGATCATCCTCCGGGAAAGCGTCGATTGGGATGTTAGTCACTCTACCCGAGCCAACATCGAGCATGTTCATAACTACAGTCGGGTTTTTGGTGCCGACCTTGGGGTAGCGCAGCTCGAGCTCGTTGGGGTAAACGGGCACGTATTCCGCGTCATCATCGATGTAGTAAGGGATCCTGAATGTGCCCACGCCGGTTTCGTTGAAACTCAGGAACGCAATCCTGGTGCCATCAGGGGAGAACCAGAGTGTGAAGCGGTCACCAAAGATTTCCTCCTCGTAAACCCAATCAGGAATAGCATTGAAGTAGTCGGGGCCACCGTTCTCAGTGATTTGCGAAATGGTACCGTTGGTGGACATGTACAGGTTGTTGCCTTTGACGAAAGCAACCTGGGATGACGATACTGGACTCCATTCGGCATACTGGATATCACCGACTTGCTCGGGATCCAGAGGCACAGACTCGCCAGTGGCAACGTCCATAATCAGGTAGTCCGCAAAGTATGAGTGGCGGTACTGCTTGGTATAGTTGACGGCCCACATAACTTTGGTCGCATCGGGCGAGATAAAATAGTCCCAGTAATTCTCCGGGACCTGATCGGCGGAGAGGAACGTCGATGATTCTCCTGTAGCAATGTTCTCGAAGACGAAATCTCCAGAAGCGGCGGTGTAGATGTAATCACCATCTTTGCCAGTACCAATCCAAGTAAAGGATCGGGAGCTGGGGGACAAGGCTGCGGTGGTGGATTCGTTGTAACTGAGTCGTTTGGTACCGTTGCCGAGGGGTTGGTGTGGCATACGCGAAGGCTCGATTGCCTGGATTAACGGCAATGCCGCTGCGAGAAGAGCGAAAGAATGCATTGAGAAGAGCATCGTGTCTAGACGCAAATGTCTTCGAATATGAATAATTGGGTTTCTGAAGACAATGCACTACCTTGACATCCGGTGAAGGCGTCGTAGCACTCAATTTTCCTTTCTTTCCCGGACACTCTAGGTATCGACGTTTGGCACTGGATCACCAACGCGTCGTGCAGAAAGACAAGGCGGGTGCGACAAAGCATCTGCCCGCTGCTGTGGCTGATCTTTTATGGTGCCTCGATGATACATTCCCAACTAACATATCCGACTAATTGATATGCGCATCCAAACTTCCATATTGAGCAGGTGTCAAGCACCCCAAGACCCGCTGTGTCTGCGCCAAGAAACACCAAGCGACCAGCCAGCTGGAAAAACAAGGTCTGCCGTGGCGGCCTCGTTACCCCCCGTGATTATCGGAGAAGTGGTAGCATTAGAAAGGAAGGTGGATCTGACATTAAGGGTGATGCCATGTTGTGTAAAAGCTATTAACGGCGGCATGGTGAGAGGGTTGAAGTTGGGGCGGATTCTGCAAGGTACCTACCGGGAAGTTGGTGCTGGCGGTAATTATCGCATCCTTCTTTGACTCTTCCATCCTCTACTTTTAGCGGCCACCATCGCACCGGCCAGCTTGTCATTGCTTCTTCTTGCTGAACAGCATTGCTCACCGAGGGAAGAGGATCTTCATTATTTTGCAATAGGATTCCATAGGTTCTTGAGGAGTCATTTCGGAATAGAGAGATATCTCCTATACGTTGTATATTTCGTAGCTGCGTCACATCTCATGTTGCATCGGAAGACATACATACCGACAAGCACAGTCATGTGACGTTGATGGAATATGATTTGTAAACTGTGAGTGAACTGTGCCGGGTTTGGCAAACAGGTTGTTGCGGAAACAACGGGGTGGGCACGAGGGCACTAAAGTAACGAACGGCAAAGCGCTGTGAAATGTACAGCGCGGCTGAGACAGACAAGAAAAGCAAGGGCATGGATGGATTCAAAGCAATACAAACGAGTCTATCATTATCAGTTTGCGCATTCGCTACATCACAACCTTTCGTAGTATCTTCGCGCGTCTCTAGTATGGCTTTTCGGGTCTTTTTAGACATTGAGAGCCTTGGTCTAAGACGCAATGTCAGTGTCACGCTCTTTCTGTCTCCGCGGACAGCTCGAGTGACACGAGGAACGCGATTGTATACAGTGTATCTCGTGATAATTTTCTGATGCGACCCTGTGCTGAGCTGGCGATAGAAGCCAAGGTCAAGAGTCGATCTAAAGGAAATAATCGGGAGTCCTTCGTGACACCATGGGCTCGCCAGCTCTCGGGCAGGGATCGAACTGCAGGCTGCAATGCATGTCAGTGAGTTGAAATTGTCGGGTTTGCAAAGAGTACTTACAACGTGTACTTCAAGTGCTCGTCAATCTCCATGATGGCGGCCTGGTTACCGCACCTGTAGCAGTAGTTGGGTGCTGCAAATTGTCAGCCATTGCTATAGCCTCAATTAGAGAAAACACAACATACCTGAGAATATGGTTACAACATTCCTGTCTTGCGACCAGTTGTAACCTTCCATAACCAACTGATGAGCACGTGCCACAAGTGTCAAGCCGTTGTTGTGATTGAAAGCCTCGGAAATATCCTGGCCAAACGTATATCCTGCACCACGGGGCGATATTCCCCAACCGCATCTATCATCCGGGTCGGACCAAAGCAGATCGCACATGGGACCTTCGTGTGGGACTTCCTGTATGCGGTCGAGGGCCCGGATGTTATCGAGCGTGTCGATGCTAGGGGAAAGACCGCCGTGCAGACAGAAGATTTGGTTGTCAATCAAGGCGGTCAGCGGCAGGTAGTCGAAAAGGTCTGTGAAGTATTTCCAGACGTTGGCGTTACCGTACTTGCGGAGGCACTCGTCGTAGAAGCCGTATACTTGGGTGATCTGGCGAGATTCGTGGTTACCGCGGAGGATGGTGATGCGCTGAGGGTATCTGATCTTGAGCGCGACGAGGAGGGTCACGGTCTCAACTGAGAAGTAGCCACGGTCGACGTAGTCGCCTGTGACAATCAGCATGCAACGACGCAGGGGCGGTGGGCAGACGTACCCATGAACAAATAGTTTGTGTCCGGGTTGGGGCCGCCAATCTTGAACAGTTCCATCAGGTCGTGGAACTGGCCGTGTATATCGCCGCAGACTGTGACGGGGCATTTCTGTACACGTGTGAGTGGAGATGAATACGACAACAGGCGATGGCACATACTACTGGCTGCACGTTGGACTCGTCCTGGAGCACCTCGCGGGCCTATGCACAATTAGCGTCAGAAGCCGGGCCCGTCGCGGGATTTTGTGCGCGTCATCGGATCGCGTACCTTGTCGCATAGTCTCTGGACGTCGCTCTCAGCTAGCTGCTTGCAGCTCATCAGGCTCTCGATCCAGCCGTCCAGAGTGGAGATTGTGGTCGGCTCCGACGTAGGGGCAGACGACAGCTGCATTGGCTCCGGCATCTTGACGTCTTCCATATTGGTGTCCATGGTTGCGGGGCGGTGGGTTCGGTGTAGGTGGGGGGGTCGGGTGTGGTGATGGAGAGTTGTCGAGGGGTTCTTGCCCTTCAAACTTGGCCAATGACGTGCACCAGCTGCGAGAAGCGATTATGGGAGGTGGCAGATGGTTGCAATGAGTGGGAAGACGTGTGTGGCGGGTATGTGTGTGGTGCAGCAGCACAGCAGGCGTGGCAGCAGGGGTTATATCTCTGGAAGACTGGGTGAATCAATATGGCACGCCGCCCATACAGATACAGAGCAGGCTGCCTGGAGAATCATTCGGCCGGGGCCGATGAGGTAGTACGTGCAGTGCTTACCTAAGCCCGAACTACCGTTCGCGCTACTGCGGGACGCTTTGTGTAGCAACTAGCAACCGCGACTTCGCTCTTACCTGCTCCACCCACCGTTGTCACTATTGCCCATCGCAACCCGCACTGCAACCAGCAATAGCGACAATGTCGAATAAGCGCGCATATAGCGCATACCTCTCCAGCGATCCTGCCGATAGGCGAGCCTCTGTCCACGGCTTTGGCGCCTCTCACTTTCAGGTAATAGGCTTTGGGCACACTGGACTCGACTTCAGCTCACGACGACAGCAGGCGCAACAGCGGCCACCTCTCTCCATCTCCCGTATCCGCGTCCCAGGCGCATGGCCCGACGAGCTCTCCTTTTCCGACGACGGAGAGGACGAGGTTGCGCCTGCCCGGAACACCTCCATCTTCACCACCCTCGGCAAGTGGGCCGTGACTGCCTCCATCACGAACCTGTGCGCGCTACCGGCAAGACTCATCGGCCGCTTCCTCCGACGGCAGCAAATCAAGGCGATACCCATCATCAGCTCATCAGGCGGCAATAAGAGGCGTTTTATCGCTGCGGGCGCGCTAGACTATGTCGCGACACCATCACCCTCAATACGCGCACGCGCAAATCAGTCGCCTCGTAGTGTGCAACACAACCAGACACGTGCGGCTCCCGGTGCATCTCGACCATGGCACCGCCTGTTCAGCCCGCAGAGACTGCATGACCCAACCCATGTGGCCAGCCAATCCACAACGCCATTAGCCACTGCACCTGCCGTCGAAGAACTCCACACCCCGCCACACTTCATACATGGATCCGACCAAGAGCTGGACGAATATTTCGACACGAGCATAGACTTTTCCTTCGATGACGTCCTCACTTCTACTCCACCCCGTAATCCGCAGACCGGCTCACCCATCCACGTACCCTGGAATAGCCCACGGCTTTCGCCTCCTGTCCAGAATCAGTCTCTGGTTGCTTCTCCGCTACCATGGGTTTCGTCGCACGGTCATCCATCTATCAGCCAGGGCCCGCAAGGTTCTACAACACGTTCCAGAGAGCCGGTCGCAGTAAATACTCGCTACCAGCGCACTGGTCGTGGCTCTCATACGGGTCGTCGCTCTCATACAAATGCTCCGGCTGTAACACCTGTTCGTCGTCAACTTGTCAAACTACAACTCGGCGCGCAATATAAACATCCCAAAGCGCAAAGGCAAATCAACATTCATACAGGCTCCCCGGCTAAAAGTCCCGCCGAGACCGAGCCTAGCCCCACCGAAGTTATGTCACATGCTTCAGCATCTCAGCTTCACACCAACATTTGCCTCGAGCCCAACATCAGCCCCCCTGATTCCAGCTTCGAATACGCGAACGATCTATCCTTTCTACTAGATGCACCCACCCCATCTCCTAGGAGAGGCGTAAAATGGGCATCACATGCGGGGACTAAGTCATTTTACTACGACGAGAGGGTCAGCGAAATGCTCGACTCCACACTAGAAACCATCTCCTCTAGCCCCGCCAAGGCAGTCTGGGACAACTTCCCAGTCAACAATCAGATAGCAGATGACGATCATGCTACTTCCTCGGGCGCATCATCAGCAACCAATAGTCCTCAACTCACAGCACAACACGATTCAGATAACAATGACGGCTTCCATGGCATTCCTGCACACCCCTTTGACGTTTCAGACGATTCACTCGAGGAGTCCCAGCTCTCCCTTGAGCTTGTTGAGGATCTTCAAAATGACATCAAGACTAAGCTTGCTCTGGCGCCGCCACCACCTCCTCCGCCTAAGCCGCTTATCACTCCCCTCTCACCTGAAGAGACAGTCATCCTGGAAGACGCTGCAGCTAACACGTGCAACGGCCTCAAGTCAGACAAGTGGGTCATTGATCAGAGGCTTTACGCTCGCGATTTCGGAACCTTGCTACCTCATCTCTTCAACGGTAGCCCTAGGGCATGGCTGAATGACAACATTGTTAACGAATACCTTTCCATCATCGTCGCTGCCAAGAAAAAGGAGGCAGGTTTCGAGCACAAGCCCGGGGGCCCGGCACCCCCTGTCCATGCCTTCTCTTCGTTTTGGTACACTACCGCAGACACGTCCCGCTGGTCCGGCAAATGCCAGCTAAAGGGCAAGCAATATCTGGATGCGCAACTCATTCTTTATCCCATCTGCGATGGCGGCCACTGGCGCCTACTAGCAGTGTACCCCCGGGATCGCTCAATCGAATACCTTGACTCCCTTGGTCTCGACGGGCAGAAATATATTGATAAGCTCATCAAGTATCTGGAGAAGGAGCTTGGCGACCTCTTCATTCCTAGCGAGTGGTCCAAAGATACAGCTCAACGCAGTAGTCTTCAGATGAACGGGAGCGACTGTGGTGTTTTTACCCTACTAAACGCCTTGGTGCTTCTACGCGGAGATGATACTAGCCGCGTCCTCCCTACCAATGGTATGGACGATGCCCGCAAGCGCATTGCAGCTACTTTGCTCGCCGGACGCCCTACGGCCGAATTGGACTGAGCTATCATGTCCTCATCCACATGAACATACGGTTTGGTTTTCACTGTTTTACATTGCATTGCGTGGTTGCTTTTGGGGCGTTATTCTAGATTACTTGCTGGCTGCATTGTTGAAGTTTTGGCTTTGGTATGGCGCATACAGCGTGTCCAGTTCGGTCGCTCTACAATGGTTTACGATTAACGACCTTGATACCCCCACCCTCATGATACCCTACAGCACATACGGAGATGCTGGATTGTTTTGTTTAGTCGCGTGCGCAATGGGCGTTTGTAAAGTAGTTTCTTGTACAAAAAGTTTTCAACGCCTAATTACTTGATACACGTAAATACATTTGTTTGTGTTCGGCTGGTAAAAGTTCTATTGCAATTCCAGTGCTCCATTTCTACCTTCCTCATCATTCTATTCGGCGACCTTGACCGTCAATTTACCAAAATGTTTCTGGTCCCACATGTATTGATATGCGTCCTTGAGATTTTTGAGCTCGAAAACCTTCTCATCCACAATCGGGTGGATGTCATTAACCTCAATCGCACGGTTCATATCCTCCATCTGGAGCCTTGACCCGACGAGAATACCCCTCACCGTACAGATGTTGTTCAAGCAGTCCAGGAAGGTGGGCTGGTCCTTGCCCATGCCACCAATAAATCCAATGATTGTAATAACACCATCAATAGCAACAGCTTTGAGTGACTGCGCCATGGTAGTGGGTCCACCGACTTCGACAACGTGCTGTACGCCCGCGCCACCGGGGGTCAGTTTCGCAGCTTCCTCGCCCCAGTTGGGCGTGTCGTTGTAGTTTATAATATGGTCTGCGCCGTATTTCTTCAGGATTTCGGCTTTCTTTGCTGAGCTGGTCGTTGCGATGACACGGGCACCGGCTGCTTTTGCGAATTGAAGGGCGAAGATGCTGACTCCGCCGGTGCCTTGGGTCAGGACTGTGTCGCCTGGCTTGAGGGCACGCGACTCAAGGCCGTATAGGGCGTTCCATGCTGTGAGGCCTGCGCAGGAGAGTGTCGAAGCTTCAAGCATGGAAAGGTTGGAGGGTGCGTGGACGAGGCCTTGTTCAGAGAAGACGCCGTATTCGCGGAGGGTACCGTCGACGGCGCCGCCGAGGCCGGTGCCCAGGGATTGGGCATTGAGCGAGCCGGCGATGTGCGCTTGGTTGAAGAGCGTGACGACTTTGTCTGAAGATTTTGTTAGGGATGGGACATATGCGTGGGCTGGGGGATGATGTTACCTCCCGGCTTAAAGCGTGTGACGTGCTTGCCGACTGATTCGACGGTACCAGCGCCATCTGAACCGGGGACGATATTGTCCTTCATTGGAAAGGGATATTTTCCCTTTGGGATGATAAGGTCGCGGTAGTTCAAGGATGCGGCATGGACTGTTCAATTGTTAGTATCTTCGTGAAATATCAGCTGGTTCTACATACTCTTGACGAGAACATCCATATCACCCATCTCAGGTATCTTGGCGCTTTCATTGAACTTGAGAGAGTCGAAGCCATTCTGGCCTTGAACGGTCCACGCCTTTGTTGTTGTTGGTGCCATTATGTGTATGTGTGAATATTGATATGGAAGATTTTAGTGTCGAAATGTAGGAGCTCTGTATGATGATATAAAGCATCCAGAAGATCTCCTAAGCTCTACGACATTCGGTGAGATCCACCCTGTCCGATGCCTGCCCTTTACGTACATGCTATGCGTATGTGGGGCACTGGACACTACCTTGCAATTGGACCTAGTTGATTTCGTAGGAAGATGATGGCCCATGCAAGAGACGTTGCGAAATCCTTCGGACCAGTCGATGATGCAACAATTACAAGAAGAATTGGCTGGAAGACACCAAGCACTACGTAGGAGAAACATTGGAAGTTGAATATACTCTCAGAGACTTTTGCTTTCAGAAAGAGGTCCTTTTCCCCGCCCAGACGATGCAAAGGTCCGAATAGTGACGCAACAACGGCGACTTGAGCCAGTGTTTTTCACGTGTCATCCTCGGCTTCTAGCGTCAATCTACATAGTAAAGTGGCAAAGTGCTAGGTGTAGAAGTCGATAGCCGAGCCATAAGATGGAGACAAGCTAGTTGGGGATAAGGAAAATTGTCGTCATGGTGTATGCCTACCAACTGCCGACGTTCGCGTTTTGGAAAGATGTCGGGGATTGCTCGGGAAGCGGGAATCTCTGCGCTTGGGAGAACGGTATGCACATGGTGAATTTGTAAGCCTGATGTACTGTGTAACATGATCATATACTGTACCTGTAGTAGTTTGAGTGGGGCAGGCAGTAGAGAAAGGAAACACGAGCTGCGAGGCTGACGCGCATGCCCCGCACCTTCTACGGCCTTCTATACGAGATGTTCCAGGCGAGATCTCGCCCTATACTCCTCCTATGTACACATACCTATGTACTGAACAAAACTCGATCGATTCGTTCCACAAGGGTGTCGTCTAACAATCTTGAAACAGCTGAAGGCGTCTGGGTCAGCACTTGCACGACCCCCATGCACTCACTGTCCACTGCGCGCGTTGTACGAATCGCGACTCAAGTCTGACCTCATCAACAGTACAGTACTGCGGGTGGCCGGGTGGCCGGGTCTACCGGTAGGTAGCCATGGACCCTCTCACACGTGTCTGTCAACACGCACAGCATACGCGTATCCGATCACGAACCATTGCGTCTCACGCTGTGCATGCCCAAAAAAGAAGTTAGGCTTTCACTTGCTCAGCTTCAGTGTCTTCAGCTTCCAGCCACCTAGTTGTAGTGGTGCCTATAGTGCGAATCAAGCTGCGAGTGGCTGGGTAAGGCCCACACTTGGTGGTGCCGCATCGCCGCATCGCCACAACGCCGCATCATTGTCGGATGGACTCCGCCTGGCGCAGTCATATCTGAAGCACCCAGGTGACAGGGATTGCTACCGGCGACTATGTCGTCTGCTCTTATCTTGTCCAACTCCGCAGCAGTTCCACGGCAGCGTTTGTGTTGACCAAGCTTTTTTCGCTTTGCATTCACGTTGAGGAGCTGTGTGCGCCACTATACCACATGTACAACTCGACGCTGAACGCTAATCAGAGCTGTGCTGTTCCTCATGAATAGCAGTTCGCAGCCATAAAGCTCCCCAGTGACATTCACCATGACCTCCCAAACGCCCCGGTCTGTTCATTCCTCGCGAGACGTATCGCCAGATTCGCACCCCGAAGCGTACGATCCCTTTCGAGAGCCCATCGAACTTGCGCATATATCTCGACCTTCTCTGGACATAAGGGACGCATATGGCATGCGCGGCCAATCCCCCGACGAGCCTCCTCGAGAGCTACGCTCGGACACATATTTCGAGACCACACCAACCAAAGGCCAATATGCACAGGTGCAAGGGGGGACTATAAGTCCTCGGCGGTCAGTACGATCAGGGAGAGAGTCCACATACACTGTGAACTCGCTCTATCGAGGCAAGTCGTCAGATCCGGATACCCAGGCTCTGGTGGCGAGCAGAGCGGGCGAACTAGCACAGTGGCATATTTACTGGACGACACCGGCGCTGGTAATATTCCTGTTTTTGGCGGGATTCGCAGCAGCAGTAGGACACCACATGTTCTACAACCATCTCAATGGGCAGCCGGCTATAGACCAATTGAGGATGGTGAGATACGGGACAGCCTTGGCCTTTTTTGTCAAGAGTACGTTTGTGGGGACCGCCGTCATGTGTAATCGGCAACGAATTTGGTACACCTTTCGGCGAAAAGCCATGACAATCAAGGGCATCGATGGCTTATTCTCTGCAACCGAAGACCCCACACAGTTTTTCTTGAATTGGGAAATGGTTAGGAATGGCAAGCTTGCGACCTTCATGGCAGTTTGCGCATGGTAGGTTGAGACATGTCCAACAACCCAACTTTTACTGACTGCTTCCCAAGGCTGATACCGCTTGCATCTGTCTTATCTCCCGCCTCACTCACCGCTGAGCTTAGGACATTGGACCAAAATGCGACGTGTTCTGCAGCGAATCTCGACTTCGCAAAGGAGGCTACATATGATTTTCGCGATAAAGCTGTTGCTGGTTTCAAGTCGTTGAATTTCTACAACACTACCGACGCCGAGGGAAAGAAACCGGGCTATTTTGATTATTATGACCAGCCGTCCAAAGCCGCCCGTCGCTTAGCCTTCAGCAGCGTCTACATGCAAAAACCGCAGCACCGGGAAAATGCATCCTCTATTTTCTGTGGGGATGGTTGGAACTGCACATATTCCATCACCTTCATGGGGCCAGGATACAAATGCGATGACATTCAAGATGCAAAAGCAGCGAATGCGCCCTTCACCCTGGACCAACTAGCGCCGATAGGAAACCTCACCTACCTTGCCGACGTCGACCAAGGGAACTACGGATATCAGGATCCTGCCACTGAGGGCGACGACCTAGGCGTAATGAAAAGCGAACCTAACTTCTGGATCGGCTATGCCATCAACACCTCACAACCCTACGCCGACGATTCCCCACACAAGGAAAAATGGGAATTCGTCCACGACCCAAAAATATTCAAATGCGTCATGCAACATACAAACTACACGTTCCAAATGAACTACGAACTGACCCAATCCGCCACCCGCACTCAGCGCGACTTTTTACGCCCTGTAGTCGACACAACCGTGAAATGGGACCCCGTTGACCACAGCAACTGGACCGCGTCTCCGGCTGAAAATTTCCTAAGGCCTCAAGATGCCCCAGCGTACAAATTAGCAGCAACGTATCACTCCATGGGCGCGCTGCTTCGTCAGTTCCTGCGCGGCAACATTGAAAAACAAAATTTTCTCATCACACACTCCGACATTTCTGAGACGCGGTTGGTGAATAGCAGTACCGCGTACCCGCTCGCCGATCTCAGTGAGGAGATACAAAAGTTCTTCGAAGATATACTAATCACATTGCTCGTTGAGCCCACCTTGGTCATTGCAGCACCCCAAGATATCGAGTGTCTAAAATCACGCAGCGTAATGGCATTTGTTTACTACAAAGAATACCTCTGGATTGGATACGCCATCGTAATCGCCGTAACCTTTTCTTTTATCCTCGTGGGCGCATGGTCGCTGTATAAAAATGGAGTAGCAAGCGATGTTCTTTTCTCACGCATTTTGGCCACGACGAGAAATCCGACGCTAGATCATCTTAGTGTCGGGGCGTGCTTGGGTGGCGACCCGTTTCCAAAGGAGTTAGCAAAGACCAAATTGAGATTTGGAGTATTGCTCGAGGATGAGGAGGGAGGTAGGGAGGGGCCGTTGGGGAGGGTCGAGCATTGTTGTTTTGGGACCATGGGGGAAACGAAAGAGATTGTGAAGGGGGGATTGTATGCGGGTTTGAGGTACAGGGGGGAGAGGGAGAGGGAGGTATTTTGATTTGAGACTCTTTTTTGGAATTGGGAACTGTTGTAGATACCCGTTTGTTTAGACATATGCTACTGGGTGGATGTGGAGGTTGATCAGGTAGCTGTTCTGTAGTTGGGATTTGTGTTGGCTATACACGAAGCCGCGCGACTCTACCACACCAACAACAGCCATCAAACATCCGTTACCCCCCCTCTCACTCCCCGTCTTTAAAATCCTTGTACGCGATGCTCGGCAAGCCAAATCCATCTACTCTTGTAAAACTCCGCTCTGTAACTGGTTCGTCCTGACTCTTCGTGACTATTCTTAGCGTGTATATTTCATCCCTTCCGCCATATGCACACTTCCTCATCTCTTCACCATCTCCCGAAAATGTCTGACCATGATGGCCTCATCGCTTTCCTTTCTTTCTATATCCAGGTTCATCCTTACTGTCTTCCCAACTCTTTGGTCCTTGTCTCGTCCCCTAGCTCCGATGTCGCGTTCAATTTCGATTACGCTTTCGATATCGATTCCGATCCGATTATTACTCCACAGGCATAATAACCACGTACAAAAAAAGAAGTCGCAATTTTGAGCATAGACACACAGACATTCATATGAAATCGATTGGACTCACACTGCTAGAAGGATTGGTAACAACAAGTTCATAAAGCGAGAGTCTGTTTCCACTCGCAAGATTGACGTTGTTACCGCAGGCTTCTCCCGTATTACCTCTGCAGGGGAACTGGCAAAGGGTGTTATCTAGGTCAGGGAGACCATATGTATAGGTGCCGAGTGCACTCGTTCCGTTGATAGCAATGGCATTGTCGCAGACTATGGGAAAAGTTTGTTAGGTATGGCCGGTAAATGAGGTCGAGGAAGAAGCATACAGCACATGTTATCGTTTGTACCGGCATATTTGAACCCAAGATTGGCACAGGTCGTTGTACAGAGGGCTCCTCCATTGGGATTGATGCGGTAGAAATAGCCGTTCAGAGTACGTGGGTAGGCATATGTGCCATAGACTTGGCCATCGGGGGGGTTGGCAGGGTCGACGCTGGGGTAACCGGTTGTCCCACGGTATTCGTTGTAGCGCTTGTCACTGTTTGGTTGTGTCAGAGTAAAATCCAAGTGCGGGCATTCAGGATATGGGCACGTACGAGTAACATCCTTTGTAACGCCACTGAGGGATATTGGAGGCTGGATTGAGTGCCGAAGCAAGCCCTGGAAGAAGAGCCGCCACGGCCACCAAGTAGCCAATGGCTTTCATTGATGCGGTGGTGGATTAGGGTTTGGAAGATGGCAAACAATGGGGGTGAGTAAACGATTGAAAGAAGGGAAGGGAGGAGGGATTGGGTGGGGGAAGGAGGGGGTTGCAGGAGAAACGAACGAGAAAACAGAGACGACTTTTTTTTTGGCAATGCAGATGTGCTGGATGTGGTTTTTGGTTAGTAACAAGACGAAAGTGAGTGTGAAGAGTTTCAGTAGATGCTGATAGGGAGGGTCAACAGAGGTAAACGAGGGTACATGGGAAGGGTTCTGGGGCGGAGTATATTTATGGTAGAAGAAGGGCATTCCTTGGTCGTAGTTGCATTCCGGGCTTACACCAAATGGTTGAGCATTGCTGCGGGACTGTGTCACTACTTGAACAGGTGGAAAAGTATACAAAAGGACTAATTATAATACGAGATTGCTGAAGACATGGTTTTTAAAATGGCGAGATGTTGTTGCATGCTGCATGCTGCAATGTAAGAGTTGTCAGAGTTGTCGAGTGAAGATGGCCGCTTACGTCATCCATCAAGTTGAATCTCCAACTTTTGTCTTGCACCAGCACCTCAAAGCCACCACGTCGCCCACGATGCCTCTCACATTTCCACGAGGCCTTGCACGGTCATGGGCGTTTTCCTCGGCTTCATTCGCTCCGGTCCGATCACTACGGCCCTCAATCGCTGCCACGGCTTTCCAGACAACCTCACCCGCTTTCGCAATTCAGCCGACACCGTCGTGGCGCGCGCACAAATGCACATTGATACAAGTCTTGCGGCAAGGAAGGATTGCGCAAAAGGCACGAAAATTGCGATCACCCCAGTTGAGAGATAGGCCAGAGCTGAAGGGTGTATGCTTGAAAGTGGGCACAACGAAGCCGAAGAAACCCAACTCGGGAGAGAGAAAGATTGCGAGGGTCAGGCTGAGCACCGGCAAGGTGATTACGGCGTATATTCCAGGCGAAGGTACGAAGAGACATGACGGGGAACTGGGCCAATGCTAAAGGAAAGCCTAGGGCATAATGTACAGCAACACTCGGTAGTCATGGTGCGCGGCGGACGAGCGCAGGACTGCCCAGGTGTGAAATATCATTTGGTCCGAGGAGCATTGGATTTAGTGAGTGTTACACGGTGTGTCAAAACACAAGCGTGTGGACTAACAGGTTGCAGGGTGGTGTTGGTAGCAGAATCACATCACGGTCCAAGTACGGGACGAAGAAGCCAAAGACGGCATAGAGAACAGAGTGTGGGGGGTGTGTGTACATGTATCATATGGTAGCATGAATGGCGTTTGAATACGTGTTTATCACGTGTGCATGGTGGGGCGGAAATGGATGTGCATTGTGGCCGGCGTGTTCGTGTTCATGTTCGTGTTCGTGTTTGGATAGTCGACTGCTGCAGTTGCAGTTGTTGTTGCTACGTTGCTACCATAGTCCACGACGTCTACACGTCTACCGCGACTTGGCTGAAACGGCAATATGGCCTATCCAGGAAGCCGTCGGGGCCGTGCCGAGTTTCCCAGGTTAGCTGCAGCTGCTCGCAAACTAGCGTCATGCCCACGCTGACCGAGTGGACGGCCAGCACTCCGTTGTCTCCAGCTCTCCAGCTCTCCACCCAAAGAGCCAAAGCGTCATACGTTCCAACAGACGACCAGCGCGTGTCTTATCCATAGCCAGCAAACGCCGTCTGCTGGCATGTCTGCATCCACAGTATACTTGGTAGCAATGCAGTAAGCCAAATGACGACTTGATCATTCCACGTCTCGTGTGCCTCCAACCGCCTCAATCAGGTTGCCCCGGCGCATCCCGTCCGCAATGGAGACGCCCGGCGCGCCCACCACTAACGCAACCTCCTTCTTGCCGTCGCCGGTGGACTTGCTCATGGCCTTGCCGCGTCTGTTTGCCAAAGCCACCTCACTTGGGGATATGATGCGCTCCGGCGGCAGCGTCATCGCCGAACCGACGGCGAACCTGACCAACACCACCGTAACCATCACTGCCAGCTTTGTACAGGAATCCATGGCCGCCGTGGCATCAGCCGCGTCGGTCGCTGAGGCGGATATGACGGCATGGCAGGCTCTGCGAAACGTAGCCACCTGGTTCAGCTACATAACGTCAAAATGGGCCATTGCCACATTTGCGCTCGTAAGCCTGTTCGGCGCATAGCCCGTTGATACCACGCTGTAATACTGACGCCCCGTTGCAGATGATAATCCTTAATCGAACCCACTTCTACGCAAGCAGCCGGGTGCCACTCTCCTTCGACCGCCTTTACCTCCGCCTCGCCCTCTACCTATTGCCCCTGGCCATGTTTCTCTTCCAGATACACAGCGTGTTACGGGCTATGCGCTGCCAGACCGCTCCAGTATGGTCAGAGATGCAATACGGCGCGCCTGGTAGACAGCTGGACACCGACTTTGGCGGAGAGGGCGGCTTTCTGTACCATATTGCCTCGACAATTCTCTTCTGGGAAACGACAGAAGAGTCCTGTCGAGCGGCAAACATGCTCCCAGTGGATCCTGCCTTCCCGCGAGCAGCTGGATCAATGGCTCTTCTTTGGCCCCTGTTCCTCACCCTGGGCTTCGGCCAGTTCGTCGACACCTTGGCATGCGCGCTTCAAGGCCGGCGTCCCATCCAAGAAGTCGGAATGACCATTTTCGAGCATTCACTTGCCTTTGCAGAGGCTGAAGCGCTGACTCACTTTTTCAAGCAAAAGTCCATCTTCACACTTGATGGCACCTTGCTCATGATGCCCAAATCAAAGCTCTCCAGAATGGCCAACGTACCACCGGAAGTTTTGTTGATATCACTCATTTCCAGTCTTTCTCACTTTACCAGTAACTTTTTGGCAATCTTTGGAGTGCGTTCAAGATACCGACTTGTCACCACTACCATCTGGGGGCTAGCATACATGTCAGCTTTCGCTTGGAGCTTCAATCGTCTCACGTTGACGGTCGCTGATCCAGATCACCATGTCGGCATACTGAGGTTTCCCACCGTGTGCATAATCGGCTTCGTTCCACATTTGCTAATACTAGTGGGTATCACTATATGCGGGCTCATATATTCCCTAGCTCTACTCATCACTGTGCTCTCTCCACCTGCAGGGCAGGCGGGAACGCTAAGGGAGAGGTTTGCAGCTGCCTATGGTAATCTGCATGCCAACATTCATCTCTCGTCGATTACGCCTTTGACCATTAACTGGCACGAAGATTTTTACACTACCATTCTCAAGGTGGGCTATGTAATACTGACAGCTGCCAGTGAGGCCGTGTTTCTTAATGAGGGAACCAAGGTCACCGTACACGCCATGACATGGTTAGAGAAGAAGAGACTGCATGAAATTCTTGCTCGACGAAGAAAAACCCGCGAAGCACTCTGCAGTATTCCACCTGAGCTCAAGAACGAGACATTTGCGCCAGGTATAGAGGCGGTCAGCTTCACTGATGTCAGCACGGGCCCATCGACATCAGGCTATGCGAAAGAGCGCAAGACACGTGGTGTGAAAGCGCCTACAGATCCATCCGGTTCCATGGGACAGCATGACCCAGCTCTCCAGCAGCGTAGTCGTTACTTCCAGGCATACCAATTCTTCCTCCGCATAGCAAAGCTGATAATACTAAGCATGGCACGAATCACAGACTGGACACTAACCAAAGTCGCCATCAGCTACCGACCTAGGTGGCTAAGACGTGCTGCAGGTGGCTATGCAGAGAAGAAGCTTTTTACCCCAACGTCACGACCAGGACGATCACACTACCAGGCGACATCAGCAGACCCATGGCTTACCATGGACGACCGGTCTCGGGTTCGCCAGGACCAAGGTTTTGACGTCGAGTCATTCGCAAAGGAAAGACTACGACAGAGCGGTTTCTACTCTGAGCCAGACGCGGAAGGCTCCGAGGAGCGTTTGAACGACTATCTCTATTCTTGGTGGCGTAACGGCGGTCTCTGGAACGACGTCGATAACAGTAAAGACTACGTTGTTCCACAAGACGATGACACAAGCAGTGTATTGTCATTTGTTACTACGACAGACAATGACGAATGGTCGGACATTGACGACGGCCAGCAAACGCCTACGCGTGACACATACCAAGGCAGTCGGGCAGAAACCCCTCTGGCTGATGATGATGCCATGGATTTCTCTCGTCTCTCTCAGCTTCTCGATCCACGAACGAGGGAAGACCGTGAGGAAGCCAAGTTGTTGTCGCGGCATCTTCAGAGTTCGAAGATCATGACACGTTCGCAGTACCGAGAGGCTCTGGAGCGCGATGAAGCCAACATCTTGACTACGTCACGCTACAAGATGGGTGGCAGCGATGATATGTCTCCGGAAGAAGAAGAGCAACTTCTTGAAGATTTCATCCTGAACCGTCGAAGCGCAACGGCACCACAGGATGCGAGTACTGCTGGCAGCTGGGATACAGGGGCAGAGGGTATGGGATCTGATGGACCTCAATGTGTTGTTTGCCAAATGTTGCCGAGGACAGTGCTCGTATGGCCGTGTGGGTGCCTGAGCTTGTGCGATGACTGCAGGGTGGGTCTGGCGTCGAAGAACTACACAACGTGTGTATGCTGCAGGACAAATGTGGCGGCGTACTCGCGACTATATGTACCTTGAGCGAAGTGTCGGATATGCAGATGCTTCACATGATGTATGCCGTAGTATAAAGTGCAGGAGTTGACGAACTTGGTTAGTTTAGTTTTGATGGGATAATTCGGAATTTATCGGAACCATACCGATCTGCTTTTGTACGTTACTCCTACAGAATGAAGTACTACTGTGTATGTAGGAATAGTAAGCGATGCTTGTGATGGATCCAAAAGCAAACAGTGGGGCAGCTGATATGGTTTGCAGTCCAGTACAATTCTGCTAGTACCCCACGTTCGCGTCCTGAGTGTGCAAGTGGCGATGGTCATGTTGGTCACTGACATATGTTATCTTGGCGGCAATCGAGTCACCAAACCCTTCCTCTCCAGACACTCGCACACCTTTCTCGACCCCAACACCACGCACCATCAAAGCCCGCACCCGCACCCGCACCCGATAAATTTTGACTGAGCCCTGCCAACAAGCTCGGTCGACTGCCCTCAGCCAAGAAACACTCCCAAAGTTTTATGCAGCCAGAGCCCGTAAGCGCATCACACAGCATTCCCCACGGACAAATCGCCTGTGCCCCCGAGACCAACTCCCAGCATGGACAGCGCCGCAGCGACGACTTGCAGCACTCCCCGCAGTCTCACGTGGCTGAGCTGTGGGGGGAAGCACCAGCGGGGGGTGCATCTGCAGTCTATACGACGCGTGTGAGCGATGGACTAGAGGCCGTCGCGTCTCCCTCACCACCCCCGAGGGACAGAATTAGCGAATATGAGAATGCGCTAGCAAGTTCGCCGCGGAAGCATACTGATGGCCTTCTTTTTGAGGTTGTCAAGAGCAACCCGAAAGCTGGGGATCAGACATGCCCTATTGCAAAACTACCCAACGGTGCGTGTCTGTCTACCTACGTACAAGCAAAAGCCACATGGCTAACTATACACAGAGGTCCTGATCCATGCTATTGCCCACCTTTCGCCAAACGACCTCGCCGCCGTATCCCTTGTCTCCCGCCGCATGCACGATGTAGTCACTACCCCACACGCCTGGCAGGTGGCTTTTGGTCGCTACTTCCCTGGCCCGCACTCCCTTGAAGATGCTGCATTCCGCTCAGCACAGGAAGAAAATGGCACCGTGGTACGGTCAGAAAGGCGACGCTTCACTAGACTTACTGCATTGGCATCCTGGAGGAGTGAGTACATTCTGCGAACCAGGCTTTTGCGATCTCTCGTCCGAGGCAAACCTGTCCAAGTCCCCGTCGCGCCTTCCCGCGCTGCCCAAATGCAAACCGTCACTCCAGTCACCACATACGACGCCAAAACGTACACAATCATCAACCACCTACAAGCCACTTTCGGCTCGGGCCCGAACAAGAAGATGCCGCGTTTCATTCATGGCGCTGATGACGTTGGTATGGTGACCAGTAGCGATCCGGTGAATGCCAAGGTGGATCCTTGGGGACAGACCGACCCTCATTTCTATGCTCAATTCGCAGAACGCTTTCCAGGCGTCGCCGAGTGGGGGCTGGGTTCTGGGGAGGTAGTTGGTTGCCCCAACGTAATGGACGTGTCTCAACCGTACGGCATGATCTATGGTCAGGGTTGCCCCGAAGGCTCGTGCTACTACCGCTCCCTCGAGGAGATGCGCGGCCGCTTCATTGCTGAACCGAGCGACTTTGCCCTGCCAGAGGCTGGTATACCAAAACTTGGTGTTGATGGTGGTGCTATATGCAGTGTTTGGATTGCAAAGTCAAGCACCATCCCGACACTCTCCGAGGGCTTGATTGGCATCATGATGGGTTCTGCGGCTGGTGTCGTTACCGCTTGCAGCATCGGCACCGACGGTCTTCGTTCATCTCGGGTACAGCGCGGCGAGCTGACCGCACGCTGGGTACTAAGCCCTGGTGTGCCGATCATTGCCATCGCTGTGGATGAGCAATACTCATCAAGACGCTATGCTCAGAACCGCATATGGGCAGTCGCACTTAATGCGCTCGGTGAAATCTTCTATCTAACCAAGTTCCCGACCCGCAGCCAAACTCCGAAGGTTCTTATTGAGCACCACACTGAATACTTGGCTTGGCTCACAGGTCGAAGCGTCTATTGGCATCTGGTTGAACCTAGCCGACGTACAGCAAGGCCTGATCCATATAGTGATGCTGAAGTGGACGGCAGCTATTCACCTCGGACTTCATGGGATGGTATGTGCTTGAGCAAAGAGCAGATTACTGCAGAGACCAAGGAGATACAAGATTTCCTACGCCAGCCACCAAAACATTTTCGGAAAGTTTGCCTCGGGTGGGATATGCGTCGGAGACTGGAGATCGACTTTGCTGGAGACGACGGCAATTATGCTGGTGAAGCCATGGTTGTCTTCGAATGTGGACTGGGCGAAGGAGATATCGCTAACGTCCAACGCTTCACCCGGTGCAAAACGGATGGAAAAGACAAGACTACAAACACCTCGACTCCCCCATATGCTCAGCAGTCGGCTCAACTTACTTCACTATTTGGTGGATCAGGTACTGGTACTCAGCCCCTGTCAAAGGCATCTCCGCGTGTGCGCAGTTCTTCGTGCGTTTCGACCAACAGTTCTCCGGAGCGAGCAACTCTGATTGAGGAGTGGCGCTGCTCGAAAATCACTTTTGGAGGCTTCAAAAGCACCCAGGTGACGACAACTACCTTGGACATGTCAACCTTTGCCACCTTGACCCTGTCTGAAGATCCTGCACTCGGCTTCTCGACTGCTTCAACTGCGTCTTCACCGTATGCCTCGCCAATGTCTGTTGCTAGCCAACCCGCATCTCCAGCTGACATCCCAGGCCAGCGAGCAAGATTCGTAGCTGCTGGTACCAAGTCTGGTGTTGTACTGCTGTGGGATGTTCGAACACCTGTATCACGATCATCAGAATATATCAACGAGATTGGACCTGTGCGCATCATTTATACCGACTCGCCCGAGATATCGTGTTTGGCTGTCACCTCCCTCTATCTTGTCGTCGGTGGAAACGATGGACTGGTGCAGGCTTGGGATCCTCTAGCTTCGAGTTTGTCTCCAATCACGACGTTACACTCGCGTCATGCGTCGCGTGCTCGCCGACAGCTTGTACAGGCCCAAGCCTCCGTTCAGGGAGTTGGTATCAACATGTTTGCTGCTGGCGCAGTTTGTCTTGACCCTGATCCGACAGTCTTACGCGGTGCTGTCTCACTCGGCAATCAACTCCGCTTTTGGAGTTATAGTTCTTCTGCGGCCGACCAATACAGGAGCAGTAAACGCCGATTACGAAGGGCCGAGCGCGGGAGCAACAATGCTGGGGATCGCTTCCCCGGTACAGGCAGGGGAAACCTGAAGCATTATATTGCCAACGAGCAGTTTGAACTGGAACGTGATGAGCAGGAGCGGCACAAGCAGGCCGAGCGTCTAGCTGGGCGCTTTGGCACGGAGTTGTTAAGTGAAGAAGAGGCTCTGGCATATGCTGCGATGCTTTCCCAGGAGACTATGGAAGCAGAGGAGCAGCGTCGCATTGAAAGAGAGAGTGCCATGCTTAGCAGTGAGACTATGACACCAGAACCAAGTTTTCAGAGCCAATCTTCGTCTCCAGCTATCAAGGAAGATGACGAGCTCGATGCCGAAATTGCTGAAGCTATTCGTCTCTCACTGAACGATAACTCAGGTCCTAGCATGTACGAGTCCGCTTCTACTCCTCCTTCGGCTTTCGAGATCCCCATCAAGTATGCCAAAGGCAAGAAGGCATCGCCATCCCGTTCTCATCGCAACACGCTAGGAAAGGGCAATGCAGTTCCAGGATCGAGTAATGAAAGCGAAATGTCGGACCTGGAGTTTGCAATGCAGCTGAGTCTAGCTGAGGAACAGAGCAGGAAAGACGCTGAAGATGCGTTTCCACCGCTTAGTCCTGCGCCTGACAGGAAGGGAAAGGGGAGGGTGTGGTAGTATGGTTTGTGGTTGCGATTTGGAGTGCCTGGATTTTGTTTCGTCTTCGGTGATGCTGCTTTTAATAACTTTTGATTCTGTTCCTAATTTCACACTTTTACTGCAATGATAGTCGGTCCTTTCTTGCAATAAGTTCAAACTTTCTACTGTACACCTTGTGTTCTCTTGCCTTGATCCAGTTGACCTTCTCATGCTCTACTTCAGGGGCCTCTCGACGCCACAGTTTAGCCTGAATAGCGGAGAGAGGTCTCGAATGGCCTGTATTAGCATTACTCTTGTTTTCTTGGTCGGTGGTGAATTTGGTTAGTGGCTGGCGGCCTTAATGGCGGACCCCTGACTCTGCTAGGCTGCAACGCCGCTTTTTTGGGACTGAATATAAGTCCTGACTGTGCCGCATGACGGGCACAACAGTGCCCGTGGTTACGGAAAGGCTTAGGAAATCAGTTTGGTAAGAGGCACAGAAAAAGAAGCGATAAGACTGCACCTTACATTTGAAGAGGAACACAAGACATCACAAAAGAGCTAGAGTTTTATCTTTGCATTTTACAGCTTGCAGAGCCAAAGTATAAAGTGATATCCAGCCGATACATGATCAACCCCTCCTCCTTCTCTTCAGCACGGGCGACGGATACTGGAGGCGCACGCCAAACCTACGGAAAAGGCACCAGGGTCATACCACCTATTGATGACCTAACCAACCAACCAACTGCGCCACATTGAAGCCTCCTCACTCCATATAGTCATTGAGAATAGCCTTTCTCCACACTCGACAGCCGGGCACCCTCCTCCACTATGATAGGCGGCCTCTCCATAACCTCCGTCCCCCTGACCTTCCTCTCCAAACTTCGCAACAAAAGAAACCCTTACGCCCAGCCCCACCACCCCAACAACCACAGCCACGCCTATACCCAAACTGACTCTCAACCTGCTGCGACATGCCAAGCCCCATCACATATCGACCTACTCGCTCACGCGCGCGAGGCAGCTGGCCGGCATCCCATTACTGGACGTCCTATTATTACCACCAGCCAGCCGCCATCCCAAGAAAATCCTTCTTCTTCTTCTACTCATGAGGCCCAAGGTCAAAGTCGGAGTAGTAAGAAAGCGAATGGGAAAGGGAAGGGGAAGCAAGGTGTAATGATGGGTGGGGAGGAGGCTAGTGAGCGGAAAAAGGCGTATTTGGCTTGGGCGGCGAAGAATCCGCAGTTGAGGGGTAGTCCGTACGCAAGTTATGAAGAGTTTGTCAAGGAGAAAGTGGCGAGGAGGGGGCTGCCGGAGCAGGCGTGGACGAGGGGAGAGTATTATGCGCCTGAGTAGAGAATGAGGGGAAGACATGGACGAGCGGTAATGGTACGAAGTAAGCGAGAGAAATATGGGAGTATGATCTAGGAATTAAGATCCAGAGGTAGATTTACAGAGTGAATATACAGCTTCGCTTGTGAGTAGAGTTTGCATCTCTCTTCTCTTGGTGATGTAGTAAGAATTGAGTATTTGGGTTAACCCTTTTCTTTCTCACTCTTGTATTATAGGCGGGGCAAAGGAAGGGGGAGAAAGGAAATCGTCAAGGGAAACAGCGGTCGTATTTCTTTTATTACGTCATCTTCGTGGTATGATGCACTGTAGGATTCTGGCGATATACAGACCATGTTATAATACCCAGTTTAACGCGTACCATGTAAAGATGTACTGCGTGGGAAGTAGGTCACCTGACATTTTCCTCGGTGTGAGTTCAGTCGTCATTCTCGCAGGTTGCATCGTTACCTTGCTCTGATGCACCAATGAAGAGTACTGCAGAAACGGATGTGATGCCACACAATCCAGCGAGCACCAGGTTCATGTTCCCGTAGCCAATTTTTTCCCGGAGTCCGCCAGCCACTAACGGGCCTACAGTTAGTCCAGCGCCCCATACCATACTGCTGATGCCGTACAACTGGGCATATGGGGCCTGTTCGAAAAGCTCTTTGTTCGCCTCGTAATACTTTTCAACAATACCGCCAGCTTCTACGATGCTTGGACTGCTAATGCTTGCTAATCCTATCCCATTGACTGCTAACAGACAAGCATATAATGTGATAAGATGATATCTGTCTAGCTTGTCAATGATAGCGGGCTCAGTTGGTAGCCTGAGAAGCACTAGCGCTGGCACAAGCCAAGCAAATCCGAGAACAGAAGCCAGTCTTGTACCGAAACGATCCACGCACCATCCGAATACTGGACCGAGTAGGAAGTCCGCGCCTCCAAGTGGCAAGAATAAAAGTCCGGCTCTCAAGCTGTCAAAAGCGAACTGTTCTGAGGCTACCAACGGTACTGTAGCATCAAAGGAGCCGAGAAGCAGTGCTTGCATGAATCCGATCCAGATAGCGGTCAGAAGACCAGTATGACGAAACAGCATGACGAAGGGAAAGTTCCTGGTGAAGCGGTTCGTGGGTGTAGACAGGCGATATGAATGGAGGATGGCGGTACTGTTTGAGAGAAGACAGGTTTGCTCGGTGTCTTCATGAGTATTATTTGGCGGAATGTTCGGCGTGCTTAGCTTCGGAGTTGAATATTTTCGGGCCACCTTCTCTTCGACCATAAGCACTCTCAAAACGAAGTCTATACCAACTAGCCCGATACCCACACCAAAAACACCTTTGTAACCTGTTCTGGCGTAAAGCAGTCCACCAATAACAGGCGAGAAAAGCCCACCAACAGATATAAAGCTGAAGAGGGTTCCCATAGTCTTTCCCAGATTCTCTTGTCCCACTGTCTCCATGATGATAGCAATACCTATAGTCCAGACCACACCCCCAGATGCGCCTTGAAGGAATCTTGCAATAGCGAGGACAGTCACACTTTGTCCCAAGGCGAGAAGAATAGTAGATGAAAGGAGTAAAACGAGACCAAGCAGGAAGGGTAACTGTCGAGACGAAGAGAACTTGTCGGCTAAGATACCTGCTATTGGGGAAGCTGCACATGAGGCAGCTGCATACACGGCCAAAAGGGTTGAAATGGTACCTTGTATCTGCGAATCTGGGACATGAATGCGGTCTTTGAGTAGAAAAGGAAGTACCGGCACTATGAGGCCAAACAGGAAGAGGTCCACGAATGCGCCCATGCCCACGGTGAAGATGATGAATAGAGGATGCGACCGCCATCTAAGCCCTAGGGGTGGGGTTGAGCTTTCAGGGCCCACGTATGTGGACATGGTGAGGATATTTGCAGGAGATGTTGGTTGGCTAGAGTGAGAAGGGATTGTTGCATGGGGGGCCTGCAAGTTAGTGGTCTTTGAAGACTTCCGCACAAGCTTTCAGTACGACCTAGGAACATGTGCTGACGTCAGTGGCTAATGCGAAGCGTGTACAATCGTTCTTTCCAAACTCATCGGATGGCAAGGGGAAAATATCATTCAATAAGGATAAGGAAAAGCACAAGACTATGTATGAGGCTAGCTCCAGCCTTCATCGTTGTCGCAGTCCGAGGAGCGACGTTTCGCCTAGCTCAAAATTTCGAGAGTTCATATTCACAGGTGACTACGGAATAATGACTTGCAGTATTTTAATTTTGATGCTGCCTGTATAAGATTGGGGCAACAGGCAGCTAGGTAAACACGTCACGTGCAAACGCAGCCTAGCGTACTTGGCGTGGATCTCGAATTCGAGCTCTCCATAGCTTCACCTCTTGCGTGAAACCAAGCAAGACCAAAACACTCCACACACAACAGTCGCTTCAAGATGGCGGACAAGATGGAGGGTGTAGTGATGGGCGGTGGTCTCGTAGACCCGAGCAAATACCCCGTGCCCATTGAAACGTAAGTGCGATCATGCCTGAAAGGTAGGTGGTCCCCTTGATGCTAATGGAGAATTATAGTATTTACGTGAGTTGTCATGTCACCTGAGAGCGCCGGCAGCGCGCTCGCATTGCACTCGGTGGCGCGATTGCTGACTGCAATAGGTGAACAACCTCGAGGAGCGCGTCAAGATCGACACCATGAAGCAAGCCCTCACCCGCGTCTTCCAGTTCTACGGCCCGATCCTCGATGTAATAGCTAAGAGTAGCTTGAAGCGCAAGGGCCAGGCGTTTATCGTCTTTGACAGCGAGAAGGCTGCGCTAGAGGCGGTAGAAGAGATGAACGGCTTCGAAATGTACGGCAAGGTTATGAAAGTGCACAGGGCGAAGACTCACAGCGACGAGACGGTCAAACGAAAAGCAGCCGACATGTTTGAGGACCACAAACGGAAGCGCCTAACGCTGAAGGGTACGCTTCGCCTGTCACCTCTACACACGCCATGTGCTGACGGGTATAGACTTCAAACGCGCAGAAGAAGACGCCAAAGCACAAGCCAACCCAGTCGCGGCCGAAAAGCCCCGCGCAGCCAAAACTGGAGCCGCCGCTATTCCCGACGAATATGTACGGCCAAACAAGACGCTTTTCTTGCAAAACATTCCCCGGGACGTGGACGAGGATACGCTTACAGCGATATTCGAACGCTTCGAAGGCTTCAAGGAAGTACGCTTGGTCTCTGTTCGAGCTGTGGCTTTTGCCGAATTCGAGAATGAGCAGTTTGCGATCACGGCCAAAGAAGAGACGGCGAACAGCCCGATCGGCGCTGAAGGCAAGCCGATGAAGGTCACGTACCAGCGGCAACAGTAGGTTACTGCGTATGGATTTTTTGCTATGGCTTTTATGTTTTTACGATACCTCGTTCGACACTTGTTTCAGATACAGACGGATGCAATAGATGCGCTGATATCCGAATGTTGCATGTTTACAGTTTTTGACATGGCACAATACTTATCTCACATTCTAGTCCTGACGAATCTGCGGCTGTGGCTGAGAGAAACACGTGGCCCAACAGTGCGGTAGAGGCGTACGCGACAGCCCAGGTGTTCAAGCGGGAATACACGCAACAGAAGCTTGATCGCCGTCCGCACAAAAGGTACAGAGATGAGGCCCGCTAGGCGTCTGTCGAGAACTCAGAAAATAACGTCTTCGTTGTCCTCGTCGCCCAACATGTCTTTGCTCTCCACAGCATCCTGCCTGGCCTCGCTTCCGATTTCCTTCTCTGCGTTCTCCTCGTCGGCCTTCTTCTTGGCTACCCTTGCGGCTTCCTCGACGGCAGCGTCGTTCTGCTTCTTGTTGGACACTTTCTTCAGGCGGTAGAACTCCTCTCGGTCCAGCTCATCGAGCTCGGAATTGATGTATTTGATGGTGTTTTCGGTTCGCGGGATAATGACGTGCTCACTAGTGGAGGTTAGGGATGGCGGATAGCTTGGAAGCGGGAGATACCCACATGGCGTTCACGCGGCGGTTGACCACCTTAATTACCTCGTCCAATATAACAAAGGCAGTCTGCAGACTGGCCAGTTCAACTAGTGTCTCGACTGCTCGTGCATATGTCTCTCTACACCTCTGGACCTGCTGGCCGCCCTTGCCCAAGCCCGTCAAGGCGAAGTCGTTGTTCTGCTCGACGGTGTAGCTCTCAAACTGGGGGAGAAAGACACCGGAGACGTTCTCCTGCTTGGTGCGCACGCGGAAGCGCGCCTGCTTTGCCGACTCCTGGATCTGGTAGCCAATGTCGCCGCCCACGGCGTAGGTGACTTCAGCCAGCGAAAAGGCAGCGACCTGCATGACGCGGCCCATTTTGCGCTTCGCCTCGTCGATGCGGCGCGTTATCTCTAGAAAGCGTTTCAGCTACATGGGGGCCAGGCTGAGGGAGGGGCCGTGGTTGGCGTCGTGATACGTACCTCGGAAACGTCTAGACGTTTGGTCAGCATGGCTCCTCGGGCGTAGTGTAAACGGGCAGGAACGGGCTGGGTGCATACTTTGTCAGGGCTTCACTCTTGCGCTTCAGCAGGTCGTGGCCGGTCTGGGCGCCCTTGAGCTTGCTCTTCATCATGCCCAGCGACTGGCGTGTCGCAAAGACAGCCTCTCTGGCCTGCGGGCCGTGTTAGCATGCGCGGTTGGACTGCGGTTGGACTGCGGCATTGCACATACCCCGCTGCCTGACATGTTTGCGGCTCGAACAGATGGGTGGGGAGTGTAGACGCTGGCGCTGGCACTGGCACTGGCAACGTTGGGGGCGAGTCGTGGTGCTGGGGGAGCCAGTCAGCGTGCACAGCCGGCTCGAGTGAATGCAGCGGAACGTGACGCAGCTATGCCGGGAAGCTGTCTGAGACGGGGTCCGAGCGCCCGGGCCTGCCAACTCCCAACTCTCACGGTTCACCTCAACTCTCTAGCCAGTGGGTCCGGGCATTGGCTGCACGCCCCACCCCCCTCCTCCCCTCTCCCCATTGGCCGGCGCCGCCTGCTGACCGCTCGGACTCGATCGCTCTTGCCCTCAGAACTTTAACGCGGCGACACGCTCCATCAGCCGTCCACGCCCGCATCCCCATCGCCTCGCTCCTGCCCACCGCGGGCCTTCACACGCCCTGGCTCTGGCTCTCGCTCTGGCGCAACCATGCCCGGCGAACTGCTCAGGACCGTGACTGGTCTCTCCCGGCCCACCAAGCGCAAGATGGAGCCTGCGACCGACCTTTTCCTCATCACCGACCAGGACGTCGCGTACGAGCAGGATATGCAGCGTAATCCCGGCAGCGTCAAGCCCTGGCTGGACTACTACAGCTTCAAAAAGTCACGTGGCAGCATCTTGGAGCAGGCCTTTGTGCTCGAGCGCGCAGTCACCACCCTCCCGCGCTCCTACAAGCTCTGGAAGCTCTATCTTGAGCTCCGCACAAAGCACCTGGCCAAGAAGAATCCCGCAAAGTTCGCGCCGCACTATGTCAAGGTCAATGCCCTCTTCGAACGCGCCCTCGTGCTGCTCAACAAGATGCCGCGCATCTGGGACATGTACCTCACCTTCCTCATGCAGCAGCCCCTCGTCACCACCACCCGCCGCACATTCGACCGCGCATTACGCGCCCTCCCCCTGACCCAGCACAACCGCATATGGGCACTCTACCGTCCGTTTGCCACGTCTGCCTCGGGCGAGACGGCCGTCAAGATCTGGCGGCGGTACATGCAGATCCACCCGGAGGATGCCGAGGATTTCATCGAGCTGCTCAAGGACATGCGAAAGTACACCGAGGCTGTGAAGAAGTACATGGAAATCCTCGACAACCCGCGCTTCAAGAGCAAGGAAGCCAAGGGGCCCTTTCAGTTCTGGACTGAGATGATCGATCTCATCATCGACCATGCCAAGGAAATCGATACCAGCGACGACAGCGGCATCGACGTGGAGAAGATTATCCAGAGCGGCATCTCCAAGTTCCCCGACCAGCGCGGTATACTATGGGTCGGCCTGGCCCGATACTGGATGCACAAAGGCGAATACGAGAGAGCACGAGACGTCTTCGAGGAGGCCGTTACCACCGTCATGACTGTGCGCGACTTCTCCGTTGTATTCGACACGTATGTGGAAGCAGAGGAGGCCATGATTGGCGTCAAGTTGAATGAGGCGGCTGCCCGGTCCGAGAAGGGCAACATGGACGAGCCTGCTGACGCGGACCTCGATATCCGAATGGTGCGCTTTGAGTCGCTTATGCAAAGAAGACCATTTCTGCTCAACGATGTCATGCTGCGACAGAACCCCCATAATGTCATCGAGTGGGAAAAGCGTGTCGCGCTATGGGGCGACAATAAGAAAGAGGTGGTGCAGACATACACCGATGCCATTGCCGCCATCAACCCGAAGAAGGCAATCGGCAAGTTCCACGAGCTCTGGACCAACTATGCCAAACTCTATGAAGCTGGTGGCCATCTTCAGAACGCCCGTGCCATCATGGAAAAGGCCGTCAAGGTACCCTTCAAGTCGGTCTCTGAGCTGGCCGAGATGTGGTGTGAATGGGCAGAGATGGAGCTCCGCAACGAAAACTTTGACAAGGCGGTGGATATCATGGCCAAGGCTACGCAAGCACCGAAGCGATCCAATGTCGACTACTTTGACGAATCATTGTCGCCGCAGCAACGCGTTCACAAGAGCTGGAAGCTGTGGAGTTTCTACGTCGACCTTGTAGAGAGTGTCAGCACCCTGGATGAGACTAAGAAAGTCTATGAAAGAATCTTTGAGCTTCGCATTGCCACGCCGCAAACCATTGTCAACTACGCGAATCTACTAGAAGAGCACAAATACTTTGAAGACTGCTTCAAGGTTTATGAGCGGGGACTTGACCTGTTCAGCTACCCTGTCGCTTTCGAGATTTGGAATCTGTACTTGACCAAAGCAGTTGACCGCAAGATCGGAATGGAACGCTTACGAGACTTGTTCGAACAGGCTGTCGAAGATTGTCCACCCAAATTCGCCAAGGTGCTGTACCTCATGTATGGTGCGCTAGAGGAGGACCGTGGGCTTGCCAGGCATGCTATGCGTATCTACGAGCGTGCAACACGAGCCGTAGCGGACGAAGACAGACTGGACATGTTCAACTTTTACATCACAAAGTCGGCGTCAAATTTCGGTCTCACTTCCACACGACCAATCTATGAGCGTGCAATCGCTGCCTTGCCCGATGCCGAAGCTAAAGAGATGTGTCTCAAGTTTGCGGAGATGGAAAGACGTCTGGGAGAGATCGATCGGGCACGTGCAATCTATGGCCACGCCAGTCAATTTTGTGACCCGAGAACGAGCCCCGAGTTCTGGAAGAGGTGGGAGTCCTTTGAAGTCCAGCATGGAAACGAAGACACCTACAAGGAGATGCTACGCATCAAACGGAGTGTCCAGGCTCAATACAAGTATGTACAATGTCTTCTAGGGTTTCGGGCCTCCATGCTAATTACGTTCACAGTACCGACGTCAACTTCATCGCCTCCCAAGCAGTCGCTCGTGGCCAGCAGAACAGTGCAACCGCCGACGAAGACGAGAACACAGACGCTGCAGGCGAGGATGCCATGGCAGCTCTCGAGCGCCAAGCTCGTGCACCCGCAGGCTTCGTCGCTGCCAGTACAGGTCCCCAAGGCGGCAACATCAAGCCCGCAGAGGAGACAGCCGCCAACCCCGACGCGATCAATCTCGACGATGACCTATGATTCACGAACGACGGCTAGGGCGGTCAGACACAGGTTGAAAGAATTGCATTTTGAACGGCGTTTTGCTTTGTTTTTAGGCCTTTCGTTCAGGCTACTCCGGCACATATTTTCTACTGTTTTCCTGTAAATTGGGCCCGCTTGTGGCTTTGACTGAAACTCTCGACTTCGATCGATACCTATACCTGGACAACTTGTCATTTTCTTTGCATATATGGCGTCATTTACAGTAAGGGGGACAAAATGATGTGAGAGAAATTTCCGTGGTCGATGGACCAGAGTCCCTTTGGTGCGCGAGGCGGGCGGTGGCTTTCGTTTTTTATGAGCCGGTCGGTGGACGAAGAATCAAATATCACCCTTTCCTCTCCCAACTTCCCATGTCACATTCAAGTTATCTCAACCAAAAAAATATGCACAGACCTACAACCAGATTAGCCGCTACCTTGTCCTTTCGTCACTCCTATCCTGCAAAATTTGGTGCACGTAAGCATCAGCATACAGTAAACACTCAGCCTCCTCCTCCTCACGTCAGCTCAGCCTCTCTAGACCAAGTCAAGGCTGTAGTGCAGCAGCGGCACTCCTCGGGATCCGGCACTGGGTACTGTACCGCGCTGGAACCCGAACTAACCAAAAGACGCGAGTCTCCTTACTACACACGTACCAGCTGTCGCCTCCCTTTTTTTCTTTTTCTTCTTTCGGGCGACGAGCTCCGGGAGTCCCGTACATTTGATGTGCGTACATAGTTCTATTCGCTGTTGAGCACTGCTACTACTAGGTGTATCTGCAACTGTCAGCACTAGACACGCAACTCATTGGAACCCGCATCCGCGTAGGCTAACGCCAACGGCTAGCAAGATCGCCGATGCCCAGGCGTTCAACGCTGCAGGCTTGCGGCTTTGGCGTATGGTTTAGTTCAGGTTTTGCTGCTCGTTGGGACTATATAGTATTTTTAATTTGAACAATATTCAGGAAAGTAGCTGCTTCAACAAATCTTTAGAACATTCATTCGCATTGCAAGATGTAAATGGAGCCTTTCCTTTTTTGGATGGCTGTTGCCTAGAGCGATGTGCCGAGAGAGAAAGCGGGTGTTCGAGTCACGAAGTTGACTGCATCTGCCAGTGTTGACATGTTCTTCCCTTTTTAAGCCTTGCTGCAGTCCTTTTTAGTTTTCCCTTTTCTCTTTCTTTGATTTCGTCTAGCTTAATTAAGTCTTCTGTCGCCTACGGATGTGTGGATATGAAAACAGCGCTGACCATTCGCATTTGCATTCATTCCTTAGCCGTCCCGAATCATACACTCAAAACACCTTCCTCAAACCTCTTACTATTCCCCTCCTTGACAACTCCAGCAAGCCAATATCCACCCTCCGCATCCCTCCCCACACAACTCCCCACACCCCTTATCCCAACCCCATTCTCCAGCACCCTTGCATCAGTCCAATAATCCGTCCAATGATCCGTCCAATAGGCAGCAATCCACATCGGTTTGCCCCTCTTCACACCATCCCAAGACTCTAATTCACCACTACCTACAACAGCAGCCGAGAAATCCGTGTCAAACAACTTCGCCTTTGCCCAATTAGTAAATGCAAAAATCACAGGCGCCATCGCTGCATTACGCGATGCCGTATCAGTCTTCTGCTGACTACGACTAGCGCGTTGGTTCGCTTCGATAGCCTCCCTCGTCGCTTGTTCAACGAGATCTCTGCGTAGACGGGCTGCTACATGACCCAGCGGCAAACTGAGAAACTGCTCCAGTGTAAATTGGCTCGTTACATACGCCGTACAGTTCCCAACATACGCTTTTCCCCTCGGGATCAAAGCATCGTACCCGCTCGTAGCTGTGGAGAGTACATCTCGCATGTCCAAGACGTTGCGGAAGAGGAGGGGGCGCGTGGGTGAAGAGTCAAAGAGCGTGCGGTTGCAGGCTATCAGGTGTCGCGTTAACCATGCGGAGAATATGTCGCCGTCTGAGAGGAAGGGTTTAGGTGGGGCGGAGGGCGTGTTGTGATAGGTTATCTGGGAAGGATCGAGTGAGGCGATGTCGCGCATTGCTGAGGTGCGGAGGCGCGCCATGTAGGATGCGGGCATGTAGAGCATGCGCCAGCTTTGGGTTTTTTTGGACTTGAAGATACGAGGGTAGAGGTAGGCGAAAACGTACTTGAGGTTCAGGAACCTTCGCAGTCCGGCTTTGATGCTTGAGATCGTCATTCGGGCCCAACTCTTCCTCACATCGGTTCCAGATACCTGCTTCTCGGCGATGTTGTCTTTGCTTGTCGTGTCGTCGTGCTCTACAGATACGCCGAGCTTCTCCAGGGGATCAAAGTTGTAGCCCCAGAATTTCGGCACGTCTTTGTCTCGCCCTTCTAGTACTGCTGTCCATGCTCTCAAGAGCTCACCTTGTCCTACGGCATCCAGCAGCGTATGCAACCATGTTAGAGTGACAAGAGTCGCATCCCGGAAGTTCACTACGGATAAGCCTAGTTGCGCTTTATCGCTGTAAAGCCAGTCATCGAGCACCACAGTGCTACCCTCCGTCTGCGTAAGCTCTTGCAGTGAGAACAAAGTGTCAAAAACTTGTATCTGATCCCTGTCCTTAACTCTTGGAAACTTGCTTCCAATAGGATGTTCTTCTAGACGCATATCGTGCGAGCTTCGTGTGAAGTTGAATGGTGGGCGTTCTTTCGTGTACTGAACAGGAATGTGGTATTCAAGTCTTCTGCTCTCGCTGTTTATACGCAGCCTTGCTCCGAGTTTTCTCCATCCAGGCTTCTCCAGTAACTTCCAAAGGGCATCGGCAAGCTTCTGCGTGTCCAGGACATCGTCGAACCGCATAACAAACTCTACTGAGATGTTGCGATTCTGGGGTGTATCGTCGCGGCTGTGCAGTGGTATGATGATATCGGTTAATATGCGCTTCGGCATTGGTGGTTTCCCGAATAGCATGTTGGAGAAAAAGGACATGGTGAAGCTTGTGGTAACTTCGGGGAAACTTCTCGAAGACTAATAATACAAATTAGTTGTATTCTTACTATATGTAGCTATTGTTAGTTCTTGAATAAGTGTGTTGTGTTTGTTGTCTAAAGGCCTATCAGCCTTTTTTCCTTCTTGTTGCCAGCCCCTGTGTCTTCTTAATCTATGTAGAGGAAAACCAAGGGATGCACCCTGTCGGGAAGACTCGTCGAGATAGCGTTGTTGCTAGCCCAATTGATCCTTTTCTGGATGCGCTACGGTATCTCGCGACTCATCTCTGAACGGCTCGGGCCGAGAGCGAAGACTCCTTCACCCACCACCAGCTGCCAACGATCATCGCGAAGCTCATTTCGAACGGTTCGGGCCGAGAGTAAAGACGCCTTCACCTACCACCAGCTGCCAACGATTATCGCGAAGCTCATTTCGAACGGCTCGGGCCGAGAGTAAAGACGCCTTCACCCACCACCAGCTGCCAACAATCATCGCGAAGTTAGTCCCAAAGAAACAGCATACGTCGCATACCGTCCTCGCAAGCTTTCAAGCCAATCACAAACAGGAAAATCGGCTGAGCTCTCCGTCGCTAGATTGCCGTATTTCGCCAACGTAACGATCTCGATGGGATCGAGTTAAGCACTTGAGTTGTATATTTTCAGACGTAGAAGGTATCGAAATGTATTGAAAGAACGCTTGATAGAAGATTACCTACGTTGTGGGATGAACTGTTTTGTGGGCACTGCAATCGATTGAAATAACCCCATAGCTCGATGATCCAATAGTTCGATGATCCGACCCTCCGGTAGTTACTAAACTGATCCTGGAATCAAGAGATAGCGGCAACCAAATTGGAACATTCAAATAGGTCATTCATCCGTTCTCTCTTTCGGATAATATTGCTATGTTGTTGTGTGTCCAGTTCATACTATTCTCTCCAATTCCTTCTCTACTTGCTTTCTATAGGTTTCTATTTTCTCCATCAGAAATATGGCTACGAACACTTCTCATCTCGGGCTTTGGCTTTATGCCTCTACACTCGCAGTATGTTGCTATTGAGTGCTCGTGGTAGTGCACGACATTTGACATGCTGACATCGACAGGGATTTGCTTACATTATCGTTACCATTGTCTACCGAATCTGGTTCCATCCTTTGTCCAGATTTCCTGGTCCTAAGCATATGGCAATATCCGATCTTTTCAGTCAATGGCACGCTTATGTGAGTATGGACATGGCGACCTATACTCCTATGTTGCACCGCACATACGGAACCATTGTGCGCATCGGTCCTAATCGTCTTGCTATCGAAGGCAGTATCTGCTGGCCGGAGATATATGGTGCCCGGAGTACTGGCGACGAGGATGAGTTCAGCAAAATAAAGGGTTTCATGTTCCCGAACGATCACCTAGCCTTAGTCGGAGCTAACCGAGAGGACCACCGACGCCAACGACGTCAAATAGCTTATGCATTCAGTGCCACTGCCCTTCAAGAGCAAGCCGGTATTATTGTGCAGTACATCGACAAACTTGTAAGCCAACTGACAGTTTCTGCCAAGCAAGGCCAATCAGTCGACATCGTCAGATTGCTGAATTATACGACGTTTGACATCATTAGCGACCTCACCTTTGCCGAGTCATTCCACAGTCTGGAGGGAAACACTACCTTTGTTGATAATTTTTCCAGTGGCATTCTCGGCGGAGCTTACCGACGATTCCTGCTCCAATTCCCTGTCCTTAAGCCAATTCTCGCACTGTATGTAGGCTTAGAAGACCTTCACAAAGCTACTGTCGCGGCTAAAGAGAATTTCTTGCTGGGGCGACTCAAAGGCCAAGCACGCATGGCAATGGGAGCGGAGCCCAAAGATGGACGCCGTGACTTCGCTACCTACATGCTTCGCAAAGTCAAGGGTGAGACCGCAGTTCTTAGCGATGAGGAGGTTCAAGGATTATCCTCGATTTTGATAGCAGCTGGAAGCGATACCACTGCTGCAGCACTTTCGGGACTCCATTTCCTGATCGGGATGTATGCAAAGAAGAAGAAGATTCTGGTCGATGAGATCCGCTTAGCCTTTAAAGATGAGTCTGAGATCACTATAGAGAGTACAGCAAAGCTTAAGTATCTGCGTGCTGTCATCGAAGAAACATTACGACTTTACAATCCCGTCGTTACATTACAGCCCAGGGTCAGCCCGGGAGCCCAGGTCGGTGGCCAGTGGATACCACGAGGTGTAAGTTTGAGGTTCAATAGTACTTTGTCAAAAGGACAACGCAAGACCTCGGCTAATTTGATGCTATCACTTTAGACTGTCGTTCAGACCTGGCAAACTGCTACGAATCGCAATCCGGATAGCTTTGTGGATCCCGACTCATTCGAGCCTGAGCGAGTACGTATACTGATAGACATAATCGCCGTAGCCTGTAAGCTAATTCTGCTTGTAGTGGTTTGAATCACAGCATTCGTTGTCTGACGCTCGCTTCGTGAACGACAAGAAGAATGTGGTGAAGTCTTTCAGCATCGGCTCTCGTGATTGCCTCGGCAAGAATCTAGCTTATGCCGAAATGCGCACCATTATCTGTCGTATCCTGTTCCGTTTTGATATGGAACTTCTGCCGGGTCAAGAGAAGTGGTTGGATCAGCGGGCTGGATTTTTGTGGCTGAAGAGTCCATTGATGGTTCGTTACAAGCTACGTCCTGGTGTTGTGATAGAGTAGCATGAACGAACCTCTTGCTGTTACGAGTAACTTTATTGCTGTTACATATCTTATAGATCTCCTACTGTTCTGAACTTACTACAATCTACGTCATAATCTCTATGCTGTAACATACCCTATTAGTACTTTGAGTGTGATGTGTTCATGACGCAGGTCAGAGGCTTGAAGCTTCGGCTCGTACAATCCTCCAACACTAGCACTAGGCTGGTTGTGTCAATAGCACCGAACCATAGCACAACCCCGCTAATTGGCTGCCCCAACACTCCACAGGCTCCCTTACAATATATCATTCTCTTCGGGTTCATGATTCTCTTCGGATGATGCGATTGGGATCCTTTTGAAACCCTATCGGTCGACCTACGTTATCGTCGCATCCGCAGAATTTCCTAAAAAAAAGTTAATCATCGCTCTACTACTAGGCAAACTCAAGCTCATAGTACCAACGATCCCCAACGTCACCGTTGCCACACTCATGTTATGGGTATTGTCTGTGTACCAAGCCCTTCCAACGAGATACACGCTCAGCGCAACACCCATATGCTGTGAGCTCGTAGCAGAATTGATAAATACGACCGCGACACTCCCATTCGCATTCACAAAAGCACAGGACTTGAGATTCGCACCACCACTGGCTCCCACCCTCATGGCTCCCAGTTGAATAATACGAAGCTGCGCAAAAGCCCAATGACGTTTGCTAACTTGGTAGTCCTGGTCATAGATCAAGATGAGTTTCTCGTTGTTGTTATTGTTTGTTGCGCGGTCTTGAACGTCTTCCCAGAAGATATAAGCGGAGAAGTTCGAGTTCACAATCCCGTTGAAGATGGTGTTAGCTCAAGTGAAGCCATCGGCAGATCCGCCGTTGGTATACCATGCTGTGCTTGAACCGCCATTCAGATCTGAATATTTCGTTTGCCAGACGCATGCAGCGGTGCGCATCATGCTGCTGATGCGCCACGTGTACTAGTGGTTCATGGATAAATATGGTATTCCCCTTGCCGATCTACGAACAGTTCCGCTCCATATGCACCAAAAATGGAACAGGCGACGGAAACATTTTGACGGCTACTCCGTACGAAGCTTTAGTATGTACAGTATGTGCACCTTCTTAACCAAGGGCCTCCCCAGCACCACATCATCTCACCCAATAATTATCGATATACCCCTTTAAGTAGGCAGGCCCACCCCCGTAGATCCTGGGGTGTTACCTGTCACTTCACCAGGCCCACTGTACGCTCTCGACCCCGTGGCTCTCATCTCCACGAGCCGGCGGTTGGTATGCAATGTTGGTAACACGAGCAGCAGTTATGGTGATACAGCCCACGGGTTTGAAACAGTAATTATAGCAGTGTGCAACCACTTGAGATGCCCAGGGTACCTTGCAGGTAGCACGAGGAAGCGCCCGTGTGGAGATGAGGACATCTCGGCAAGAGCCGCATGAGGTGCACTGGTTCTCTCGATCCTGGAGATCATAGGAAGCGGATGTGGTGATGGGACTAATTATGTTTTGTGTGGTACTGGGCTGAACGTGGCAACGTTGACTGGGATGCGAGTCATTGGCTGCAGGCTGACGGTCGGGATGGGGTTCCGCCACACTGTCATTGCAACAAGGTGTGAATTTGAAGATACATATACACCTAGTGAAGTAAGAAAGAGTGAGCTACTATAGATGACGTGATGACGTTTTGCGCAAACGCAAACGCAAACGCAGAAACTAGCTAGCTAGTCCCACATTCGCAATGGAGGAGCGTGGCTAGACTTTCGAAGTGTGTGTGCGTGTGTTCTCAGGTGCCGATTATACGAAGAAACAGATGCTCGACTACCGTAGTTACCCTAAGCCTGTTTCAGAGACGTTACAGATCTGAGGGGACGAGCAGTATTACCTCAACTACGACCCGCCATGTCATCTGGGAGTTTGCAGCAATCATTATGAGTTCAATCCGGATTCTGATTACGTTACTCAGCGCGTGCGCTATTGCATCGCATTTGGAGGCGTCGCAGCAATGTGAGAATGCCCCGCGACATTTTGTCACACAGGCGCAGGCGCCACTTCCACAGCAGCAATGCCTGGGAACAGATGCCGCCAACATCGATCCAGCGGATAACGTACCGAAGTTCCAGCACCCAGTGTGGTCACATAAACCAGTTTGCCAGCAGGGATACGGAAAGAGCTATTGTACGCACACGACAGTCAATGGGCGCAATGGGCGTGGCATAAGTATCATCGCGATGCCAGTCGCTGCGGAGAAGATATCAGCAGCATTTCAAGCTCTGGGAAGCAATTTCCTCAATCGCGGAAGTGGGCTCGAGGTCCGCCCTATCCGAGGCAAAGGCAAAGGCCTCGTCACCCTAAAGCCGATCAAGAAAGGAGACACAATACTGCTAGAGTCCGCACGCGTAATCGCAAGCTCGCACTTCCCTACGACCGTGACGCGTGTCCAAGGCCAAACTCTCTTCAATTCCGTACTGGACCAATTGCCAGCAGCGGACCGCAACGATATTCTCGAATTGGACCAGAGTTTGGGCGGTAGTCAGATGGAGGACATTATGAAAACCAATGCCTTTGCCTGCCAACTCGCCGATGGAAACGTAGACGATGCTTACATGTGTCTGTTTCCCTCTGTTGCCCGGATCAACCATGCTTGTAAGCCAAACGCCCATGCACGCTTTGTTCCCAAGTTACTCTCGATGGAAATCAAAGCTCAGAGGGATATCAACGCGGGGGAAGAGATCGATATCTCATATGGCAGGATTGACTTGAAGCATACCGAGCGACAGAGACTGTACAGACAAGGCTGGAACTTTACCTGTACCTGCTCGCTATGCACCGCCTCGCTATACGAGATGATGGGTAGCGACCAACGACGCGAGAGGTTCGCCAAGCTCCGCCATATGCTTGAAAGCCTAACGCCGGAAACCTACGATGCGGCCCAAATTATCGCATGGGAAAAAGAAATTATGGAGATAGGCCAGGCTGAGGGCTTGGAAATACTGTTAGCCCAAGATTACGAGAGACTGGCGTACGTGTATGCAGGCCATGGGATGATGCGAGATGCGAAAGCCTGGGCAACAAAGGCGAAAGCGAGTCTATTACAATGGGTAATTGTCGATGGTGGTCCGGATATTGAGCTTCGAAGGGTGGAGGAATTGCTCAAAGAACTTGAGGCCTAAGGTCAAAGTAAAGGTAGTCATTTGCTGGTTTAGAGTATGGTGGGGAGGGGGGCATCTGTTGGGTCGTCGGGTCCGTCAGGGGGCCCTTGACGCAGGTCGATCAAGAACAGTTTCCAGTAATGACTGCACGGCCACATCAACGATGACGTGGAACTATCAGCCAAGGCATCACTGGGCACGAAAACGATGTCGTCTGCCTGGGTAGACGGGGTGTCGATGCTGACAATCGTCAATCGTCTAACGAAAACGGGATGAGTGAGCTCACTACGCACATTCGGGTCGTTCGGATTGTTGGCTGAAGTCACGGTCAAGGGTTCCCGGGTCCGCACAATGAGAATGCTAGGTACAGGCATATTTACGTAGTACCTCTTTCAAAAGAATTTCTTCCGTTGTGAGGAGAGGTGGTTGTCGTCAGGGAGATGACTTGGAGATCATTACTCGTCGTTGACTCGGCCACTGGATGACTTATGGCAACGGGACCGGGCGATCGGTTCCGCTACTGCATTTCGAAGCTTCCGGCGCCCCGTTGCCAACGGTGGTGATTTGCAGTCGAACCAAGTGAGATCAAGTAAGAAGGGGGAGTCTGTGAAACGGCACTACCTCGGCGCTTAGCCGAGCTTCCTAACGCGAAGTCCACCTTGCGTCTCAAACCTACCCCAGGCCCTTACCCCCTTGGCACATCATAGGTCTATCATTTACTCTTTCGGCTCCGTTCCGCCTTGTCTACCATGCGTGGCTTTGTGTGCCTTGGACCAGTCATCCGCAACTGAGTAGAAGGGGAGCTCATCACTTGGGCAGCAAGCGCTTACCTACGTCTGCATGCGCGTATTCGGAACCGCGCATCCCTTTGACGGTTAGATGGAGGAAGCGCTGTCTCGCCATGTCAAATTAGACTTGTCGTTTTTGTGTCCCGACTTCAGATGCCGAGGCCGCCAACCTGCTGTCTGGGTCAAACTGTCGATCAGCTGCGTTACCCCAGCGTGCCGGATACGGACCCGTCTTGGTTACCTTCGATGAACTGGGTTTTGATTGTCCAGTTTCAAGCCGCGTCTAGGTCTACCCTGTAACAGCCCTTCTTGTCAGCCGAAGCAGAGTTGCACAGGGCATCGAACGCATAACATTGCAAATGTAGGGCAACCCAGCTAAAAGATGGGACATGCCAGTCAACCCTTATATTGGCTTGATTAACGGGTTGTACATTTTCCGTCAATTGACCATACCTCAAATCACGCTCCTTCTTCTGCATGCTGCCAGACTATCCTCATACTCCTTTGCTTTTCTAATTTACTCTTTCACTCACACTCATTTATATTTTGTTTTGTCTAATATGGTCGCGCTTACTTCTTTACTGCCCGTCTTCGTGGCCTTTATCGCTGTTGCGACAGGTCAGCAATGCTACGGTGTAGATGGATTTGCACTTGACAGCACCTTCATGCCATGCAACCCTAGTGCAAAGCATAGCGGGTGCTGCGCGAGTACAGATCTGTGCTTGAGCAATGGCTTGTGCATGGCAACCACAGACGTTTATATTGGCATGATCTTCTCCAGAGGCTGTACAGACTCAACTGGGCAAGATGTTGCCTGCCCACAGCTGTGCCCAGGTCGTAAGTCTACAAAGCCTCAAAGTCACATATGCTTTCCGTCTAACGTAGTCCCAGAACCTACCAAATTCAACGGCACTATGCCAGTATCCGAATGGCAACTACAAACATGCAACGTCGGACAATACTGCTGCCGCGCAGCAAATGACCAACGAAGCTGTTGCAACAACTCCACTGCACCAAAAGTCACAGCCACTCTCGACGTCACCCTTCAGCTACCAAACTCATCCGCGGCTAGCAAGTCAGAAGATGTAGAAGCTCCCGCTATCACCAGCGTACTCTCTCAAGCCACCTCCACACCACCCGCCGACACATGCAACACAACCAAACACCACCTAGCCATCGCCATCACTATCGGTGGAGTCCTCCTCGGCACAATCATAGCAGGTCTAGCCGCTGCCATGTTCTGGATCTACAAGGAAGAGAAACGACAACGCAAACTCAAAGAACACTATGAGAGCCAGTTCTCTCAGACTAATGCGTATCGCAAGGCACTTCAGTCTAGCGTGGGTGTAACACATGGTGATGACTTTATGGAAGATATTAAGGTCAAGTGCAGTGGTCCTGATTGAAGGGAAAGTTCTTGTTCTACAAGTAAAGTACTCCCTTGTGCGGGGTAAATTTGTGTCTTGTTTCTCTTTTGTTAGCGTCGCTGTTTTCATGAATATGGTCTTGCTGATTACGATGGGATGGAGTTAATGGTGGAGGTCACGTTCTAGTTCATGAGATAAGCGGGGTGGATTTGTCGCTGGTTGTGATTTACTAGGTAGTACGTTGGCTGGTTATCTTCGGCGTTGCGTACATATACCCTTCTTTTTCAGCCATGTCATAGTTTTCAAGTTGGCCATTTGTATAAGAGTTGTAGTATTAGCAGAACAAAAAATCGCAAACGGAAATGCAAAAATGCATGGACCATGTCAATATTTCTTACCTATATCTCTCTTACCTGTATCTCTCTTATATGTATCTCTCTTACCTGTATTTACTTCACCTGATAACGCGCCAGACCAGCGCGTCGCGTGACGTACTGTAGGCCCGTGCGCCATTTACCAACACCGCGCCACTCCTGCCGACGCTGCATTGAACGCAACACCACACCACTACAGACTGTCTCATGGTGAACCAACGCCCTAGAGAACTTGGCGGCCCTTCGCGCCGCCCTGCGACGACAATAGCTCCCAGAGCTAGCCAGTTGGGTCTTGGCTTAGGCAAGGGCGCGAAGGGCCTCGGCAGAGGCAACCTCAAAAGACATACGCAAGGTTACCTACCGATTAGGCTTGTGGGCGCGAGACTGATTGATTTAGGAAGATACAAAGAGATACTATCTATGGAGTCACGAAAGGGGATATTAGGTGAGTGGTTTTTGAGAAGGAGCATAATAAGCGTCGACCACAGGACAGCATTCTTCAACTCCTTCTTCCAATTCAGAGCGCTTGCTGACCTTCTTGTCACAGACGACTTGCGCGACGTGGCGGAGTGAAGCGTATCTCAGCCACAATTTACGACGATATCCGAGTCGCGCTCAAAGAGCGGTTAGCACTAGTAAGTCGTTCCGCGATGAGCGAGTATATTTTGCATAGAGCGCTAATCCTTTGTAGATACTAAGGCGCGTGTGCGCCGTCATAGACTCCAGTGGTCGGAAGACCGTGTCTGTTAGTGACATCGTCTTTACTCTCCGAGGAGTATGTCTTCCTTCTAACAAGGATTTGTAGGATACTAATCGCATGGCTAGCTCGGTAACCCCATCTACGGCTTTGAGCCGAATTTCCTACGTGAACGCTGAATAGGGCCACCGCCATGAAGGACGCAAAAGACGTCAAAATTTGAAGAGCAGGCTGCGATGATAGAACGTCTTGTTGCAGCGGCCGAGAAGGTCAACGACCGCCTCAAGGAGGCCGAGGACGAGAACGTGGTGCTCAGAGACCACATGGCGGCCTCGGCTGAGTATGGGGCGAACGTTGAGCGAATTTCACGCTTTGTTTGTGGCTGGTTGGTTTAAAAGCATTGATAGCATTTCTTAGCTGCATGGCAGAATATTACGTACTCAGGTGACGAGGCAAACTCTTGGATAATGCGAAGCATGCACGACGTTGGTTTTACTTTGCAAAGTCGGCTATGGGGACGTACGATCACGTGAGGACGCGAAAGTGGGGCTCTTCACGCCTTCCTGCTTTGCTACGGACGTGCATCGTCGGTCCATCAGCACCATCATCGCAGATTGTTCTTTCGCTACACGACTTTAGGTGCACCTATGGCAGATGAAATGCATGTCTTACCGCCGTCGCCACGTGGGACAAAGCGAAAAGGCGACGATAGCCTTCCGCTTCCAGCGCCACGGAGGATCAAAGCACTCGCGCAAGATGTCGTAAATAAGATTGCAGCCGGAGAAATCATTGTCGCACCGGTACACGCACTAAAAGAGTTGATCGAGAATGCTGTAGATGCGGGGTCAACTGCGCTCGAAATCCTCGTCAAAGACGGTGGCCTCAAGCTTCTACAAATTACGGATAATGGATACGGTATTGACGTGGGTGTGATCAACGTGGAATATTGTTGGCTTACTAATGTGGTTATAGAAAGAAGATATACCCATTTTGTGCCAACGATTTACTACCTCCAAGCTTAAGGCTTTTGAGGATCTGACTTCCATCGGCACCTACGGGTTTCGTGGCGAAGCCTTGGCAAGCATCAGTCATATTGCCCATCTCAAAGTCACCACTAGGACAAAAGAGTCGAGTTGTGCCTGGGAGGCTCATTTCGCTGACGGCAAGCTTGCTAGTCCGAAGCCGGGCCAAAGCGCAGAGCCGAAGCCCAAGGCTGGACGACAGGGCACTATCATCACAGTACGTTGAAGCTTGTGGGCATGCAGAGATTGCAGTTGACACAGCACTAGGTTGAAGACATCTTTTATAATGTCCCTTCACGAAGGCGTGCTTTTCGCTCAGCTAGTGAAGAATATGCCAAAATTCTCGACCTTGTTGGACGCTATGCTGTTCATTGCGAGGGAGTGGCCTTCTCCTGCAAGAAGATGGGAGATAACACTGGCAGTGGCGTGACAGTTCCTGCTGCTGCTAGTGCGAAAGATCGTATACGTCAAATTCATGGCAGCAGCGCTGCCAACGAGCTGGTCGAATTAAGCGTTGAAGACATCCGTTGGGGCTTCAAGTGCAACGGTTGGATCAGTAGTGCGAATTACAACGCAAAGAGGACGACGATGCTTCTTTTCATCAATCACCGATCAGTCGAGTCACCGGTAATTAAGAAGAGCGTCGAGCAGACATACGCCACTTTCTTACCAAAAGGAGGACATCCGTTCTTTTATCTAAGTCTTGAAATCGAACCACAGAGAGTTGATGTGAACGTGCATCCAACCAAACGCGAGGTTCACTTTCTGAATGAGGACGAAATTATTGCCGTTATTTGCGACTCGATCCGGGAAAGTTTGAGCAGCGTCGACACAAGCAGGTCCTTTATGACGCAGTCGCTGCTTTCAAACCCAAAGCTTCCTTTCGCAACACCTATGAAGAAAGTTGTACCTGCGACATCAGGAACGGTCGCTACATCAGATCGCAGTGTCTCGAGAGCCCCGCAGACAGTTCCCAAGAAGCGCAACGAAAGCAACCTTGTCCGCACAGATGCCTCAGTACGCAAGATCACGTCAATGTTGCAGCCACAAAAGTCTGTCGAGGAGATTGCAGATGACGAAAAAGAAATGGAGTACGAGTCTACGAAGAAGGAGCCGATAGCATGTCGTCTTACTTCTATCGCGGATCTCCGCGCCGAGGTTCGGGATGCCATGCATAACGAGCTGACAGACATGATTTCTTCCCATACCTTTGTCGGCATCGTCGATGAGAATAAACGCATCGCAGCCATACAAGTCGGCGTGAAGCTTTTCCTGGTCGACTACGCCGTGATGTGCAATGAGTACTTCTACCAAGTCGGTCTCACCGACTTTGCAAACTACGGGACCATACGTTTCAACCCACCATTGCCACTCGATGACCTACTCAAGATAGCGACGGAACAGGAGAAGAAAAACACCGGCAATGCAGCAGACGTGAACTGGGATGAAGTTGTGGAAGTTGTTAGGTGCCAATTAATCGACAAAGCACCACTGCTGCGCGAGTACTTCTCAATGGACATCACTGCAGAAGGCGAGCTGTGTTCTATTCCGCTCTTGATGAAGGACTATATGCCTTGCATGGCGAAACTTCCCCAGTTTCTCTTACGCCTTGGTCCGCATGTGAATTGGAATGAGGAGAAGGGCTGCTTCCAGACACTACTAAGAGAGCTTGCTTCGTTCTATGTTCCGGAGAGCTTGCCGCTTCCACCAGAGGTACAGGCGAAGCAGGGTGAGAAGGGGAAGGAGAAGGTAGTAGAAGAGGAGGTGGAGATTGCTGTACGGCGTAAGAAACTACTAAGAGCCCTTGAGTTCAACATCTTCCCTGCTTGTAAAGCGAGACTGGTGGCGACAAAAGGGCTGCTGGAGAATGGTATCATGGAAGTCGCAAACTTAAAGGGTCTTTACCGGGTATTTGAGAGATGCTAAATTTCAGATGCTCAAGGCGCCAGCAAGTTCAGATCCCGACACTATATATACATACATACAAAGCTCAACCTAATGTAAACTTTGCTACTTAATTATGCATCTGCGCATACGTTCTTATGATGTTCTCAATAACCTTCTTCACCTCCGCTGCATCCAGCTTCTCTTTCCGGTCTGGGGTATACACTCCGTTGACCTCTTGCTCGATATCTGTAAGCTGTGTATACACGAAACCGCAGCAGTGTCCTCCTTCCACAATCCCCTTCATCATCTTCTCGATGCGCCCGAGCAGGTCTATGGCATCAGTGGCAGTCGTGTATCCCCAGTCGCGCGTCTTGTCCCCATCTCCACCAGCAGCAGCTTCGCGCGCAATATTGACGCCACCAAATTCCGTGCATATGACCGGTGCTCCTGCTGTGTGCTTGGATCCCACATCGACTGGCTTCTCCATCGGCGCAAGGAACATGGCTCGGTTTGCTTTCTTCGCCAGAATCCCATCCAAAGTCTTGCACGTGTTTGTGAGCTCATCCGCATCCGCATAGTCATGGAATGTCGTTAGATCCGTAACCACATGTTCCCAGCCACAATTGTCGTTTACAGGTCTGGTTGGATCGAGCACCTTTGTCGCATAATACAAGCTCCTAATATGATCTCTCTGCTCTTTACTGGCGCCCAAATCGGTATACGCCCACGATTCATTGACAGGCGTCCACGCAACAACACACGGATGGTTACGATCTCTCAAGACGACCTCGCGCCACTCTTGGTCCATGCGCTGCACATAGTCTTGGGAGAAGGCGTAGGCATTTGCCATTTCGCCCCAGACGAGGAAACCGAGGCGGTCAGCCCAGTAGTGAAAGAGTGGGTCTTCGACTTTTTGGTGCTTGCGGCAGCCGTTGAAGCCCATGTTCTTGCTTAGCTCAATGTCGTGTTTTAGGGCGGAGGGGCTGGGCGGCGTCATGAATGTGGTGGGCCAGTAGCCTTGGTCAAGGCAAAGGGCTTGGAAGTAGGGGCGGTTATTGAGGCGAACGGTAGAATTGCTCCAGTCGAGAGAGCGCATGCCGGTTGTGGTTTGAACAGTATCGAGTGGCACTTCCGAAGTCGTGGAGTATAGGTGGATAGTTATGTCGTAAAGTGTGGGGTGCTCGGGGGACCAGAGGGCGACGTTGTTGAGCCAGGCTGTGGAGCTGGAAAGGGGAGCGGTGGACGTAAGCTCAGAGGGTAGTTGAGATGTTTGCCGGGTGGATAGATGCATGCTTGCTGTGAGAGAGACACTATCTGATTCTCGGGATAGGGCAGTCTTTTCAGTCGTGCTCACTACGACACCGCCTAGTCTGGCTTCGAGCGCAACGCTGTAGTCGTACCCGGCTGGTCGTCCAAGGACCTTGATGCTAGCGTGCAAATTCCCATGTTCAATATCATTGCTCTTCAATAGTGTTCCGGCACTTGCGTCTCCAAGTCTAACAGCAGGCACCGACTCGAGCCACACGTTTTGCCAGATACCACCGCTTGGCGTATAGAATATGCTCTCTGGCTGAGCCTTCCAGTATTGCTTGCCACGCGGCTGTGTAAGGTCATGGGCAGAATCAAAGACTCTGACAGTTAGTCTGTGAGACTTGCCCTTCGTAAAGGCATCTGTAATGTCAACATCAAACGGGACATGTCCGCCACGATGACTACCGAAAAACTGGCCATCGATCCAGACCCTGGCCTCATAGTCAACGGCTCCAAATCTTAGCAGCAATCTATCTCCTACTTCCTTCCTCTCAGCGGTCCGCAGATCCTCAACGTCTCTCTCATACCAAAGCACCTCATGAACCCCTTTCTCTCCAATCCCCGAAGCCGGACACTGAAAGACATACGGAACCTGGATGACTCGCTTCTTGTGTGCCTTGTGCTCGTTGTTAAATTGATTACCGTGCAACAGCTCCTGTGTTCCAGCAGCAATCTTGGCTGTAATGCTGTGTGCTTCGGTGTTTTCGGCCCTGTTGGTGTTGGTGGGGTTTACGGTGATTTCCTCGGGAACGCCGTTCAGATGCCAGCCCCGCGTGATGCCAACATCATCATCGTCGAAAAGAAAGAACCAAGGCCCATTGAGGGATGTCCACACTAGATGCTCGCGAAAAAAGTCAGGGCGTGGATATGGAACCAGGGGTGTATGTGGCATGGTGATGAAGTGATGAGCTCGAATTGATGTAGTGATGATGGGTAAGAGGAACTGGTTGAGAGTAAGACAAAAACCTGATACAACAGTTGACATGCACGTGAGACTTGATGCACCACGGTGGAGGTGTGGGGAGAGCTCGTATCTTTTAGGTCCACCTCCCCCACCAAATGCAACAACTTCACAATTCTGGTCGAGCCACTATACAAGAACAGTGAGGTTTACAAACACATGTCTAAATAAGCTAAAGTTGATGGGGCGATTTAATTGTGCAGTAATCTATACGTATCAATCATGATTGCCTACGCAACCCCTGCTGCCTGCCAGGACTTTTGGTGGCCAACAGCCATCTGACATTCATGCTCTTTCTTACCATATCCCCAACACTTCAATGCAGCACAGCCACCAGCCCAGCAAGCCTATGAGCTAGCAATGGAAACCAGCCCAATGAGGATGTCTACCAAGGGCGGTACGCAATGCGGGACATGATATATCCGAGACCAACAGCCGTAGGTAGTGCTAGCAGCTAGCCGAAGGCTGATTGATGCTTCTCAATAGGCATCGTCAAGATGATTAAAATCTTGATGCGATGGTCTCAAACCCAGGCCGCAAGTCCATCGCGCCACTGCGATTGTTCATGGGCGGTTTTCGGGGCACCAGGTTAAAATCGAACGTAGTGATATGCATCAACTGCCGTGCATGAAGATGGTGGCTGGCAGTGTTTGCGATAGTGCAAAGTACCATGGTAGCGCGGAAATGCACCTGTTCAGCTCACTTGCGCTTCTTCCTCTTCTTCATCATCGTCATCATCATCTATATCTGATAGCGAGTCATCTGATATCTCGATGAGCTCGTCGGTGCCGTGCTTGGGCTTCTTTCTGCCACATTTGCCGCTGATGGTGTCAAGGTAGTCGCTGTTGCTGATGTTTGAGTGGAGCTTGGGAGCATTTGCGAGGTCTTGGAGGAATAGACGGTCGTGGTAGGCATCGAAAGCTCTATCGTCCTAGAATAGATTAGCTGGGCACCAGCAAGCATATGGGAAGTTGACGTACCTCTTCGTCGTAGTAGTTCAGCTTCTCCCACTGCTCTTGGTTGGCCGCCTTCATGAAGGACTGGGTCAACTCTGCAGCCGTATCACCGCCCGTCTTCTTAACCTGTGCGAGGAAGGCCTTGGGCTCAGCGAGCTTGGCGCCCTCTTGTGACTCCTTCTCACGGCGGCGCTGGACTGCTTCGAGCTGTGTACAAGCATCGATGTGATGGAACTGGGTTCGCAGCTGGATGAGACCGTTGCAGCGTGTGAGGTGGAGTTCGTCTGCGACTGGTCAGCGGCCCTGTGCATAAACTACAAACCGCCGTTATCATGCTACTTACTGTCGCGGAAGGCGCCTAGCATGTAACTGGGCCCCTTGCCATCAGCGGGCCTGATCTGGCCGCCGAATGTCTGCACATTGAGGACGTGGCCCTTTTCGTTCGCATCCTCGAAGTTGGCGACGTATTCTTCCAAGTTGTCGTCGTCCATGGGCGCAACGGGCACAGCTGGGGCCTCTTGTCCGGCGGCGGCAGGGCGGTTGGTGCTGCGCGGCATGGTCCGCTCGAAGCCAGAGGCAATACCGAAGGCTTTCTGGCCGAAGCCTTTGGTCTTGCGCATGGCCTCTCCATACTGAACACCGGCAGCGCGGCTGAAGTTTTCATGGATATCGAGCGGGACGTCAACCTCGATGAAGCCGGACTCTTTCTTGACCCGCAATTCCGACGGCTTGCTCCCGAATGCCTTGGTGAGCTTCTTGTCCGGGGGGCGGTTGATATACTGTAGCACATACAGCTGCTGCTCGGCCATCTCGGGCGTGATGTAGACGTCGTACTCGGCCACGACGGGGTCGTCGTCCTCAACATTCATGGCTGCCGCTGTAGCCATGCTGTTCGCACAATCTGGTCTCGTCTCGTCGTGTTTTTTTTCCTTCTTCTTTTGGTGTTCGGCGTTAGTAGGTCGGCGCCCCGCAACGCGAAGTCGCGTGCGGTGGAGCCGCGGCCCGTGCAGGTCCATGACGGAATGCATACCGTACTATTACTTCGCATAGTACATGGAACCATAGTACATAGTAGTAGATCCGATATCTCCATCCCGTCAGCCGCGCCAGGGCCAAATCACCAATTCGTCTTGTTCTGGCAGCAGAGTGCCTTGATACCCACCCATGGCCTACATTGCACCCATTCACCGGCCCAGCAGCGTCAGGCATGCGCTGAAGCTCAACTTCCTGTCCCCAGAGGAGGACTGCCTCGTAGTCGCGTATGCAATACCACGACATGATCCTACCAAGCGCTAAGATGAGTACAGCAAGTCCAACAGGCTTGAGTTCTACACCCAAGAGCCCGACGGATTGGCCCTAAAACACTCAAAGGCCATCTATGGCAAGGTTACTATGCTGCAGAAGCTCCGGCCCGCACTGTCACCGACCGACCACCTCTTCGTAGGCACCGATCGATTCATGTACTTTACCTTGTCATGGGACGCCGAAAAGAGACAACTCCAAACAGAAAAGTCCTTCGCCAGTGTCGCCGACAATGCTGCAAGAGAATCGCAAACAGGCGAGAGATGTCACATAGACCCATCAGGACGCTTCATGACTGTCGAAGTGTACGAGGGCATCATAACCGTCATACCGCTGGTTCAGAGGGGGAAGAAGAGGAAGCAGGAAGCAGATATTGCCCATCTAGGAGAGCCCCAGCCCGTTCGGCTGCCCGAGATTTTCATTCGCTCGTCCGCCTTTCTGTGTCCACGATCACCTGACGAGAAGCCAAAGTTGGCTCTACTATATGAAGACACGCACTCGCAGGTCAAGTTAAAGTTACGAGAAGTCACATATGCTGGCGACGAAGTAGACTTGCAGGAAGGGGATACGTGCACGAGTGAGCTCGAACTTGGTGCAAGCCACTTGATACCTGTCGAGAAGCCCTCGCATGGTCTAGTAGTCATCGGAGAAACCTCCATCGGATACTACGATGATGATAGCGGGGAGCTACACACTGAGCCGCTCGACGAGGCCACCATTTTCGTAGCCTGGGAACGCATCGACGCCCAACGATTTGTGCTTGCTGATGATTACGGTCGCCTGTACATGTTCATGCTGGTTCTGAGCGCCCAAGGCAAAGTGCAGTCGTGGAAGCTGCATGTCATCGGACAGACGTCTCGGGCATCGACTTTGGTCTATCTGGATGCAGGCTACGTCTATGTTGGCTCACATCAAGGCGATTCACAAGTCATCAAGATTGCAGAAAAGTCCATGGACGTTATCCAAACTTTCTCTAATATTGCTCCGATACTCGATTTCACAATCATGGATATGGGAAACAGATCTGGCCAAGGTCAGACGAACGAGTATTCTTCCGGCCAAGCACGCATAGTAACTGCCAGTGGCGCATACCAAGACGGCAGTCTTCGAAGTGTCAGGAGCGGGGTAGGACTGGAGGATCTTGGTGTTCTAGGCGAGATGGAGCACATCTCAGATCTCTTCAGCTTAAAATCGGCTGCGTCTGCACAATATGCAGACACATTGTTAGTGAGCTTTGTCAATGAGTCGCGCATTTTCCGCTTCGACCCCCAGGGCGAGGTGGAGGAAGTGGACGAGTTTGCTTCTCTCGCACTGGACGAGACAACATTAGCTGCGGAGAACATCTCACAAGGCCGCATTGTCCAGGTTACTAACGGTCGGGCTCGTATCTGTGATTTAGATGGTGGCATGATCACATCCGAGTGGCTACCAATGGGCGGACCGACCATTACAGCCGCTTCCATCAACCAAAGCCATGTCCTGGTATCCTTGGGTGGTGTAACCATCGTCTCCATAAGCATGGCCGATGGTCTTCAGGTGGTAAAAGAGAAGACGTTTGGTGCCAAAAGCCAAGTGGCTTGCATTGCTCTTCCATCAGACTCGAGTTCGATATGTTTCGTTGGCTTTTGGAACAATTCGCAACTCGCTATCTGCTCTCTTGATACCCTGGAACCGGTCAAGACGGTCCAAATTTCCGAGGAATCTGTTCCACGCTCATTACTGCTTACACAGATCTTCCCAGAACAACCGCCGTCACTTTTTGTTGCCTTGGCCGATGGCAATGTCGTCACATATGCTTTTGATTTGACAACGCATGAACTAGCTGGAAGAAAGAGCATCGTTCTCGGAACACGTGAAGCTACTTTCCGCGCTCTGCCTCGAGGTAATGGGCTTTTCAATGTTTTTGCGACCTGCGAACATCCCTCCTTGATTTACTCGTCAGAAGGTCGTCTCGTATACTCTGCCGTCACAGCAGAGAAAGCAACAACAGTATGTCCCTTCGATTCTGAAGCATATCCTGGCTCCGTGGCCATTGCTACCTCAGAAGACCTCCGCATCGCCCTCGTAGACACTGAACGAACAACCCACGTACAAACGTTAAAAGTCGATGAGACAGTACGACGCATAGCATACTCACCGAGCCTGAAAGCTTTTGGTCTCGGCACCATTAAAAGGATACTGAAGCACGGTGTGGAATTGATGGCCAGCCACTTCAAGCTTGTCGACGAGATTCAATTCAAAGAACTAGACAGCTACGCCCTTAATGAAGAAGAACTCATAGAAAGTGTCATGCGCTGCGAACTACCAGACGGCTCAGGTGGTTTCGCAGAGCGCTTCGTCATCGGAACCGCATACCTCGATGATCAAAACACGACTTCGGAACGCGGCCGTATACTCATACTAGAAGTGACGCCAGAGCGTATCCTTAAGCTCGTGACCGAAATTGCTGTAAAAGGCGGCTGCAGATGTCTAGCCACGTGCGAAGGCAAAATCGTCGCCGCTCTCATCAAAACAATAGTCATTTACGATGTCGAATACCAAACACAAAGCAATCCCTCTCTCACCAAGCTTGCCACCTTTCGCTGTTCTACTGCACCAATCGACATCACAGTCAACGGAACCAAGATTGCTGTTGCAGACCTAATGAAGTCGCTCGTCATAATCGAGTACACAAAGGGTGAAACGGGTCTTCCAGATAAGCTGGTCGAAGTATCACGGCATTACCAGATTACGTGGGCCACGGCCGTGGCAGAGGTGGATACCAATACGTATCTCGAAAGTGACGCTGAGGGCAATCTCATCGTGCTATACCGCGATTCAAATGGTGTCACGGAAGATGACAGGAGGCGGTTGAATGTCAGCTCAGAGATGCTGCTTGGTGAAATGGTGAATCGCATACGCAGAATAGATGTCTTGACGGCTTCAGACGCAGCCGTTATTCCTAGAGCTTTCGTTGGCACTGTAAGTTCCTCCCCAACCCCCAATTACTTCCTAGCACATACGTCCATACATACATACATACTAACAAACTCTTAGGTCGAAGGCTCCATCTACCTCTTCGGCCTGATATCCCCCGCTCACCAAAACCTCCTCATGACACTGCAATCCAACCTCGGCGCCCTCGTCCCCGCACCGGGCGACATGGACTTTGCCAAGTTCCGCGCTTTCAAGAATGGCGTGAGGGAAGAGGAGGAGCCGATGCGCTTTGTAGACGGAGAGTTTGTGGAAAGGTTTCTCGATCAGAGTGAGGAGTTGCAAGCGAAGGCGATTGAGGGGCTGGGTGTGGGGCTTGAGGAAGTCAGAGGGTTGGTCGAGGGGTTGAGACGATTGCATTAGGGGAGTACACACGAGAAGCTCTGGTTTTGAGATTGATATTATGACTGCGTAAGACACGTTTGTTATGATATGAAAATGGTGGATGCATGTGTGAGATGAATGCAGTTGACGATATAGTGTGACCTCCAAACGCTGATGATGATGATGATGATGATGATGATGATGATGATGATGATGATGATGATGATGATGATGATGATGTGATGAAAAACATTATAAAATAAACATTGGTACCAATTTCAAACCTCCCTAGCACCTTGCCCGCTAAATAACACATATTGATCCCACATATGCTTCCAAAATGATCAAAGTACACCCTGATCTAGGGGCTCGACAGTCTTCTCCTTGATGTCGCCCTCGGACTTTTTTTTCTCGCCTTCTTCGTCTTCCTGCTGCTGCTACTGCTGCTGCTGCTGCTTGGGCCCCTTCTTATCCTTATTCTTCTTCTTCTTACGTCTGGTTTTACTAACCGCCTTGCCAATAGACTGCATACCATCAATTTGATCGAGTTGCTTCTTAAAAGGAATGACGGAACTGGCGGCGAGCGGGGGCACATGGCCGTAGCCGAATTCGTTCTTAAAAGGAGTGACGGAACTGGCGAGCGGGGGCACATGGCCGTAGCCGACATATCCGTTGTTTGCAGCAGAAACACTCTGTGAAGGGATGAATGGCAGGAATACGGGAGGAGCCAAGGGGGTGGTGACAGGAGGCGCGAAGTAGCCTGGCTGCCCGTTTGTACCGTATGGTGGATAAAATGGCGGGGGCGAGTTGAAGCCATTATTGTACGCGTAGTGGCCGTTGGTGTGCGCGTAGTGGCCATTAGGAGCGGCGGAGGCTAACGGCTGTGGCAGGATAAAGTCGGTCTGAACAGCGTTGGAATGCAAGTATTGCCTGTGGTTTTCGCTTATTGCTGACGCAGGATGCATTGACTTGTTCTGCCTAAATTCAGGTGCCGATGCATTGAGCGTGCTTGCTGGCGGAGCAATTTTGGGCGTCTCGGTCATTTTGATTTTGGAATCAGGGGGTGTTAGAGATAGCATTTCCTCCTTGGTAATAGTAGCCGTAGACATATTTTTTTGGGGGGGAAGAGGGCGAGGAAACAAAACCTCAAGCGGAAGAGCTTTTCAAGTGTAAAATGCTGTGGGATGGAGCTTAGGCTACAGAAGCGAACCGATTTCCATCCAAGTGGTATTTGTTATGTATATTTTTGAAAAGTTGACACTATAGTGGAAAACACCTTTCATTCTCATGTAAGCAGGGTTCCAACTCTGGCTACAATGATGTGGATGCCTACAGTCATTAGGTTCGGGGTCCATTCCGACCTTTTGAAAAAAAATCGATCCATACCGTACCACTCTCGTTTTGGGGGTTGAGAACCAACCTCAGGACCTGAAAGCGGATAAGTGGGAGTGCTACCATGGTTGTAGGTCGTTGTCCTCCAGGAAAAATGTTTGATTCGAACGGTAAAGCAAATTTGTCGTCACCAGGCCTACTTCAACACACCATCGTCATCACTACTATTATCCTTGACACTATCGAGTTCCACCGTATCCTCGCCTTCGTCTTCGTCCCGGTAGCCGTCCGCATCGGCGTCGGCGTCGTGATGGTGCAGCGGGGCCTCGCCCGTCGTAGTTGCAACGCTCTTCTTCTCCGTCTCGTCCCTCATGCCAATAATGACGCTGCCAGCTACCAACATGGCTGCGCCCAACCACCATAAGCCCGGTAGACTCTCCCTGAAGATGAAAAAGCTGAGTACTGCGGTAACGATGAAGTTTGCGGACGTATTTATGATGCTGACACGCACGGTCGACGAGGCGAGGGTCAAGGCACGGGTGAAGAGACCCCACATGATCGCGTTGAAGAGGAGGTTCATGCCGAAGAAGAGCTAGACTGTAGGTTTAGCATGCCAGGCGATGATAGGGTAGGCGCGTACGCGGCGATTACGCACACTTCGTATTCCATATTCGACAAGCTTATTGGGAGCGCTTAAGCCAAATGTTAGTGCGATGGAACTAGCCCACGAGGCTGTAAGCTGTGTCGTCGTGCTATGCTATCGTTAGTCGCTTTGTACATGGACTTGGATGCGCGAGGCCATGTTATGTACAGCTTTGCGAACACGCCGTTGAAGGCTGCACATGCACCACTGGAAATGGCAAGCATCAGCCATGCAGACTGTGTTTGTGGGAGAGACATTGTCGTTGTTACTGTGTCGTCGAGATGCAATGCAGGGAGGCCGATGTTGCATTCGACGTTGATTGATGATCGGCAAGCGGATGCACTGCCGAGCCTAGTCATGTATGGGGTATTCCGTACATGCCGCATACGTCTTGACGCCTTTGTAGAGCTAGCGTTTGGATATTGCAGGCCGCCTGTTTGGCGTATTGTAAAGCACTTCATTTCAACTGTTCACTTTATCACGTCTCCACATCAGACAGCAATGTCTGTCATATCATAGATGAATTGTCTTTCGTGTCTTAGTCTATTCGGCATTCAAGCCTGACGTGGTTTACAAAATCGACTCCCCAACTCCATTTCATGCTAAAGGTATCGTGAAGCATGGATTGACCCAAAACGCCGAAGATTTTATTGCTTTCATAGACGCATAATCCCCTTCTCTTGGTGGTGTGAAGCACGGGCGAGGCAGGAGGCCAGCCCTAGGCCTCGCCGGGACGCTTCGCGTTGCAGCTAACAATCTTGACGCGGTCGGCATGGACTGTGTGAGCATTGTCCAACTTAAAGTTAATGTCCTTGATGATGAATGTCCAAACGTCGTCACAGAATCGGTAGGTATCGAGGTGTCCCTAAAGTGCGTCTGGTTAGCATACAAGGCAACACCCGTGTCGCGCAAGCGCAACCGACCTTGAACGTCAGGCGCGATTTGACCTTCTCCGACAGGACATCGGCAACGGCACGATCAAAGTTGAGGAGGATCTTCATGGCAAGCTGGGGCTCGATGCGGCGCTCAGTAATGAGGTGGTCCAGCGTGTCTGTGAGGGAGCCGCCCAGGCTGTCGGCTGTTAGCAGGCCGTCTTGAAATGGTCCGGTAGACGCATGCAGTACCTGCTTCGGCGGTAGAGCTCATAGTACTTGGTGTTGTCGGTGGCCATGTTGCATGTGTTTGCGACGGCTGGACGGTTGGAGGACTGAAGGGCTGGAGGGTTGGGATGGGGGGGAGCAGGCGGCGTGACTAAGCCGGCGCTTGGCGCTACGCGGTTGGTTCCGCATGCATCATCGCCAGCTTCAAAGCTCAGCGACGGGCCAGCCACGCAGCTTTAGCCGCCACCTTCACCATCCATCGCGCCCTCTCGCCCTCTCGCCCTCACTGCTCACACGCCCACCATGTCGCTCTCTTACGGAACTGGCGGCGCGACAGCCGCGCTCGCCGTGGTTGGCCTGTGTATGTACCACACCGCGTGCAGGGGCGCCGGCAGTAGCTAACGCCCATCAGACATGCTCTTCAACGACGAAGGAGAAGCCTTCAACGTACGCAGCACGTGATTACAACGTCGACGGGACATGACTAAAACCTCCTTCAGGTCGGCGCCTTTCTCGAAACCGTGTCGCCATACACGTTTGCTAGTGTCGGCATCGCGCTATGCATCGGTCTCTCCGTCGTAGGGTCGGCATGGTACGTTTGTTACACCACGACATGCACGGCACACATCTGACAATTGTAAAGGGGCATCTGGACAACCGGCGTGTCCATCCTTGGTGGAGGTGTCAAGGCACCCCGCATACGGACCAAGAACCTGATCTCTATCATCTTCTGCGAGGTCGTCGCCATCTACGGTGTCATCATGGCCATCATCTTCTCCTCCAAAATGAATCAGCTCGGGGACGCGGAGCTGCTGTACTCTGGCTCCAATTACTTCACCGGATATGCGCTATTCTGGGCGGGAATCACCGTGGGCATGTGCAACTTGATCTGCGGAGTGTGTGTTGGTATCAACGGAAGTAGTGCAGCGCTGGCCGACGCCGCGGACCCTGCACTGTAAGCTCCAGATATACTTGCCCTCTATACATCCATTGACACCGTTCTAGTTTCGTCAAGATTCTGACTATTGAGATCTTCGCCGCCATTCTCGGCTTATTCGGCCTTATCATTGGACTGCTCATGCAAAGCAACGCAAAGGACTTTGAGTAAGCGCTGGAACAAGTGCTGGCTCATACCAGCCCACAACGACACACAAGGCCGGTCCGCGGTCATCTTTGGGATGCGACCATGACGAGGAACTAAATATTATTGCATCATACCGCGCTGGACTGAAGGTACTGAACAAGGTCTGCAGAGGTTTTCCCATGTACATAGAGAAGGCGTTTGTATAATGCATGTACCATGAGCGAATATCGGCGTTAAATACTTTTTATCTTTTATCGATTATCCACCAATTCTAGCTGTGCCAGGTTCCATGCGACTGAATTGGAGCAAGTCTGCGGCGCATCATCAGTGGTCTGTGCTCGATCCCGTTAGGTCACATACTCCGTATACGTGGTGGCGTATGAGCTTTCTTCCACCCCACTTGGCCTCATCCTCGCCAACTTTCAACATGAGTACTGCTAATTCTAAGCTCAAGGCAGCAATCTTGATTGTGTCTGAGACTGCCTTCCAAGACCCTTCGACTGATAAATGCATACCCATTCTCAAAAATGTCTTCGGCAGTCTCGGGAATGACCAATGGGAAGTCAGCGAGTCCGAGATCGTGCCCGACAACAGCCTCGCGATACAAAAAACTATAAGGAGCTGGACAGATAGTGCAAATCCTATCAATTTAATCGTTACAAGTGGGGGAACTGGATTTGCAACCAAGGATATCACTCCGGAGGTGCGCCTACTCATGTGACTGCTGCTGAAGATAGGCGGCTGACAGTTCAAGGCCGTTACTCCCTTGATTGACAGACATGCTCCAGGTCTCGTGTAAGATATACTTAGCTTACACATGTGATAAGTTGCTAATCATAGGGCAGCCATGGCATGCTTACAACATCATACGCTATTACACCTTGTTCGTCCTAGACCCCACATTGTGGAGAAACATTAACGTATATCAGTTGCGCTCATGGCAAGGCCTGTTGCCGGTCTTCGAAAGCAGACACTAATTTTGACCTTGCCTGGATCACCCAAAGGCGCAAAAGAGAACCTGGAAGCGGTGCTCAAGCTCTTACCTCATGCATGCATTCAAGCGGCAGGTGCCGAGTCAAGACCACTACATGTTGGGGGAGTAAAGAGGCTCGAACAGGAGGCAGGTATCTCGTCTGGTGGTGTGGCTACAGGTACCGCATGCGGACATAACCATGGTCATTCTCACGGTCATGGCAGCCACACAGCACCAAGGGCACATACAAGACCCGAAGAGCGTCCGCAGTCAAACGACCCTTCAGCAGGACCAGCACAAAGATACCGATCTTCTCCATATCCTATGTTGACTGTTGAGGACGCTCTGAAGGTCATTGAGGAGCAGACTCCCGATCCCATTGTGGAAATGGTACCGGTTGACATGAAGATAGGCGGCTCTGTTCTTGCAGAAGATGTTAAAGCGACCGAGTCAGTTCCAGCTTTCAGGGCTAGCATTGTCGATGGTTACGCGGTCAAGATTCCATCTTCTGGTAAATTTCAAAAGGGCGTATACCCTGTATCTATCATCTCGCACGCCCAAGCGGGGGAAGTCGCAGAGTTAAAGGAAGGGGAGATTGCACGTATCACCACCGGTGCACCACTCCCGCCTGGTGCTGATGCAGTAATCATGGTCGAGGATACTGTGCTGAAAAGCTTGACAGAAGATGGTCGCGAAGAGAAGGAGATTGAAATTCTTACGGATGAAATCAAACCAAATGAGAACGTACGCGAAGTGGGTAGCGATGTCAAAGAAGGCGAGATTATCCTAAAGAAAGGTGAGGGTGTCACAGTTGTGGGTGGTGAGTTCGGTCTTCTCGCCTCTGTGGGTACGCGGGAAGTGTCTGTATACAAAAGACCTCTTATTGGCGTTTTGAGCACGGGAGACGAGATTATTGCGCACAACAGAGACGGTCCGCTGCGTCTGGGGGAAGTGCGCGATACAAACCGCCCCACGCTCATCACTGCTGCCCGAAGCCACAGATTTGAAGTCATCGATCTGGGAATCGTGTCCGATAAGTAAGTTTCAAACACGACGAGTCGTTTGTAGCATTAATTACCCCAGAACAATACTGATCAACGAACGCAACAGACCCGGTACCCTCGAACAAACGCTCCGCGACGCCTTCCGAAAATGCGACGTGATAATAACCTCTGGAGGCGTCTCCATGGGCGAGCTTGATCTCCTCAAACCTACCATTGAGCGCTCCCTCGGTGGAACAATCCATTTTGGCCGCGTAAATATGAAGCCCGGAAAACCCACCACCTTTGCCACCGTCCCCGTCAAAGATGACGCCGGAAAGCACGTGACCAAGAGCATCTTTTCGCTCCCGGGTAACCCTGCGTCGGCAATCGTGTGCTTTCACCTTTTCGTCCTGCCCGCGCTTCATCAGCAGGCTGGTATTAAGCCAGTTGGTTTGCCGCGGGTGACGGTAGTGTTGGAAGAGGATATTCGGATGGATAAGGGAAGACCGGAGTATCATCGTGCACTTGTTGTGACCAAGGAGGATGGCTTGTTATATGCTAGTTCAACGGGTGGACAGCGAAGTAGCCGCATTGGCAGCTTCAGGGGCGCCAATGCGCTGCTTTGTATGCCGCAGGGTGAAGGCAGTTTGAAAAAGGGACAGAAGGCTGTTGCGCTTCTCATGGGGAAGCTGGGCGAGCTGGAGCGGTGACGCGTAGGATCAACAAGAGTATGAATGTCGATTCGTTTGCTTGATGCTCTGTAATTTTCTCAATTATCTTTACTCTCATTGTAGTAGAGTGCAGCATTATAGAAGATGCCTTATCTTCGAGGTGTAGTCGCCCGTGTTTCGAATCTTTGACCATGAATCAGATATTTCTTGTGGATGGGTGGTAATAGGACAATTGTATTAAAGAGCGTGGGAACTAAACTAAAGGATACGCACCACAAGCTTCAAGTGCTGCTCCAATGACCATAGTCACCACTCACCCAATTACAGAACGACATCGCCTTATTACGTATTTTCCGTCGCCCAATTACAAGACCTCTTTCTAGACGACCTACAGCGGCATCTCCTTGTGGAATATCTTGTCCAGCTGCTGGTTGAGGCTCAGAGTCGCTCTACGAAACAAACGTAGCCTCTGTGAAAAGCGTACCTTCCTCCTCTTTGACCTCGTCACCCACCTTTATCTTGATTGTCAGCTTGGGCGCATATTGGTAGATGTATGGTTTTGTTCCTGCAGCGTTCGCAACAAGGGTCTTGATGAAACCTGGAACCTCGGCCATGACATCCACGCGATCAATGTTCTTTCCGAGGCTACCGGCGAGATCTGCGGTGACTTCCTTGCCATCCTCAGTCTTTCCCGCCCAGTGGTAGCTTGCCGCGGTGGGCTCTGCCCAGCCGGTCTCGTCTTGCTTGGTTTCGGTGTGCTCTACTTTGGCCCCGTCTGTATTGGCAAACAATAGTTTGCCATCGGTAGCAATACCGCAAACTCGGACAACAGTCGATGCATAGGAGGCCGGTGTTGTGAACTCCATGATTATGGCAGAGTATGAGGGCGATTGGAAGTTGGCAAAGTTCCATCGGGCAGCTGCACGTGTTAGCCTAGAGCGTTAGTAGTCGGTGTACGATGCTTACCAGCATGGTGCGGCTTCATGCCCTGCAGGGCGTGGCTTAGCATGCCTCGGCCCTTGAGGTCCACCTCTCCCTCCTTGGTAATAATTGTACCCTCGACGCTGCATCGCGGCCAGAAGTGGTGGTGCATGGAACCCCATGGCGCCTTTGGGTCTGTACCATAGTTTGTCATGCCGTCCTTTCCGCCCATAAACCCGGGCGCAGTCCTGGTGAACTTTACGTTGACCATGCTATTCTCGTTGACAGCCGCCTTGATCTCATAAGAGTTGCCGTCGGCGGCAAGCTCGATGGACACGCCATCGGCGTAGAAAGAGTGCTGGTCCTCGTCAAATCCATAGTTGTGGACAGGGTCGCTCGCCCAGAGGAAAGGCTTCTCGTTGTTTGGGTAAAAGAGTTTGCAGTTGAACTGCACCGTTACGCGGAGGCCACTGTTCCATGTAAGCACTGGGCGCGTGTCTCCAGGCCGCGCCAACCTACGCTATGCTGTTGTAGATGACCTGCAGGAAGCCGGTATGGCCTGCATCGGTGAAGATGTAAAACGTCTGCGTTTCGACATTGGTATAGTCAAGCGTGACCCACTTGAGGTCCTTCTTGGTCAACTCGGTATAGGCGGGCTCATCGCCCTTGGTGCCCACGGGCTGGATGGCGTCAGGGCCGTATTCGGGCTCTTGAGTGCCGGCAACCGCGGCTAGCCTGCATCAGTCAGTACGCGTACTTGGTCGCTGTACAAGCACGACACACAAACAACGCCACTCGTATCGCGCAACCACGTGTGCGTGAGGCGGGGGCTGCACTTACGTTGACTTTGCCCAGCTTAGCATGATAGCGGTACGGGCACGTCGACGCACTATCCGAAAAATGCGTGCGTGGGGGAAGGGGTCACCACGTTTGATTGGGGCTGGTGGGCCGTGCTACTGTGTAGAGAACTGCAGGCGTGGTGGTAGTGGTAATGGTAGTGGTGGTAAAACTACTGGTGGAGATGGTGGCAGGGCTACTGGGGGTAGTGATGTAGTGCCAGTAATACGGGTGGTGATGGTGGTAGTAGGGGTAGTGATATCGGCGGTGGTGGTGGTGAAATAAAGATCTGGGATGGATGTTTGTGATGCCTGGATGCCAAGACCGGCGTCAAGGTGAGAGGCGTCGCCATGGCATTTGCGGGCGTGGATAACTAACTACTGGCAGTGCAGGGCAGCTGGGCAGCTGGGCAGGTACTACGCGCTATGTACATGTGCTAAGTATGTGCAGTAATCTGGTACCGGCATGGTTTGGCCGTAGCTTCCCGATGTCTACGGTAACTAACGAATAGGGCAACCCGCGCGCCCTGTGCTATTATAGAAGTATGCATGCGGCATGCAGCCGTCTGTCTGTCACCACTGTCTGTCTGCCGGTCTGTCTGCCTGTCTGTCTGCCGGTCTGTCTGCCGGTCTGTCTGCCGGTCTGTCTGCCGGTCTGTCTGCCTGTCTGTCTGCCTGTCTGTCTATCTGTCTATCTGTCTATCCGTGTGTGCGCTACCGTATAGTCGACCCCTCCGAAGATCACTTCTTGTCACTGCTCCCCGCCGAACCTCGAAGCCATTACCCGTTTTTTTTCTTGCATATTACATACAGACACCAAGGCACCAACACTACATAGTGTACACAGTGCACTCCCAGCACCGGCACCGGCATCCATCTCCCTTCATTCGTGCATGTCTCGGACATTCCGCGCATTTACGGACGAATTGCTTGCAAGCTATCCTGAGCTAGCGCGGGGCTTCTTCACACCCTAGTCTCCGATGACGATTCTTGATGCTTTGTAGCCAGGCACACGAGCAGAGCACCTCATTCTTCCACTCCCGGCCCCCATTGCTGAGTCCACAGCTCCTACACACCTCTCCGCACACTCCGCACACTCCGCACTCGACGCGCGCTCCGCTTGACTTGGGATTGAAGCCTAGGCGACCGATTGCGCCTTCTGCAACTCGCTGACCACCAACCAAGCTAAAGCAGTTTGGTCTAGACATGTGCGTCTTCCGTCATGCGCTGAACCAACCCAACTGACACTCACTGACAGAAGCCCCCCGCCTCGCCATCATGACGTCTTCCCCCCAGCCGCAATCGGTGCGCTTCAGCGACGTCCACGAGGAAATCGAACCAGCCCAAGCTGTCAAGGATGTCGCCGAACTTACAGCCACCAGCGTGCCCTACCATGGTCCATTGAGCCCTCAAGCAGAAGAGGAGTTGCGCAATCTGTCTTCGACGCTGAACAAGTCCCGCATGCAGGCCAAACGCATGGAGAACTTTTCATTTGAGCCCGTCTCACTTCCACCCTCGCGGGTAAGCAAGCTCTGTGGTATATGCGATATCCTCCCCACCATAGCTAACACAGACAAGGCTCCTTCGCCCAATCCAGCCTCGCGAACTACCTCGGTGCATTCGACACATCGCTCGTCCATTGCGTCGTCGCCTGCATCCGCCATGCACTCTCCACCACTGACGCCCGCAGGCACCTCCTCCCGGGACGAGAAGACTGGTGCACAGGGACACAGGAAGCATTCCAGCGACCCCGCCATGATCACTCCGCAGGTTTCACCGCCACATGAGCCTCCGCCAACGTCAATGGATGTATCTGTGCAAGGTCCGAATGAAAGCCAACCATCCCTTCCCGTGCACGCGTCTCCGAGGCCAACACCCCAGTCTCCTCGCCCATCGTCAGAAACATCCGGCACCGTTCAGCCCGTCGCAAAACGGGTTCCAGCATTCACAATGGGCCCTGCAGGTGACTCAAATCCGACGTCACGGGATGCCAGTCCCGCTAGATCCGGTGGAGAGCGCACGTCGGGCACATCGACTCCAGTCCCTGGTAGCCGGCCGTACACACCACAGGGGGAGAGGGAAGATACGTATGCTCGTTCCAAACGTGCAGCACAGGCAAGGAATCTAGACTCACTCGAAGCTCGTTTTGTCTACGGAGGGCGGGATGGGCGCAACTCGGCAGCATCCTCAACATACCAACTTCCCCGCTCTAGGGGTGCTGACTCTGACACGGAAATAAATAAAAGATCGAGCATATTTGGAAAGAAGTCTCTCAAAGCTCACTCCGACGCAGAGGACTCAAAGTCCACAAGCGGCAAACATGGGCATGGATCAATGTCTGAGCTGAAGCGGTTTTTCAAGATCGGACAGAAGAACAAAGACAAAGACAAGGAAAAGGAGAAGCGCAAGGAGTCTCCCGCACCGTCTGTCAAGAATCAAAAGATCAAATCGAATAAGTCTGGAACAATCACATCCCCCATTACGAATGGATCAATGAGCGTGCCTTTTGCAGACGACCACGGTCTCCAAAGCAAGTACGGCAAGTTCGGAAAAGTCTTGGGGTCGGGCGCAGGCGGCTCTGTCCGGCTTATGAAGCGAAGTAGCGATGGAACGACGTTTGCTGTAAAACAATTCCGAAACAGGCATTCGTACGAGTCGGAGAAGGATTATAACAAGAAGGTCACCGCAGAGTTCTGTATAGGCTCGACACTTCACCATGGTAACATCATTGAGACCATGGATCTTGTGAACGAAAAAGGCAACTACTTCGTTGTCATGGAGTATGCACCCTTCGATCTTTTTGCAATAGTAATGACTGGAAAGATGAGTCGTGAGGAGGTGACCTGTTGCACCTTGCAGATACTGAACGGAGTCACATATCTACACAGTATGGGCTTGGCACATCGAGATCTGAAACTGGACAATGTCGTTGTCAATGAGCATGGCATCATGAAAATCATCGACTTTGGCAGTGCCGCTGTCTTTAAATACCCATTTGAAGACGAAATCGTTCTAGCCAGTGGCAAGTACATCGAATCAAGTTTTCATTCGACTTTCTAACATTTCACCAGGTATCGTCGGGTCAGATCCATATCTCGCTCCAGAAGTATACGACCTTTCAAAGTACGATCCCCAACCAACTGACATCTGGTCTCTCGCAATTATGTTCTGCTGTATGACACTACGTCGATTTCCCTGGAAAGCACCGCGCATCTCCGACAACTCCTATAAGCTCTTCGTCTCTCCTCCAAACGACGGTCCAAGATCGATAACTGGTCCCTCAAAGTCGGCGACTGACGTTCCGAGCACTGCAGGCGATGACCGTCGCCAGTCTGGAACTACTTCTGAGCCAGCGTCTCGCCACCAAACCTCCGAACATACTATCGACCATCGCGCATCAACATCATCGACAACTTCACAACAGCCACCTCAGATCATCAAAGGCCCTTGGCGCCTTCTACGTTTGTTGCCTCGGGAGAGTAGGCACCTTATTGGTAGGATGTTAGAAATTGATCCTAAGAAGCGTGCTACCCTCGACGAGATTCTCGAAGATAAATGGGTCACTAGTAGTGCAGTGTGCACGCAGGAAGAGGGCGGTAGAGTGATTCGATGTGACAATCATGATCATACCCTGGAGCCTGGTGCAGGTGTCTCTTCAGCAGCAAACACGCAGCAGAAGAAGTAAGCCATTGGGCTCTTCATAGCTTTGCTGTCGCTCATAATTGTCATGGATGTTTTCGTTAGCTTCAGGCTATGAGACACGCAACTCATCTTCTTGCAGCCATTCTTAGCCTGTCGGCATCTAATGTCAGACTTTGCTTTTACACCCTGACAGCACCACCTTCCATGACTTGAAGCGGGGCTTGCTGTTGTTTAGTGTTTGGCGTTTTAGATGATTAGCAGGCGGGTATTTGAGACTCTTGCTTGCATCATGTACGGTGTTTTTCGGACGGGATAGAAGGCGGCTTCTCCTCTTCCTCTTCTTCCTCTTCTTCTTCTTCTTCTTCTTCTTCTTCTTCTTCTTCTTCTTCTTTTTCTTCTTTTTCTTCTTTTTCTTCTTCTGCAATCTGCCGTTGTTACGTACGATTGTACAATTCGCTCGAAAGAAATGCCGAACAATCAGTGGATGTACCTGTATGTATGGGCGGGATGACCCAAAAGGCCGTTTTCGGCATTCAAAAAAGACTGGGACCAAGAACGTATGTATTGAGCAGAATGTGCGGAACTCAGCCATGACGTCGTGTAAGGATTTCGATAGAAAGATCAGCAAAAGTCCAGCTACTCTGAAGCAGCGGTTGAGTGTGTATGTATTGCCATATATGAATATCAGTCATGCTATTTAGGTTGTCATAGCATACATACATGTGTATATACATGGCGCGCCTCTATACCAAACAGCACATGATGAGCGCTTACTACTGAGTTTATCCCTTTCCCATGCATGCTAATATACTCTTCCCTTCCGATCACCAGCACACTTTAGCCACTCTACTTACTTCGATCTGTTTCCCATCCCCTAGCCTATAAACGGTACCCAGTCCGCCGCGGGCCTTGGTATACGCAGAATGCCCACGACCTAGAACCTCACTGCCAAGACGTGATGAAACACGCCGAAACGTTCTCCCCCGCCTCGTAGGTAATCCACCCACCATCAAGTTTCGCAAACCGCATTGGAAGCCACAAAATGTACACGGACGGGGTTCGCTGCAGCTGGGTCCTAGTACCATGCCTTACTTGTACACCTATGTACTGTAGGTGTACACCTACACAGTACATATGTAGTATGTTCTGCGCGCTACTTTAGACGGGGTTGGGTTCTGTGACCCACTTTTCTTTTGCCAAGACAACCCGTTACGGTGCATCTGTCAAAGCGAACAACCGACCGAGGTAAAGACGGAGAAAGACGCGCGTTTTTGGTGTTTGCATTGCTGGGGTGCGGGGCGGGGGATTTAATGCCTGAGGGAAGGATGAGGGTAGTCGTATACAGTAGAGTGTCTTTGCCGCTTGTCGAGAGTCTAGTACAATACGTATAGGTACTGTAGGAGTACCTATGTATTGATTAGATCGGCATTTAGTCAAGATGGATGGACATGCTTTGCAAACACTCACTCACTCACTCCTCCTCACATACTTCACTCTACTATATATACCGTGTAAATGAATAAAAGGGTTTTCAGCGGTTACTGAAATACTCTTCAAGGAGTGAGGGTGACCGTTCTTTTTGCCATTCTTTTTTGCTTACGTGCGACGGCAACGGCATTGTAAAACTGTTTTTTTTTTGGCGCAAAAGTGATAAAGGGATAATATGATAGCACTGTCTGACGTTGCGGTGTTGTGTCAACCTTGAGGGCACGTGATGTGTCATTGGGTTGAATTATAGGGAGGGATTGATGTTATGACATATGGGACATATGTACATACACAGTACTTACACGTATTGTACATGCATAAGCATGCGGGATGAGAGCATTGGTGGAGAAGAAAGCGGTAAAGAATAATTCTAGTGATTCAATTGCTCGGGATTGGGGAGAAGGGAGAGTCAGAGTATTCATACGTAATACGTCAGATGGACAGGCAGAGGTATAGATTAGCGTAGACATGTGGGGGCGGGGACGTCAGACGTGCAGCTTGTAAGATTTTTGGGGGCAATGTGGTTGGTTAGTAGATTAGTGGGATTTTCCCTGGATGTGCGTCTAGTTGGGGGAAAAGCAATAGGCGGGTGGGTATTTTTCGCTGTCTTGTGATTAGATGGATGGGACAAGTTTGGTGCAAATGGCAATACTTGCCGTTGGACTGGGGCCCTAGGTACGTTTACGTTTGTGATGTGCTTGCTGTGGTAAGCGATGGGGTGGTGGTGGTGATGGTGAACAGAGCGGAAAATCAAGGCATTGTGGTGGGGAGAGAGAGGTATAGTATAGATTACATTGCTGGTGACAGTCTTGCCTGACTCAGAGAAGTTTCTTCTACTATAGAAATAGCAAGGCGCTATTAACTGGGTCACGTTCACACCAGGGCATCTTGTCAAAAATGGTGGAGCATTTCCATTGCAGGGGTGTGCTGCAGGCCGCGGCGTTAAAGCTGAGACTGCACAAGCAATGCGTTTGTATTACGGTGGTTCGTTTCAGGTTCGTCAGCTGTGGTGCTTGACGCGGAGTTCTGGGTTTGAGATTGAGAGATGCGCGGTCCTAGAAGGGGTTTGGCGTGCGGCCGTGGTGCGATTGCCTTTTCGCTTACGCTTACCCTTTTCCCTCCACGACGCCGGGTTGCGTGACGCACAACGGTGGTAGGTCGAGTGACGGCTGTCATCATGACTGATGCTGGCATCTTTGATTGACCCGATGATGCGTAGTGGAGTGGAGCGGGTGCTTTTGCAATGGGCATTGGGCACACGCGCACGGCAGTAAGATGTAAAAAGATGTGGCAGGTCACATGTTGCTCTTTCTTTCTCTTGGTTGGCTTGGGCATATTGAAACTCTGTCTCTTGCGTCGAGTAGCAATAGCCGCCTTTTTCTAATTCTTCGCCAGACTAACCGCAAAGAAGGAAAAAAATAACGAGACAACTCCGTCCTCGTCCACGCAGGAAGCAAAAAGAGACTGCACAGACTCCCCCCTGTACTTGGACAGTATGTACATAGGTTTCAACCCCACTACACCGCTCCCCCAAACCAGGCGATGTATGGATCCGATCGAGGTGTGCTAAGCATGTCGTCTTGTCCTGTTGGCTCTCGAGCGTCTTATCTCTATAGCAGCCCAGGGCCAATAGGAAATGCCGTCTTCTGGTCTCGCAGCTGAAGCAGAGGCGGACCAGGGGGTCTAGTTGGTGCATGTGTGGCCTGTGAAGATCGCCGGACCAGGCTCGTCCTCTCGCTTCCCACCCGGCGCAACAAGGAGGGAAGCGTACCATGGCATGGCCCGTGCGTATCCGTTTTGCAAGCGGGTCCTACGACGCGGGCCCTTGTGGACTGAACTGAAAACTTGTGAAGACCAGCGGCGCGCGGGCTGCCATGTCTGTTCTCTTGCAAGAGTCTTGGCTTGTTGTAAGCCAATACTTTAACGCACGTTGTGCCCCCGCCCCCCGTTGTGTTTGATAATTTTTTGCCTTCAGGTTTGCTACCTCAAACATCTGTCATCACCCCCAAGACCAAGTACGCGGGACGCCTATTTTCTTCAAGACTTATACTCGATTTAATCTACACTTTCCCCTTTTCTGGCTGGTTCCAATACCTCTTCCCGTGTGTTTGACATCTTTGTATATGTAATCGCGCCTCTACAGTTATAAAGATGCGTCGTCAACTTCCTCCAAGTCACCTCAAGGTTCCGCCCGGTCCGCACGCGTTTCCAAGACAACAATTTCTGGGCCAGGACACGGCTGTTGTGAATCACTACGCAGGTATCGAGAAGGCCATTCCCGCAATTCCGTCTTTGCCTGGATTTCGCACGAGTGCCGGTATGTTGATTTTCTCCTTGGCACGTGGGCCTCATGGTTGGCCATGGATGGTCGTGTGCTCGGTTGCCCGTCGTGTCAAGCATATGGCGCACAGATGGATATGGGCTAATGCGCACAACAATAGCTTTCTTAACTTCGCTGAGCGCAAACCTCAGAATCGATCCTGATCTTCCGTCGCCATTACCCACGCCAACATCCTTTCAATTGAACAACTTCGTGCGACCGCTCCCGCCCACCTCGCTTTCCTACACAACAACAACACCCTCGTATAACCCGTATCCTTCACCTGCCGAATATCAAATCATGTCCTCGAATGTACCAGTCGCGCCGGCCAAGGCTCCTGCCGACGAGCTGCCCCAGCTGTCCACGTACACAGCCGAGTCGGAACAAGACCGCGTGGAGGGCCTGCGCCTAGTTGCAGACTCGGTGGCCCAACAACGTCAGGTTGCAAGTAAGGTGTTGATGTTCCATCCTGTTTCGCTAGCTGCCTACGTTGTCACTGTGGCTATTGCAGCCCAGTACATGATCCGCTGGTACGAGGACAGGCTGATGCTGGGGACAACGCTTGGAGGCATTACCATGACCTTTCTGATCTTCATTCGGTGGATGACGGGCGGCTATATTGGCATGGCCGAAGACATCAACATGGAGTGGCTGGGCGATGACAGGCTCATCGTTGTAAAGTGGGGTGAGGACGTCATTGGCTCGTTAGTCCTGGGTTGGGCAGACAATGATGCCGCGAAGAAGCGTGGTCGAAGAAGAAGGGGCAAGGCAGTCGTGAGGGCTTGGACTGTCAAATTGAAGTACCGTGGCAAGGGCGTTGGCGAGGGTTTATTGGAGGAGGCAGTCAAGGTTGCGGGTGAAAGGGGTGCAGACGGCATTCTCTTTGATGCCGACCATGCCAGTAAGTTGTCGGTGGCTCCAGTCTCCGCATTACAAACTAACAACGCATCAGACTCTAAGCGTGTCCTCCCCTCCATCTTCAACGGCTTCCTCAACAAGCAAGACGCCAAAGCCGAGAAAGCGCTCCAGAAAGTCGCAGACGCAAAAGGCAACTTCCGCCAGCGTCAAGGCTCACCAACGTGGGGTAGCAGATAGCCGATCAATTTCTCTTTTTACGTTGCCAGACATCTTTTGGAGTTTTGCTTCCGAGTTTCGGTGACGAGATTCTTGTTTTGAAAGATACCTATTCCTCTCGTTGATGATACCCAAAACGATCGTTATCGTTTCCTAGCATCCAACCAGTTATTGCTTTTCTCACCCAATCTCATTCACATGTCAAGCCTTTTCTGCCATCATCATGGTGCATTCATGCACTTCAGTAGTCAAGATAGACGCGCTTCTGTCGGTAGATTTAATGACCCAGTCTCGCCCCACTACCACACTAGTGGCATACGCCCTTCTCCTCCGTTGGCCTGGCGGCCCGGGTCTCGCCTGAAGCTGAATAGATTGACCACTGATACCAAACCGTCTAGTCCGGCTATTCTATATGCCCCTTGTCTATCACTAACACTACACTGCCCGATTTGCTCTTATCGTGATGTGCTTCTTTGCGCCTGGACATGTAAGGCAGCATCCCAGTACTGATAAGGGTGCATGTAGACGATAAACCTTCGCTGTGAACACCTGGGCGGCGAGTTCCGGTTCGTGGTAGATATGCCCCGCGTTGGACGCGCACTACCCCTCCATTGACAATCAGCGGCCTAGGCGTAAGAGGGCAGCATTTAGGGCTTCGGACTTTTCCACGCTTTCCGACCAAGGTTACACGCCAAGTTAAGTACACGCGGAACCGGAGACGAAGGGCCAAGTGACTGTTCCCAATAGTCTTGAGTCGATCGGCTCTTCGTACCGATAACGTTCCAGACCTCGTTCACACGACAGGACGAGGCAACTACCACCACCAAGTGACTTCTCTTGTTGCGCTCGTCATACCCATGCAGCATCTTACAAGCAGAAAAGCCTCATACCACGTAACCGCTGGTGGAAGGTAGCACCGCGGTGGTTTCGGACTCCGGAGCTCCTATCAGTTCACCGCGCGGCTGCACCTGCTTCTACATCTCCATCCACGGAACTCGCGGGATATTCCTCGCGCAACTGCAGTATGACTTTCTACGCTAGAATTAGTAACTGTAGCAGCAATATCAACATGCTCGCGATTGGGATCGTCGTCAACGTGCGAACCGCGCGCGAAGATTGTTACATTTAACTGTGCCGCAGTGGAGAATTAATTTGTAACGTACCGCTAATGCCTCTGGGTTCGCGCCGTTTTCGATCAGCGATACGCAGTAAGAGAGTTGCTGGCGGTCAAGATGCGTGTTCTGGGGCTGTGGTCAGACACGGACACCTGAGTGAAGCGTGACTCTTGCTTACCAGCAGTGTTGCTATTTCATGAAGAATGTCGATGACTTCCCGAGCGGCCTTTCGGCGGGCATCAGCAGAAGTTTGTTCAGCAGCAGGCATTGTCGTGAATGATACTGTGAGGATTCCGTTATATGCGAAACAAGTGGCTGAGAGTAGTGTCTGTGAACAACCGTTCTCGCGTCGCATTGTCTGGAAGTCGCGACGCCGCGGCCCTCTCACGTGATCGTAGAAAGTGCTTGGCAATGGCCCCTCCAGATCTGGATCGGGCTTTGTCCCCTACACGTCTACTGGTCCTACGTTGATGATCCAAGAGCAACACTTGATTTACGCCTCATTCTAACATTCAAGGCTATTCCTTACAGTCTAGCAAAATGGTGTACTATTTCTCCTCAAATACGGTATCGCCGTCAGCCTTCATATACGTAGGCAAAGACAAGGTCGAAAGTATGATATTAGACAACCCCCAATCTGTATCTCACCAGACTACTTTACCAACACCCGTTGCAAAAGGTTGAAACAAATCACTAATTAAAGCCGTAGATGAAGAGCTCATCAAATACGGCTGGGATGAGGATATCTGGTTTCACGCTGACAACCTGTCGTCTGCTCATATCTACGTGCGCCTCCCTGAAGGCGAAGACTGGGAAAAAATGACAAAAGAGCTTCTGGTCGACTGCGCACAGTTGACCAAGGCGAACAGCATTGAAGGAAACAAGAAAGATAACGTTACAGTTGTGTATACGCCGTGGAGTAACTTGAAGAAAGATGGTAGCATGGCGGTGGGGCAGGTTGGATTCAAGGATCAGCGCAAGGTGAGTAACTTTGGCAGTGAAGTACGTGGATTTGCATGAATGTTAATCTTTGTGTATGTGTCTAGGTCAAGCGCATACATGTTGAACAACGAGAGAATGCTATCGTAAATCGTCTCAACAAGACCAAAGTGGAGAAATTTCCCGATCTAAGGGAAGAGCGGGAAACTAGGCGCGCCGAGTTGAGGAAGAGAGAACAGAGTGCTTTGCAGGCAAAGGTATGTGATTTTTCATATATGTTCCCAACGGTTTCATTTTGGTTGCCAAGGTTTTCCATCCTACAGAGTCCTATGACCTTGTCTGAGTTCATGGTGCTCTCAAAACCTTCTACCCCTTGCATCATCGTTTTCGTTCCTAACGAATATCTCTCTTGTGTACCGCAATCATTCATCGGAGCAGCTTTCCCTTCCGAGCATCGCATTAATATACGAGTTCTGACCCTATGGCAGAGGAAAGAAGAAGCGCGTATTGCTAAGGAACGCAAGGAGCTCGCATGGCGAAGAGACCATGCCTATGACGATGTCATGACGGAGGAGAACCTCGAGGCTAACAGCAACGAGAACCGCGACGAGAACTTCCTCGACGACTTCATGTGAGGTTCCTCAATGCTCAGATATCTTACCTTTGGCCCGCGCATGCAATGAACGGCTGTTTGGCGAGATTGTTGAGGCAGAGTGGCTCAATTGGGATCGCGAAGGGTCATAGATGGCAGACACAGCTCCATGCTTTCATTTAGCATGCGGATATTGTGGTTGAAAGTATCGTATGCGGTCGTCTTCATCTCAAGCTCATCACGAGTTCTGGACTGGAGTCAGTGATGTCCCATAAAAGCATGACAGCAGCGGGGCTCCTACATATTTTTTCCTTGAGCGATTCTTGCGCGGCCATTTTTCTGTACCCACCAAACGAACAGGAGGTTCTTTACGATCTTGTGTTCCAGTCCATTCTCTTTGGCGGCATATTGGAGGAACTCGACAGTGTTCTGCACTTTGCGCGGCTCGTAATCCGTGGCAGAGCCCCTGCGAAAGGCCAGACGAATGTGGTCGCGCAATGTATAGCGAGCCGGTTTCGAGAACTGAATCGCGCGCAGACTGTGGCGGTATAGGTGCCTGTATGCGTGAACGATTGCTTCTTGAGACATTGTCGCCAGGCCAGCTCTCGGGGAAGTAGAATAGTCGGACACCCGCGACCCCACCAAAATAAATCACAGCTCAAAACACAGCCACAATAAACTAGTATTACAATTCAAATATGCAAAGAATTGATAAAAGCGGGACGCTCTATATTCGCACAAATCCTGATCTTGTAGTAGTCGTCGGGGGTAATCATAGAATCGGACGTGGTGAATTTGGGCGTGGCTGTAGTTGTCCGGCTAGTTATTCTAGTTCCCTGAGAGGCCAGAAATCGGGCGTCACGTCGGTTAGTGCCGACCTTGGTAATCCGTACTGATGATTAGATGGGCGCGGGAAAACGTTTCGCCGGCGCTCGTAGCCATTAATAACACTTTCCGCCCGCTCCCCTCTTCCCTCGACTTCCTTCATAGCTAACGCCCCCCCCGCCGCCGCTGCCTCAGCCATAGTTGGGCTTGTAGACACCTCATTTGCGGCGACAGGAACTTCTGCGCGCCAACGTGACTGTTGTGTTTCTCGTATCAATCGCTAATCATAGGTTTGTATTCGGGCATACTCCGTACAGCAGCAGCCTAGTCTCCTCCGGTCCACGGTGAGATCTCATGAATTTAGTACCAGAGTTATGGCCAGAATACATCATCAACGCGCGCCACAGCGCAGCGCTACGCTGGGTCAGTCACGAGCTGCACTGAGAAAGAAGAAGAAGAACCCATACAAGATCGTTCTCGAGGCGGTGACCCAAGAGAAGAAAAGGCTACACTCGATTGTCCGTTGCCAGCGCGTCATTATCGCACCATAGCATCACTAACACAAGAGTAGCTGACATACGCCTCGAATGCGCCTTCAGGTTTTGGCTTCGTTCCTGCAGGCCACCCCGAGTTTACAGAATGGTGCAAAGAGCAGTGCCGGCAGCGCAACCTCGACGTGCACATTGTCTCGGTACGCGCCGCACCCATCGCCAGGTACTAAGCCATGTGCTGACGATATCCTAGGCCAAACCCAGGAACAGGATGCATGCCGACCCCGCTAAGCTGTCACACCACGTCCACCGAGTCGGACATCACTTTCCCATCAGCATCATTGAGCTCGCTTGCAGCAAGTTTGGATACAACTATGACGAATCGGACGGCCTTCGAAAAGCCAAAGATAGCGAAGGTTGGATTGCGCAACACCTTGAAGCGTACTCTTCGCGCCAAGCCAACCCTGAAGGCCCCACCACAGAAAAAGAGGAGAAAATCTACATCCATGGCGCAGTTCGAGAGATGTTTCCCAAGATACCTGAAGCAGATCTCCAAGCCATTGTTGATCATGCGTTCGCAGAGGGCACTAATAGAGTAGGTAATGCTAAGGAGCTCACCTTGGCCCGTAAGGTGCAGCTCGCTGTTGTCGCGCACATTCGCCACATGTATACAGACTACGATAAACTACTCAGAAGTGACGGCTGGCTGGAAGCCCGGTCTCAGGTCGAGCATGTCTCCCTTGCCAAACTCAAAGAGTGGCGCGATGAAGCTGGCGAGCAGAGCAATGAGCTTGAGGAAACCTTCCGCGAGGTCATCGTGCTTGATGATGATGATGATGATGATAACGGTGATGATGCTAGCAGCAGCAGCGGAGGTTCAATGCCATTTCCAGATGATCGTGAGCAGAGCATGGAAATTGTTTCCAGTCGTGCAAATGCGCGAGATTTACAGCCTGAGCTTGACACAAACTACCCGCGTGTCGAAGTACACCGTATGAGACGAGCACCGAAAACGAACACGGTCGCTCCGCGTTGTACTGTACCTCAGCGAGCAACTCCTTTGTCAACTTCCTTGCGTCATCAGCCACTGTCACATCAGTCATTTCAACCCGTTCGAGCATCACTTCAGTCTGGACCACCTCTCCTATCTCGCAATGGTCCATACCGCCTCACCCCCAATAGATACGTCGAGCCGTAAGTGGAGTCGAATCGCTGGATACTAGATCCCAACTAACTGTTTAGACAAACAAGCACAGCTAAGGCTGGCCCAAGTCGGGGAAGTGCGCAGCCGATCATGCACAAGATCGACGGACAGATGTACCAAGTGAGTTCTTCGAAAGTCAAGCTCCAGAAGCACGACATCAGGTATCCCTTTCCTTATTCTCGTTTAGAGCTGACGGGCATAGCTTGAACCTATTCGCCAAAGTGGTGGTGGTCCAAAGTCGCAGTATGATCGTCCGCCTTCCGCTGCGACACGATTCGTATCAGGCTACGTACAACCCTTATCAACTCGAATTAGTTCTTTTGACAGATCATCAGCCATTGCAAGACACCCGTCAGATCAGGATGTCGCACTGCCCTCGGTTGAGCGTGAAATAATTGATTTAACTTCGCCTCGGCGTATTGCAGTACACCAGCAACCTGTCCAAAGTCATGATGCGCCAACCAGGTCATATGATGAGATGCCTGCACACAAGCGCATGGTTTCTTTCTTTCCTGTGGGTGACGAGAGATCCTATTCTGAGTCATATACGAAGCGCACGAAGCCTGTATATCGTGAGGAAGCTTACTCTCATACTCATCAAAACGGAACATTTGAGTTCCCTTCGAACCCGCCGCCACAGCATGCCATTGATTTGACAGCCAGTCCGAATGGCAGAGGTCGTCTTCTATCCTTACGCTCGATTGCGGCTGCTGATTCGCGTGGACATTATGGAGTACCAGCAGGTGAGCCGTCTCGTTCGTACATGCCTGATAATAGGCTGTATGAGAGACGCGCTCTTCCAGCTCATGACTACATTCCATTCCAAGACGGACAGCAGCCGTTTCGAGCAAAAGGAGAGCATGCGCGTTACACGAGAAATGGAGCCCGCTACGGCGAATGAAGTACTTGACGCCCAGTATTAGCGATGATCGATGGAGTTCTTCGGTTTTTCCTTCGGATGATACCCATTTCTTTCTGTCTCGCACGCATCTCGTACGCCTCTCTAGTACATTTCTCGAAGAGCCTTCCTTTTCGTACCTTCTGTGTGTCACCCGAGAGGACTACATCACTGGGATATTCCTCCATTGCATATTACAATGCAAGGTCCAGTTGCAAAACGATACTTGGTCTATCATCACACGATGGACAAACCATTAATGAGAAGACGCGTCAATTATTGACAGCCAGGCGTAACTCAGGATATCTCCTACATGGAGAAAGTTCGCATGTATGATTATTCAAAATGTACCAGGAGGTACATACATAGAATACAAAGATCGTGTACAACGACTGTCTCGTCTGTTCTCCTTTGATGTTTCGTGCTCATCTATCTCTTCATTCACTTCTTCTTGAGTCACGTTGACAAGTTGATAGATTATGAGAGAATGATATTAGGTACTCTGAAGCCACAGATACCTCTGTTGAGTATTCGTTTTGAGAACGTTTGCATTGTGCTCAGCAGCATACTTCTGACTACAGGAGATATGTTGAGCTGTATTTTATCCTGTTTCCTTCACCCCTGGCATTGGTACTGCTAGTGCCGCTGGTGCCTTGACAGCACTAGCGTCACCACACTCCCGCACATATGTAGAAGGCCTTCTGTCTGACCTGTAGACTACACTCTTCTCCCATTCCACGAGACACGCATAAAATACTGATAAGTACACATGCATGCGATATAGAAGCCCGCTATGGAAGTAGCCACGTCAAGAATGGAAATTGGTGCTGGAGATGTGGTAGCTTTATTCATAAAAAATTGTGTAACCGAAACTCAAGTAAATGCGTTGCGTGCAAGCATAACAACTGCCCACAAGGGTCGATTTTGTCCTAGCACCGACGCTCTAATCCAAAGGCCAATACTCGTGAATCCCCTTCTGGGTCTTCCACCTCATGAACCAGCAGCAAAACGGGAAGAAGGCGGTATTCACCGCGCCCCACGCAATCAAAATGCCAAAGTCCAGCCCGAGTCTAGAGTGTAAGTCGAAGAGGATAGATCGGCTACCTTCGACGACTTTGTGCAAGCATTAGCTTAGTTCTGCTTGAACAATGTGCCAACGCGCGCAGTGAAAGCAAGGGGAGAGAAAAAGTAAAGGGGAGACTTACTAGAATGCAGCGGCCAAGCATAACCCCACCTATAAAACCCCGGCGCAATCTCAATGTCATAAAAGCTCGTACTAACATTCGTAATGACCCAAAAGATGAGAAACAATCCCATCCATGGCATTCCCACCAACATGGCCACGTTCTCGCACGCAAGACCCAATGCAATCATGCCAAAGAAATTCAGCATCCAGTAGACGACGAACGTACCGCTGCCATACGAGATGGGGTTACCAGCACTCTCGAGCGTAGGCAGTGTTTCGCTGGTGATGGGGTTGGTGTGTGAGAAGTTTATTTGAAAAGCGAGGGAGACAAAGGAGTAAGCCAACGAGAGCATAAAGTAAGCCGAGAGAGTAGCGCACCAACGCCAGAGAATGAGTTGGTGGAATTTGAGCGGTGGGTGTTCACCGGGCGTGACGTATTGCATGTGGATGGGCATGTAGAAGGAGAAGGAGAAGAAGGAGATTATTATCAAGTCTGCCAGATCTGTTTAGTAGAGTGTACACAAACAACGGAGAGAAAGAGCAAGGGGGACGAAGAAAAAGGATTCACGTACAGATAAGTCCAATAGACACAGCAGGAATAGCAGTATATGGATAAAAAGGCCGGAGGTTATACTCGGAGAAACCAATACTGGGGTTCAGTGCCTGTGGTACCTTCTGCATGCTCGATAAGATATCCGGGTTGCTACTCGCGTTCTGCAACACCATCTGCGCCCATGTTTGTCCGACCTGGCTCTGCGCCTGTGTCATCAATTGACTGATGATTGGGAACATGAAATCGAACCAATTCGTGTCGTCGCGCGAGTCCTGGTACACGAGTTGACATGCACCCAGAGGGTCGTAGCTCGCGTTTCCTGTCGCAATAGCAGAGTACAAGAGTGCACTGGCATTGGGGTTGATGATGATGGCGGCCCAGGCGTCAAAGTCGTAGACTGCTTGATGGACAGCGAAGGGGTCGTTGTTAAAGTCCGAGGCTGGGCGGATGCCCCAGCCAAGGGTTGGCTTGCCGCTACTGATTTGTTGCTCGACGAGTTTTGTGATTGTTGGGCCTACGAAAGGTGCGGTTCCTGTGTTGTCGTAGGGCGTAATACCGTCCATGTCTACGACATAGACGAGGAGGTGACTAAGTCTGTCTTCTACTTTGAAGAAGACGGCCCAGTATAAGGAAAGGATGGCAAGGATGAAGGCCATTAGGAAGGATGTTGTAATGATCCATTTTACCATGGCGCGGTTGCGGACTTGTCGTAGATCGGGGTGCCAGAAGCCTACTGGTTTCATTTCAGATTTGTCTTTCGATTGTCCTTCTTTCTTCCCATTTTCGGCTTCGTTGGGCGCCGTTTTCCCACGATTCGTCTCTGGGTATCCATTGGTGCCTTCTTCGGCGTTGATCTGGGCTGGGGGGCGGAGGGCGCGTGGCAGACGAATTCGGTTCACTAACTGTGATATTTGCGGCATGTTGTCAAGGCGGGAAGCACAACGGCGCTAAAGTGGAATTCCACGCAGGAATGTGCCTTCAAACTTAAAAAAAAATGCTTTCTGCGGTAGCGAAAAAACATGGCGGCCTTTCCTTTTATCAGATAGTAATTGGGCGAGGGAGATGTGACCGATGGTACAAAGATCTATGACGTACTGTTAGCTTTAGATCGAACGTGCCGTACATAGTGACGTTCGCGTACGCGAAACTCTAGCTTCATGAGTAGCTCCAGCTCCGCGGGTAGCAAACGCATTGTCTAGTGTCCGAGTAGCGACGGGTAAATAATCGTTTTTTCTTTAGCTAAGGGTATTGACTATTAAAATCTGCAGTTTCCGTAATCTCATTGATTGTGCAATCTCCTATTGCTTCTAACAGGCATCTACTGTCGGGGCATAACAAGCTCATCGCATACTCTTAATGGCAGGCGAGAAACCCCTCCATTATTTCATAACAAAGGAAAAGGGTATATCGTTCATTACAGGGGGTATATCTGGGGCAACGCGCCGCGCCCTTCTGGTCATCCATTTGTGTTCTCGTGCAATTCAATCTCTTCAGGCTGTCTTTAGTCGTTTCTGGCGTTCAATCTCGCAGCATTTCACTATCGTTCTTGTTGGTTGTTCAAAGATCCGGGTCTTCCTCTGTGGAAACCTCTGCTTCGGATAGACACTCGGTAAGCTGCATCATCCGGTTTCTGCAGTGTATGATGAAGATGGCCATGGCGATCGAATTCCAAACATCGTACCCCTCCTTTGCGAAGTCGAACATGGCAATTAATCGTAGCTGCGGCTGCTCCTTCATCTCGGTCGGTGGCGCATAACTGACGAAAGCCATGACGGAATGCGAAGCTGTGATGCCGTACAGTGTAGGGACTTCCGGTACGATTGCGTCACCACGCTGCTCGGCCTCTTCAATCTGTAAAGCTTCGTGCCATAGCTCGTGTAGGCGACCAAGCTTCTCGATCATCTTCTCCTCTCCAACGGATGGGTGTACGTGGCGGGAGAAAGTAACGGTGTGGAAAAGCGGAAGACGGGCCCAGAGGTGGTCAACCTTGCCGTCTTTCATGGCCCACTTGGTGTACGCCTTGGCTGCCTTGCCGATATGGAAGGCTGGAGTGCGCTTCGCGCGTGTGTGCCAGGCGTCGCGTACAAAGCCTCCGAGGTCGAAGAGCTTGTTGAGAGCGTTTTGCGCTGTTTACTGTTAGCCAAATCCTCCTTGGAGCCGAGCGCATGTCCATACCACTGTAGTCTGTACCAAAGACGGGCTTGATGAAAGCTTTGTCGAGTTTCTCGGTGAAAAGGTCTTCAGGCACAGTCTCAAAGTCGTTGATCCAACTGATGGGCAGAAGGGGCTCAAAGCCGCGCATACCCAGCTTCTGGAAGAGAAAGACAGCGTCTTCAGACCATCCCGCCTCGCGCAAGTCATGGCCTTGTTGATCTCGCTTTACCCTCTCAACCTCAACGTCAATCTTCTTGTGCTGCTCCATGTACGTCCCATCGTCTACCACCATGGTTTCCTCATTCGCATCCCACTCATCGATTGACGAACCCCCGACTTTGACGGCGGCCGAGTTGGGCGAATCCGGAAACAGAGTATTGCCTTCCAAGTCGTCGGAGAACATGGCGGAGGCAGGTGGGGAGGGAGGCAGAAGCGTCGCATCGAAGGCAGCTTGCTGAGGACTGTCTGACCGAGGCTCCTGTTTCATGGAGTGCGCATTCGAGTTCACTTGTTTTGTAGATGGTGTAGCCAGATGCTTGACCGGGGCTGAGTGCCTGGTGGGTATCGCAGGCTTCTTGAAAGCAAAGGGCTTCTCTCGCTTTTGCTGGGTCTTGCGCGGGCTTACATAGCTCCATAGATGATGGGTGATTCCGCGAAGGAAGGCCATGATGAAAGTGCAGTGAGTTGAAGGTGCTGAGCGGTCGCCTTTGTTTGCGTTGTGGTTGGGGGTTGTTGGGGGCCTAGCAATGGCTTGGGGTCGTAGCTTTTACTCGTCGATGCGGGTGTTGTTGTTACGGTGAGAGTGACGGTAAAGCGAACTCTCAAGGCCCATGCCACTGGACAAGTAGCGCCTTTGTTTCCTTGTGGCCTTGTTCCCGTGGTGGTGGCCTTTCAACATCAGTTGCCAAAAAGGGCGAGAGCGAGGAGTCATTGGTGAAAGAAAGAGGCTGCCTCAGTGTTGGCTGCTGCAGGGACTCGGGGCGCTGCCACGCTGTCACATGGCGTCTAACCGAGAATGGCTAGCTGGGCCAGTAGAGGATGCTGGATGCAGTCGCGGTGAAGATCTTATCAGATGCTGCGGCATCCCCCCACCAAATCTCTGGACCCCGCCAAAAAAGACTAATTAGAAGCGAATCATCCTGATCCTTCCAGCCTCGGTCTTGTTGGTGTTGCTCTCGATCCACAACGTCCAGAATGGCAGTCATCGAGCAAGACACGCAAGTTCCGACCCTTCGCAGCATTCTCGCCTCGGAAGCTGAGCCACTCGCCCGCCGATTCCGTGCCCTCTTCTCCTTGAAGCACCTTGCAGGCCTGCAGCCCCCCAGTGCGCAGACGGTCCCTGCCATCGAGGCCATCGCCGCCGCCTTTTCGTCGCCATCGGCTTTGCTCAAGCACGAACTCGCCTACTGCCTCGGCCAGTCTGGACACGATGCTGCTATTGCGCCCTTGAGGGGCGTATTGGAGGACAAGGAGGAGGACTCCATGTGCAGGCATGAGGCAGCTGAGGCACTGGGCGCACTGAGTGACAAGGGCAGTCTGGACTTGTTGCGAGCACTACGAGACGACCCAAAGGAGGTGGATGTGGTGCGCGAGACTTGCGACATCGCAGTGGAGCGTATCGAATGGGATAACGGGCTGCAGAAGGGACAGGAGAAGTTGAAGAAGAGGTATGTTTGTAGCGAGTCTGCATTCCATATGCACCCTAACTCGTGGCTAGCGACTTCACCTCCGTCGACCCGGCTCCGCCACTACCGCAGGGCGCTGAGAAACAATCGATACCAGAACTTGAAAAGACACTACTCGACACGTCGTTGCCATTATTTCAACGCTACCGAGCCATGTTCGCCCTGCGCGACCTCTCCTCGCCACCAGATCTTCCAACCGCAGTCCCAGCTGTGCAGGCTCTTGCCCGCGGCTTCAGAGACCCATCAGCTCTCTTCCGCCACGAAATCGCCTTTGTCTTCGGACAACTCTCGCACCCCGCATCCATCCCCAGTCTGACAGAGGCGTTGAGCAACACAAACGAGGCAAGCATGGTTCGACACGAGGCCGCAGAAGCACTGGGGAGTTTAGGCGACGAGGACGGCGTGGAAGAAACTTTGCGCAAATTTTTGAACGATCCCGAGCAGGTTGTGCGAGACAGTGTGGTTGTAGCGCTCGACATGGCCGAGTTTGAGAAGAATGGGGAAGTAGAATATGCCATTGTACCGCAAGCTGTTACGGCTTAAACAAGGAGAGGTACTGCATGCACCTGGCGTTTGGGTTACATAGAAATCGATGGCCATCATAGGTACAAGGTCCAGTTCAGTTGTTCTGGTTCCATCTGTAAGATATAAATCAGCATCAGGCCAAGCATCAATGTGAGGAGTGCATACTTGTGACCACATGCGCACTGGTAGAAAACGGTAGTTCCTTCGTCGGCGCTTCGCAACTGCTGTGTGTAGTATCGCACCTGCTCTCTTCCGCACTTTTCACATGGCAAGTTGATGTGAGTAGCAGTCTGTACGTCCTCTTCGGAAAAGGTCTGCACCTCGGATCTCTTTGCGCGCAAGACAGAAGGGAAGGCTGTCGGCTTGGAGACGGTGACGGTTGTCTTGGAAGATGTGTCTTTGTTGTGAGCTCCGCATATGCCACACGTCAGTACTACACTCTGCTGCTGGTTTCCTACGGATCCATCAAGCAGATTTCCGCAGTCGGTACAGAACACGAGCGATCCTGCGAGACCTTTAGCATATATGTTACATGGCAGTTCTTCGTAGAGTCAACACTGACCGATGGCTGACATGCTGGCTGAAAGAGCGTCTGGAGGTTGATGATGGGCGCTGAAGTCTACCACTGTATGTACTATGTAGAAAAAAGTGACAGGGAATCGCGACTTCCGCCGACCGCAGCCAGCTAGCCCCAAAGCGGCAGGCGGTGAGAACGCGTCGGCGCCGTAGTCACCACCCAATCCAACATGCTTTCTACTCAGACCCTGCGAACACAACAGCAGTGCGACGCCCCGAGCGCATCGCTTCTTTGTATGAAAGGCCCTCGGAATGACTCGGAGTGAAGGATTGGCTGCCGAGATGATGCGCGCCCAAATCACAGGATAACGAACAATCCATCTACCCTCACTACGGACCGGCACTTCGACGCTGTTCCACACCTTCAAGTCACTGCACAAGCACAACCGCCATGAACGGCAACTGGCATAATGTTAATGGAGGGGGCCTTCCGATCCGAAGGCCTCCTCCCACAGTGGATGAGGCTCTCCCGTATTCACCTTTTACCTCTATTATCCCCTTCTCGCCAGGTCAGTAGTTTTGCCTCACCTGCGCATCTCACTCGGCTGTCGCGCTCTCTCACCCGGCTGCCCTCAAGACTGATAGTCAACAGATATCATACCCTTTCCCGTTGCCGAGCCTCCTACACCACCCTCGACGTTGAGTTTAGACCAACAAAGCGCTGCGAAGAGGGCAGTGGCCATCTTGAACGACGAAGTCCAAGGTCAATCAACCGCTCAGCACCTATACGAGACGCTCAATCAGCTACGCAGTCTTCTTCACCGCGACAAACTTCCCGAATAGTGAGTTCTTCATATAGTATCAATTGAGAGCCCTCTCTAACGCCCTTAGTCACTTTAAGTCGATACCCCAACTAGCAAACCCTCCGCCAGATAGCCCCGTCAAGAATACGAATGGGAACGCCTCCAAGTACACACCTGAGCTCAGCCCTTTTGCGCGCATGCTTCTGAAGCAGACCGATGTATCATTCACGAGTAGGCTTCTCTGTCATTCTTGCCTGGCGTTTGCTAACATGGACAGCATTGAGCACCAGTACGCCCACGCCGCCTCGCGCGGAGCAAGCTCCTGCGAGGTCAAAAGCTCATTACCAACAAGCTCGCGCAGTGGCTCAGGCACCAGCAACGTCAAACAGCAACACTCAGGCACAAAGCGCAGGTCTACCATATCCACTTAGCACTCCTTCATCCGCTCCTAATAGCACTCCCGTACGCCCATCCGTGCGCCCTCCCGGCCCTGCGGTTATGATAAAGCCGGTGACTGGGGCACGCGAAGATTACAGATACATCGAGAATATACAGACACCTGGAAGCTTGTCACAGAAGAAGGACGACAGCCGAGCTGAAGGTGGTGCCGCCGTCCTAAGGCCTCATGAACGGGACATCGCTGACGGGAAGATCGAGCTGCTGAAAAAGGTCGTGGCAGATCTGACCGAAGACAAGGATGACCTCGACGGGCCACTGCAGTTTACCAAAATTATGTCTCCTGATGGCGATTTCAGCGTCCTCAAGCCACGATCCATGGATAATCTTTCTGAGAAGATTGCGGGAGTGGTTAGTCTCGGCCGCTTTGGTACGCTTCCTGTCGACTTGGTCATGCAAATACAATCGCTTCTTCAACCGACTGTCATGTCAACGATCAAGAACGGGCTCTTTTCACGCGATGACGGTACGGTGGAATTGAGCGAGAGTACTCCGTTAGCGAAGCTTGCCCTCAAGGCGTCTAAGCTTCTACTAGAGACCATGATTGAGGGCTACGACGACCATCGGATACGGCGAGAGGAGATCATCGACACTATCGTCGATCTCATCAAACTTGTCAAGGATGCGTGCATTATACCCATTGTCCAGTCTCGGCGGTCGGGGGAATCACAAGATTTGTTCAACACAGCGTCAGCTGTCAGGCAAGATCTGCAACCGGTGCTGCGCTTGTGTGGAGCTGTTCTTGCCCGCTTTGCTACACTTATCGGCAAACACAAACTGTCGGATCGAGCTGTCAACGCATTGGAATACCTGACGCTGGAGATCCTTGTGGAACAGAATAGCGAGCATGAGAAAGACTCAGTGTTTACAATCAAAAAATTCGAACACTTTCGACAGAAAGCTATGGACGTCCTTGCTCAGGTCTTTTCTCAACACTTCGATTTACGATTATCCATCCTCAGCGGCATCTTCAGCAATTTGGAGAAGCTGCCCGATAAGAAGGCGAGTGCTAGACAGTTTGTTTCTGCTCGCGAGCCATCTATAATGACCATATCAGCGCTCTTCATGCGTTTCGTTCAGGTGGTCGCGACGAACCCAAGTACTCGTACCACATTGCACATTGGCGATGTGGACGTCGCCGAGGATGAGGTCAGCGACTATGAGCCTGGCACTTTCTCTTCAAAGAAAGCAAAAAAGGGTAACCACGACAGCGCAATGGCGGCGTCAACTGCCCAGAAACTGACGAGCACCGCCACCAATACAGCCGCGTTCATTGCAGTGCAGCTTTGTGAAAGGGCCTCAAACACTTCCAAGTCAGGTGATAAACCATTTCGCAACCTACTCGATCTATTCATAGAAGACTTTTGCAATGTCCTAGGTTCGCCTCAATGGCCTGCTGCGGTGATGCTTTTGCAGGCATTGCTCGTCCGCATGTCAAATATACTCAAAGACGAAGAAGCAACAAAACATTCGGTAGTCGACAAGGATATGGCTCTCACAACAATGGCGAGGATTGGATGTGGTGTGATTGACTTCAAAGATCGCCTGAAGAAGATGAAGCAGAAACTGGATATCTCTCAATCCGATCTTTCCTCTCGGCTAGATCGTTTAGTAAATGATGCCATGAGCGATGATGTGAAAGAAAGGGTTAATGATGTGGATTTGTATGCGTTTGATGGACCATATCGTATGGTCATCGAGTCACTGGTCGATTATCTCGATTTGCGGCCATCACAAGAAGATCCGCACTTGGCCGCAGTGACAGGCTATTACATCAGTTTGTGGCTAACAGAAGTGTTGAAGTTATTTCCCAGAGAAGGCGAGGACAATCGACCGCTAGCAATCAGGACCGTCCAACAATGCCTGGAAAATATGATTATAGACTCCAAATGGCTGTCTCGAAAGTAGTAGGTCCTTTATAGGTCTCTTAACCAGACTACAGCTAACAGCGCTGGATAGTAACTTCCAATCTGTGTCAGACGACCAAAGCAAGATAGCCTCTGGCGTTATAACATTGCAAAGTCAGGTTTGCAGATACCTACCGAGCATTGTCACGTTTATGCAGCGTTATGCGCAAGACAAACACTCTTCAAAGCTTCGGACAAGAGGGACGACAGGATTGCAACAACTCCTAGATAAAGACCCACGTGTCATCTCCGAAAATCATGTTATTAACATGATACCCTCGCTGCGGGACAGCTCACCAATGGTACGAGAGGCGACGCTTTCTCTACTTTCGAACTGCTTGGCAAAGGAGCCGTCACTCGAACGCCACGTTTTGCCCCAGATTTTGGAAATGACTACCGATCTCTCAAACGGACCGAAGAAGAAGGCCATCAAGTTACTCAAGGACATCTATCTCCGGTCCACATCAAAGCAGAACCGATTAAAAATTGCTGCCCCATTGCTGCTTCCTTCACAAGATGACGAGAGCACGATTTCTGAGCTGAGCAGGAACGTCCTTGAGGAGATCTGGATGACGACTGCCAACCCCAATGCTAAGACTGGTGATAGTCAGGACAAACTCGATCGTGCTCAGCGAGCTTCGTTCATGGTAGACCTCGTCGAGTCTATCGATCGGAGCAGAGTGCACTTGGAGGCATTTGAAAAGTTCTTTGTGCATTGCTTGTCTCCTGAAGCCAAGCATCCGGCTATGAATCTCAAGATCTGCGGAGAACTTGTTGTGGATCTTATTGATGAAGTCATTGACCCCGGCAATGGCACAGACACGGAGTCCCAAGCACGTGTCATGAATGCACTTAGTGTCTTTGCAAAGACAAAGCCGACGCTGTTCAAAGTGGTCCATCTTAATCATCTTAAGCTATACATCAAGACTATCCAAGACACAGGTGACATAGCCCTGGTACAGCCAACGGTCGTTATCTTCCGGCATGTGCTACCCACCCTGTCTTCGCTTGAACAAAGTCTTGCGGACGAGATAAGGCAGAGCCTTATGCGCAACTTATCTAAGCTTGCTAGTTATGCGGCCCAAGATAGGCGTGCAAGTCGGGAGACGCTGCTTGACGTTATACACTGCTTGTGGGCGATCAGTGGAATGCCAGGTATGAACGCAGATAGGATATTTGTCCCTCTCTGTTCTGTCATCTGCCAGTTACGACCATTTCTACAGTGTGCTCAAGCGGAGGCTACCGAGCGGCGATTAAGTATACTGTCTTATTTGATCTTGCTCGGCACATTCGGTCAGGTCTGCAATGTTGATCAGCACGCGACAGCTTTCGTTGCGAGGCTTCGCAATATGCTTATCACACAGAATGCAACCCTTAAGACGCAGATGGAGTCGTTGTTCGACTCAAAGACCCCCACTCCCCCGTCTCTTCTGTTACTAGATACCGCCCGGCCTTTTACAATGCAGAACTGGGAGATCAAAATTCGAGAGCAGGCGTTGCGAAGCATGGGAGGCATCTGTCAACAGTCGCCTCAGCATTTCATGCGCAATGAAGTTCAAGAAGTGGTCAAGCAGGTCTTCAAGAATGAGGGCAATGACTCACTAAAGTACATTGCGCTATCCTTCATTAGAGAATTCTTCTCAGCCGCTGAACGACGCTCTGAGACTGGTGCGCAGATCGCAGTCGGAAAAGGAGCCATCACCGGCTCCAAGCGTTTGGAGTCATCATTCACAGCCACTGGCAATGACCGGGCTTCGCTACAGCTAGCTCAGACATTCCTGGAACACTTCATCAATGCAGCATTTCGAAACAAGAACGAGCTTGCCGTCATTGCGACAGATATCATTGCCAGTATAAGTCGACAAGGTCTTGTTCACCCGAAAGAATGCTGCACTGCGCTTGTCGCTTTGGCCACCTCACCTCTGCTGAGTCTGGCCCAGGTGGCTGGTGATGAGCACAAGCGAATCCATGAGAAGCAAGAATCGTACCTGGAAAAGGAATACATGAAAGCCATAAGACGGGCTTTCGAATACCAGCGAGACCTATATGGTGATCCTCATGGGATGGTAGAAGCTACCCACACTCCCAAGCTTGCGAAACTCCTCGAAGCACTCAAGAGTGGAAAGAAAGCTAGTCTCAAGAAGTTTATCGTCAACTTCTGTAAGCAGGTCGATTTTGACTTTGATGAGTTGGATGCTAGCGGCACAATACCAGGACACGTCCTATATGCTCGTTTCTGCTTGGAGAACCTTGCTCTGCTTGACTTCCCACACTTCGAAGAGATAGCTGTGTTTCTCGGTGCAGTCGAGGCAATGGTTCTCAATACAACTGGACCAGCTGTGGGACTGGTCATTGAGGATGAGATGCCGAAGCACTATATGAATGTGGAAACACCATTGCATCAGGACATGTCTCAGCAGCAGCAGCAACCACAGTTTGCAATTGGACAGATGAGTGGTGTAATGTATCAATCGCTAACTGTGGCCCCCTCCTTCCCTAGGCTGATACCGCCGAGCATTGACGATGACCGTCTTCGCAAGATTACTGCAGCTTGCATGATCTTGCAGATGGTGTGGGAGACGCGAACCTTTATTCGCCGGTGCTACACGATCAAGAACAACGGGCCGATCCCCCCAAAGGATTATCCAAAGCCTGCAAGCCGCAACAACTTCATCACTGGCAAGGACCTATGGGAACGCTTTAATCCCATTATGCGCGCTCTCGACACGCGTGAGAGTATGATAAAGCATTGCTACGACTTTGCAGAGCTGCTGGATGTAGATCGCGACATCTTTGTTGACGCAGAGGGTGTTGACACTCTCGGTGCAGGCTACGAGACGCCAAATGATGAGGGTGACAATGGTACTTCGTTCCCTACCAGCGGTCGCGGCAGGAAGAGGAAGAGCAATGTGAACTTGAGCAACACACCGAAGAAGGCGAGAAGTAGAGCAAGCGGGTCGAAGAAGAAGGGTAGGAATTCTAAAACACCTGATGGCGATGAGGACTCCGATTAGGCACCGTGAACCGCATCAGCCTCGGAAACGACAACGGGCCCATACCCGGCGAGGAATGATCACAGGCTGAGGAGACTACATACGCTCGAGTACGACATTGTGGCAGTATATCAGATACCTCTTCCTGGTCTCTGTGTGGGAAGATTGGACGACAGGGGGGTTCCATAGCATCTGCACGGCGTTACGTGGGGAAATGTACTGCATTGATACCCCTTAGCATCTGGGACTGGCGTTTTTTCTCATTATAAAAGGATCAACTATCTTGATCTACTTGGCAATGTGGAGGAGGCGTCGCCATTTCCTGGTAGGTATATAGGAGATATTCTATGCCATGTCTCGCTTTGAAAAATAGAATCCTGTGTACTTCAATACCACTGCAAATCGGCTTTCAACCCGTGCAGGTACCCGCTCCACCACGATTAACGACCAAGCTCCCTCCCTGGCAATGCCTTCTTAGCAAAATCTGCCGTAGAAGTTAGGTGTGGTACCGTATATATCTATCCAATCAATTCGAGATTTTCACATATACAGCTACCCTCATCTCAAGAGCCTCAATTGACACCCGAAAAGCGACATCATCTCCGCGATTGCAGCTCCTTCCTTCCTGCAAGCCGTGGCCATGTTGGCTTCTTTCGCCTGTACCCGTGCCGCTCATCCTTTTCGTATTGTCACAGTATGACATATGTCCATTACCTACGGGCCGTGAAACTATAAGCGGCAGCGCCGTATGTACCTCGCGCCGCCACGACCGTGACCTCCATCCATGATCGATCGCCTTTTGCAAATGCTTTCCCTGTTCCTTTCTAAAAAAAAAAAGAAAAAAGCTTAATCTTGCAGTACCAAGAGAGCCAAATCCTGTGGGCGGGGATGGTGGTTTGCTTGTTCGTTTGCACATCTCGTATACGGAAGTATGTGTGTGTGTGTGTGTGAAGAATGTCGTGAAAGGTTGCTGATTGGTGGATAAACATGGACGAATTACCTACCTATCATTAGCTTTTGTGGCGTTTTGCAGCCGTTGTGTTGCGTACGCAGTCTGTTGGGAGATTCAAGGAAAAGGTAGATATGTTTCGGATGGGCACGGCCAAGGGAGTTTGGGTTTGGGGTTTGGAAGAGAGAGAGAGAGAGAGAGATCCGACATTAGGTGCGGGGGGTTGTGGAGATTATGTGAATGATGTAGATATGCATGTTTGAGATGATAGTCATGAAATAAGTGAGTTACGTTGAGGTTGATGGGCAGCTTGGGAGAACTGCTTGGAAATCACAGGTTTTGCTGGAAAAGCAAAGTATCTGTGGGATTGGGTTAAACGGTTGTGACGAGTAAAGAAAAGGCAATGGTGACAAAACATGTCCTCCCTCCTTTTGGACACTACAATCTTTGTCTGGAAGTCCAGGGCGGGAAAAGAAAGCAAAACGAATATCACTATGCAATCTCATGCAAGGGCTCTTCTTGCTCGTATGTACACTGCCATGGCAAATTGATGGCTGTAAGTTCTCATATTGTTTAGCTCAGGTGGAGGGGCAGCTGGTTCCGCTGATGTCATATAGATAGATCCCTTGACTAAATCTGAAACTGGAGAAAAGAGTACCAAGTGCTCACGTCGTTCACAGTCATCGTTTTACAAAACACATACACACACACACACACAAGGCTCGGTGCCACATGATGAAACAATGGATGCCGAAATCCTATATTTGCTAGGCCTGCCATATCAATGCTTGAATGCATTTGTGGGACTCCTAAAACACAGTCTCGGCCTTCATCTTATTACCTCTTTCGCCAATTAGGTACTGAATCCGTCCCTGTAAAGTGCCTCGAAATTGCTGTGCATGCTCGTATATCCTCATGATAGTCGAGAAGCCAACACAAGTCGCTATTGCTGAGCATGCAGATCCTATAGTGCTACAGTATAGTCTGTAACCTCACATATATGCCTATAGCCTAGCTTCTAAGAACCTAAAGAACCCCAACCTTAAGGCCACGTTACATTGCTATGTAGCGGCTGATGTGTATTCCCAAGCCTTTTTTTTTCTCCTTTTGGCACACTGATTGTATATGTATGAACAGTAGCTCATGCCGAAATATGTTGTCAATGCAGTCATATCACGGTGTGAATTTTCACTGTCTAGAATCGAGTCTAGGAGCTTGACTATAGTTACGAATGCGGAAAACGTTTGGACTGGCGCTTCTGTGCGCAGCGATCCTCCTAGCGCCAGGGTCCGACCCTTGTACGGTACGTACGGAAATCATGCTTCGCTGCATTGTTACGCATGATCTGGTTGCGACGGTCAGCCAGCCTTTGACTTGATAGACGCGGCTAAGTTCACGAGCTTTACCCCTTTCAGCGTTTTTGCCCTCTTTTGAAGAACGTCCCCGCAATTGCAGGATCTTCCCATGACTTGGTACAGAAAAGGCAGAGTCATGACAATTGCTTAACTGCTCAATTGTGTGTCATGCGAAGACGCAAGAAAAAGCTTTGGTTCGGAAAGATTTGTCGAAATCCGTAGCCGCACATGGGCGACAGGGCCGAAGATCCATGAACCTGTGCATTTATTGCACATGTTTCAAGGATGACACACGAAAGGGTCCCTTACAAACTGGGTTCACGTACCTCGGAATCACAGTTAGTATGTGGAGAGTTGGCGTGGCTAGTAGTCTGGTGTCTGCTGTACTATAGTCGTGCCATGCGTTGTCGTGTGACAAGAGTGCTTGGTACGCGTTAGGGCCTGGCTTTTACATCCGGATTCCGATGCGATGGTATAAGTGAGTATCGAACCAAGGCTGCTTACCAGTACAATCCCAGTCGATATCTGCCGGGCCGATGGTATACCGATATTGTGAGGCCTTACAGGAACCAGACTGCATTTCCCTACGTCATTCAGCCATTCCAGAAACCGCCTTCTCTCAGAATCGTTCACGAGTGGATTGAGTGCGAGAAGGAAAGCGAGGAATGCTACTAGCGGGAACTTCCACTGTACGTGCGAAGCGAGCCTCACTTGAGTGGGCCAAATGTAGTCCAGAGCGGCCGGCACAAAGTCTTGATGCAACCATTATCAAGCCAATTATCAATGACGAAACAGCATGATTGGCTGAAAAAAGATATTTGGTTAATAATTGACAACAACAAGTGATAGCTGGCGTTTATACTGCATTAGCGACGGCTGCGTACTGTCGAGATTCTCGGAAACAGGAGCTTTCTGCACGTGCTAGGGTCGTGCCGTGGTTGTATTTTTTGAAGTGCCATGTACTTTTGCGTACCGCGTTCGTCTGGTGGCTTCACATGGCATGAAGGCGCTTACTTGGGGCCAAGGTGTCTGCCTATCAGGCCAGGGCAGAATGAGCGTACGAAGTACAGCACTCACTCATTCGGAAGAGGGTGCTGGCGGGCGATATGCTAGTCTGGTATGGCTGCATGATCAGATTTCAGTCTGACATATGGTGCCAGGATGCTCCGGTGGATATCGAGCAGGGACCAGGGAGTGCTCTTAGCTCAGATCTACACTTACTTACTACGAGTACAAGGTAGCGTGCCGGTGATTCCGAATGTAACGTCCATTGCTGTCTTTGATTGAAGCATGTTGTGTAAATCTTCAGCGTCGCAGGTTGGCGGTGCGAGGCCAGCACTGAGCATGTGAAAGCATGTCACTAGGCGGAAGGATCGAGATGTTCGGGACGACCCTCCACAAGGCGAAGGATGGCCAAAACGCCAAACGCGTTGATCGGTGGCCTGCAGTGACTCGCACGCCGCTTAGCTCAGTGTCGCGCATGTAGGATTTTGTCGCATCTGTGTCTGTATCTATATCTGCTCGACCTGATCGATTTCCCATGTCATAGGTCGAGTCGAGTCGAGCGTCGATACGGCACTCCTTAGGCGTGCTTGTGGCTGACGGCCGCCTTGACTAACAAAAGTCTTCCCTCCACCTCCACCGGCTAATGTCGTAAAGCGGGCCTAAACGGTTGACGATGCATTCCCGCACCCATGCTGTTCCTATAACGGTCAACCCTGCGCGCAACGACTACCGAGATCTAACAAATAACACACAAGCACAAGCACGAGCAGCGAGCACGCAAGCGTCAGGGAGCTTCCTCGGGGGTACATACAACCGAGCTGCAACCAGTGAAGGGGATATCCATGTGCCCGAGACAACCCTACCGACCACGTTCCCCACATGCTGAAATGTCGATCAGCTATGCACTACATGCCTACTACAGTACAGTAGGTAGTACATGTATGTAGGTCGCTTCAGCCTGCTTGCTTGCTTGCGCCCGACTACTGCTACTGTTCATTGCGTGCACTTCGTTACCATTGTAACCACCATCGCATGTCGTCTCTTTCCCGCCATAGGTAGTGGGAGCTCGGGAATCCTTCTAAGCCAAGCAAGCGCATACATTGCATATTGCATGCAAGCCTCACGCCAGCCGCACGCCATCTGCATGATTCAGAGCCTTCACTTCCGAAATCATCTAGTCCGACATGTCGTCGTCCGACATGACCTCGGAGCAGCACTGGAACATTGACGTGATATACCTCCCCAAGACCGCAGCACCCGCTTTCCGACATCCGCGTGTCGCCACGGGATGCGCACATCAGTCAAAGAAAGCGCGATCCGTCCTGCTCACAAGCAGGCTGACATTCCGCAGTGTGGCTTCGACTTGAACGTTGAACACCGAACAGCCAGTCACCGTCGACTTTTGTTCACCGTATTCCGAACTTCTGGCACCCACGTTTGATTATATAGAAACGTCACCATGCACGACAGACGCAACCCCTTTGGCCCGCAGAGCGCAGAGCGCAGAGCGCAGAGCGCAGAGCGAATTCCACGTGCTCGTTCGGTTAGTTTCGGTCTTCTCTGCATTCGCCGCCCGCTCGTACGATTGTGCTTGCGGTACCTGCTGGTTTTGTGGCGTCTTTCTTTACTTCTCCCCCCAGGGCATACCCTTCATGTCCATCTAAAGAGATTGAGTCCCTCAATATCGCGAGGCTTCCAGAGACGCGTGAGAAGATGGAAAAGGCATGGCGTGCGTTGTATACACATAGGTCGAGATCATGGTGAAGAGAATGCTACATCTTGGTGGCACACGTAGCTTTGCCCCGAGAAATACTTTTGGTGTCACCACAATTCAATCCGGGGCGGTTAGGTCTCTGTGCCCAGGCTCCGCACAGCTGTAGCGGAGAATAGTGAGGAGACTCCGGTGCTGAGGTGTACGAGTGATTGAGGGGCATGGATCTGTCTCTATCAGGAAAACTTATATCACCTACGGAAGGCATCATCCTCCGACACTTAGCAGCCGAGCCCATGTCCCACGCTAGTAGAAGCAGCTGTTTGGAGCTATCGATGCGGTGGTCTTGAGTAGCAGAAAAAAGCCTCGTGGCTTCTTAAACCCTAAAGAGCTGGCTGATCGTATGCCAGGGCTCAGGCTGCAAGCAGCGGGGAAAACAGGGCCCTTCGGGATGGGGATATGCGGGAGGTCACTGACCCGTAATGGCCCAGGTTCCCTAGTCTTAGGCTGGCCAACCGCGACACCTTACCAAGGTCTCAACAGATCTGGGGTGCATGGCAGGAGCAGTAAACGTCGTTGGCATTCTTGTTGAGGGACCGGTAAAGATGTCTCCATATCTGATTCTGTAGCTCTTGGAGGACAAAGTCTTACCTGATTGAGAGGGGAGAGGCTGTCACCACCTACTCGCCCTCCCGTACTGCACAGCTGCACAGTTGCACAGTGCACAGGTCGAACCATATGTTTGCGATGATGTCATGGCGTGCGTGCTGTGTGAAGATGGATTTGTACTTGCTGCAGCCCGCTCACCTCGAAAAGCCTATGTGAAACGTGAGTTGAGAAGGTGGTGGCATTGTTCTGGGGTAAAGGAGAAGTAGAGAAGACCGGGTTAGGATCTTGGACCGCGAAGCCGAGGCTGCCACCATGAACAACGGGTCAGGTCACGTTGCTCCTTGAGCATGCAGGTATTGGCCGCATGCCTTGGGATGAGTAGTAAGCGCCTTTCGGAGCATGGTCTTTCCCCACATGCCGCGTTGGCTATGACAGGTGTGCCCTATATTTCTCGTGGCCCACCAGCTGCAAGTCAACACGCCTTTATCGCCTTGGCTCGGTTGTAGGGTGGTGAGAGGTGATGGACTGTAGTACCTCTGTATGCTTTTCGACTTCTCGACTGTGGTAAGATATCAACTTTGCGATATGCGTGGGTCCAAAGCCTCAAACCATAAACTTTAAACATGGACCAGAAGACGGGGAAAAGTTCCAGAGGCATGTCACTGGAGCCGACTATACCCGGTGATTGTGGTGCAGTCTTCTATCGCGTGGCGCTCCGCTGTCCGGTGTCGCGCACGTAACGAATATCAGCTTTGTGTCTCTTTTCTAACATGTTTGCCTGGGGAGTAGCCATGCCATGTTGCGTGCAAGGTGGAAAGCACTCAAGTGCCGAATTATTGCCTAGCCACTATTTGACACAAAGTCTCGAAGCGGACGTAAGGAGATGAAGGGTATAATGTGCATCGGGTATAGGTATCGAAGTTAATACCAAGACCACCATGCAAAACGGCCCATGCGCTTTTAGAGAGAAGTTGTGGCATGTACAAGGGGAAAAGGAGTTGTCAAGGGGGTTGGGTGTGTAAAAGTTTGGTACCAGAAACGCCTTTTCGCTGCCATCGCGCCGCAAGGCCGAACGCCAATATCTGCAGGGGCGGGAAGGCGACTTCCAAGTGCCGAAACCCGTCCCGCCAGTATACTGTACAGTACAGCTACGTCAGACCATCCACGGCCCCTTGCAAACGCCAACACCCAATTCATGCACCATGTGCGACCTGTGCGCCGGAGGAAAGGAAGAGAAGAAAGAAAAATAAAAAAAATAAACAGAAGATGAATCCAAGTTGCAGGTGCAGGAGCTGCGTGCGGGGTACAGTACATACAGTACACGCTAATACAGTACAAGGTACAGCGAGGTCAGGCATGAGTGGGGTGCGAAAGGATGCAAGATGATTGTGGAAGAAGATGGGTAAGAAGATGGGTAAGAAGATGGGTAAGAAGATGGGTAAGAAGATGGGTAAGAAGATGTGGATCAAGTGTGGTTGTGGTGAATGCGACTCATAGTGCGAGCCCAGTGCCGTCACCGGTCCAGCGGTAGAGGCTCAACATCTCCCTGCGACGCTGCTGGGCAAGCTCTTGATGTTCGTCCATGGCGCGGCCCCGCACCTGCTGCAGGGCCGACCGCATCACCTTTCGGAAGTTGCGCTGCGGCTATTTGTTAGCACACGCTCGGCTAAACTTGGCCAAACACACAAACACTCAAACAACTCACCTGGTATTCCGTGTTGAGCGTCACGATGCACGCCTCATGCGCCCGGACAATGACTTCACATGCTCGCACTATGTTTGCGCTGGCGTCGCCTTGCAGCTTGTCGGCAATGAGGAGCAGCAGGAAGCTGCCCTGCAACAGGTAGATGCCAAAGAAGAACGGCATGAAGCTGAGATCCGGGTCGTATTCGAGGATCTCATTGAGTGCTTCCGCCGCCGCTACCGCATGGCCCGTGGCTTCGACGAAGCTCTGCGAAGATATCCAGAGGTCGTTGTCGTCCAGCAGCGAAATAGGGTCCCATTTGCCATTTAACAAAATGTGCAGTGTGTGCATGACATGTGTGCCATACGCCTCCACAATCTTGGCATGCATCAATGATTCCTGTGCTCTCGACACTGTCGAATTGACAGATCGAACCGAAGGTGTGCCTGCGTGCACCGCCTCTTCCGCATTCGCCGAATGGACGGCACCATTGCGAAGCTCCTGCAGCGATCGCCCATAGGCATCCAATTGCTGCCTGATTTCACGCCCATGATCGTCCCAGTCCGTCTTGGTACCGAATCGGGGATGGTTGCGAGCATGATAGACGTCTGTGATTTCTCCGAGCATCGTCATCAGAGGAAGGAAAAATCCGAAAATGGAGTGTCCGGTGCACTCGAAAGCAGGGCCTCGTCGGCGAAATGTGGAATCTGAAAACGATTGAGCGGAGACCTCGAAGAACTCGCCAGATTGCCATACGTTATCCTCAAGTGGCTGCAGGAGGCCCGAGCACTCCACGTCGAGCAAAGACAGAGGTCGATTGTAGCATAAAGCTAGGTGGCTGTTTAGCAATCAGCGTGTGTTGACGAAGCGCTTGGCTGTCGGCATGTGTCGGCCAGCGTCTTTTGGTGCGTGGTGCCACAGATGAACCAGGTGGCTTACCGGTCAACAGTGAACAGGAGCCACCATATACGCCGCCGCTCTTCTCTTTCTTCTTCACTATAGTCCATGGGCGAGTTTGGGCCAGTCGGGTACCGTCCACACATGTGTTCCGCATCTACGCCTCTTGTCGTGTCATCGTCGTGAGGCTCGGGTGGAGGTGTTACAGGCACCTCCTTGCCCAGCTTGAGTTCCCTCGCCAATGACCATGCAGCATTCCACCAACGGAGGGATGCAGCCTTGTACTCGCTTGCTGAAATGACAATGGCTAGGTGCATATAAGTCGCTACATCGTCGATACCTCCAGGTGCTCCCGCTATTGCATCTCAAATTAGTTCTTGGGCCAGAACCCTGTAGTTTCATATCTGACTTACGTAGACCTATTTCCGAGTCATGTGTAGGCATGACAAAAGCTCCCATGCTAGCACAATTCACCATACCGCCATTGTTGAACGTTGTACGACTACAGTCAGAACCACCTGGCGTCTGATGTACAAGAGGTTTCAAGAGGCTGATAGTCAGGTTGATCAGCTTCTCCGATAGCTGACTTCGTGCTGATGGCGACGATGACAAATATGGTGACTCGCTCGTCAAGCAGCCAATCCATAGAATACTGGCGAGCAGTGCCGGGCTGCATACGCGCGGACTGTTTGTTCGAAGGAACGATCGCTTCCGGAACACGTAACCGAGCACATATGGAGAGACGGGTTGCATGAAAGCTGATGAGGAACTCTCAAAGTACAGCTCTAGTAGGTCGCAAGCCAACGGTAGTGGCATCATATTTGCAATATGTGGGACCAACGGCTGCAAAACGGGGTACCTGAGTTGCCGGGAGGGATTTTGGTGTGGTGCACCAGAGTACAATGTCGTCGAAGGCGAAGGGATCATCCAACCCGGGGATCCACCAACTGGTGATTGAGTCATATAGCCCATATTTGACTGTTCCTCTGGCATCCTAAAGGGATTTGGCGGTACTTGTGCATGTGTGCTTTGCGGGCTTAGCATGCTGTACGGGCTGTCAGAATACTCGATACCGCGGTCATGGGAAGAAACGCCAGCATGCATTCCTGGTTGCATCATCTGGAGTGGTGACTGGTATGAGAGGTTTCGATGGTATTCTTCCATGGATGTGTATTCGGCCATGGGGTTGTGCACAGGAAGTCCTTCCGTCCGGATCCGGTGTGGTTGGATGGGCTGCATAGGGTGCATGTTATCGTTCATCTGATGATGAATGTCCACTTCTGGAATTGTGTCAATAGCGCTCAGGCTCATCGTCCTGTTTGGGTACATTGGAGTGGCGTCCATGTCTGCTCTTGTCGTCGCAATGCTGGCTGATCGGCCTGGAAGATCCGGAAGAGCTCTTTGGCCTTCAAGAAGCTTGGGGCTGGTGGCTGGATTGGATTGGACACCTTTCTCTGAGACTTCTGGAGTGCTAGACTCTTCAGATTTCGGTGCGCTGCCCCCGGTAGCGGCGGCGGCAGCAGCTTGCTGCTGAGCAATGTCCTTTCGCGATGCTTTTCCGCGCTTCTTTCGCTCACGTATGTACTCGCACGTCAAGCCAAATTCTGACCTTGTGTTAGCCAAGCTGTCAAACACGGTACCGTAGTCCTTGGGTAAACGAGAAATGCACGACAGCGTTAGCCGCTTGACCAAGGACCACTAGCAGACACTTCAGAAGCGTGCCGGAGTTTCAGTGTTTCTCCAAAACGTACCTATACAATGCGCACACTGGCCTACATGTCAGTCGGCTGGTCGAGGAATTGAGGTGTGAGAAAGGCTCACCGATTGTCTACCATCACACTTGGTGCGTAGTTGATTACATTGGTCACAAGCCCGACTGATTCTGCGTCGTACCGGTCCAGACGTCGAATTGCCGCGACCCGATCGCTCTTGCAGCATATCCCGTTGGTTGCGAGGCGCTAGAGGGCCGCTGGCGTACGGCAACCGATGGTCCTTGACAAGTGACTTGCCGTTGGACAGTACATGGCGGGTTTGATGAAATTGCAAAGCTGCGTATTGCGATGTGTGAAGAGTGTCGAGGGGCGAGGGTCCCATGTGCGGGGCATCGAGATGGTGATGCTGATGTTCGACCATGTTCGGCGCGGGGATGTGGCTGAAGGCCGAGGGGTACTGGTGGAGATTCGTGGAAAGCATGGCTGCGATCTACCTACGGTACGGTACTGTCGTCTCCACCAAAATTCCACCACTGGGGAGCAAAAGTTCAAGTCAAGAAGAAGAGGAAGAGCAAGCGGATGAGGATGAAGAAGATGATGTCGTCTGGAGCAAGACTGTCAGAGGGCGTGGCAACGGGCGTGGCAAAGGGCGGAGAACCGTCGACGAGGCTGAGTGAGTGCTGTCAGCGCTGGGCTGGGGTTGTGTCGTGAAGGACGTCCAGAAGATATGCAACTCATTTGTCCAACCGTCTTGCTCTCGGTGCGCCTGGGGTAGGATATAGCACTCGGTTACTACTGCCTCCGCTTGACGCTTCAGCTTAGCGGACGTGGTGGGCTATAATACCGCCTGTCCAGTGCCTGGATGTGAGGTGCAGGGTGACAATACCGAACTGACATGGGCAGACCTAGCCTTTTCTCCCGAACCAGCTGCTTCGTGCGTCAGAGAGGCCTCTGGCCACATGCTGCAAACGAGATGGGCAGCAGGGCACGCAGGTTCGTTCGTGCGTGCGTGCGTCCAGGAGTCGAACATGGCCGACTTGCCTTCCGTCCGCCATGGCCAGTTTGAGCAATTCACCCCTGCCCGACCAGGGGCCCTTCTGCACACTAACATTCCACGTTGAGCACAGTCCACACAGACTTGCTGCATCGTCGGTGCCGCGGACTTGAACCGATGCATCCCAGAAGGCGCGCCGCGGCTTGTCTTCTCAATCAAATATCATATTGGTTGATCGGTGCCATCCCGACCCTATAAGCGACAGTCCTAAGACGAGTGGCGCACCGATGCCGGCCCAACAAGTACCTGGCCGTACCTACCTGTACCCACGGCCCACCCGTTACTCTACTACCTTGTCCGCTTCCCGTTGCTGAGCGATCAGAAGCCTGTTGGGCTGGTGATTGGCGACCGCCCGCCCGCGCTGCAGTGCGCCCGTTAGCAAACGAGCCGCTGACAGCGTGGGACCTGGCAGTCTCCGCCCATCACCCACACCCTCTTCTACCGTGGCGGGATAGCTAGTCGCCGCCCCAATGCACGTTCCCTGGCTCGCGATGCAGTCGACAGCCAGCGCGGTCCGCCATCGTGCCATTGATCGCATACGGCCCTCTCGTACCGAGAACTCCGCAAGAAGCCCCCGCAGAGTGACACGTTGAAAAGACTGGTCGCGGACGCTTCGACTACCACTTTTCCGAGAACTGCTACCCTGGAGTCAATTCGCCTACATATGTCGAAGCTGTAGAGCCTTAGCGGCGGATGCACAAAAACAGTTTTTCATACCGACTTCGCTCATGTCTTTTATGAACCTCTCCACATTCAGCCACGAGTCGGGACCTCCACCTGCAGTACCAAGTAGACGAAGCGAGGTACAGTATGCCAAGCAACGTTTGCAGGTGCCCCCATCGCACAAATTCTGGTCCATAACACGCTGATCACGTCCATGACTAGACTGTCGTGGCGTGTTCCTGTTAGCTACGCATGACTGCAGTTCTTCCTTCGAAGCGGGTGGCCCCAGCGACATCGAGCCCACCCCGCCACGGGGCAACCGGCTCCACTCAGTAGGACGTACTACATATGTAATGTTTGTTAATTATTTAGTACCTAAGTGAGGCGTGTCGCCTCGGCCTAGAATCTAGATTGATTATGACTAGTTCAGCAGCTTGTCATAAACTCCAGAGTTCAGCATCACGAAACCACTAGCTAACCGACTTTGACAGTGGATGTAGGCGAAGAAGCTGTGAAGTAAACGGACCATTCATCGTTCTGGCCATTAGCCGCTGTCCACCGTGGATTCGAAACACCCCTCTGAAATTTAGTCCATGCTCATGACTAACACAGTCATCACAATATTGTGATATTCTGTCCAGCGAGCACAATTCGTCTTCATAAGACAAACTTCTATTCTCTTCTTGTTTTTTAGTCAAGTGTCATCATTTTTGCCTAGAGTTCCCCGTGCTTCTTGTTCACTGCTAGTTCAACGACCCTGTCTATCAAGCCCATGTGGTGAGATTGCCCCCCACATCGATGTTCAAAACTCTTGATAATGATAGGTCTATTCGTAAAAGCACAACCCAGGTATTAATGCCAGTTACCGGGACTGTAACAGCAAAAAGAAAAATAATCCCGGCTACGTGAATTTGGTTGTGATTACCGATCACCGCAAATCCAACGCACGCGACGTGTTCAGTTCAGCTGTTGTCACAATAGCGAAGTTCGTGCATGGCGTAGACGTTTGATGTCAACTGGGAAGAGAGCAACAAGAAGCGTTGGGGTCGACTTAATCTCACTGACCTACGACATGGGGCCTGCATGCTGCCACGTTGGAGGTATTGGGGGTCATTAGGTCAACCCTTCTCGCGCATTGAAGACCCCAGGTGCAATACAAGCATAATACCATCAACCAAGAAGCACTACGGAAATAGAGCCCAGTGCGCCTCCAGAACGTAAAGGCTGACCATCAGTTCGGCTGGTGCAGCTTATTTGCAGCACGTCTCCACGCAGCCACATCTATACCATGATCCGTAATGCAATCAGTATTTCTCCTGCGACTATCGATGGGACAGGCCCCCAAATACGATATATTGCCAGGCGAATCCGCTGGATGATGAAGCCCCCAAATACAATAGGAGTGATCCTTCCAGGAATCAAATGTGCTCACCTTGCTTTTGCTTGGTAGTGGCAAGGTGGCCTGAGTAGCAACACATTAACGGGGGGTTAATGAATGCAAGACATGCTGTAGTGCATACTGCCATCATCTCGTGCAAGGGTTTCAAGATCTCATTCGTGAAAGAACTTTTCGTAAAATTTGCGAACTTTCCAGCTAAAGGCTGGTGTTGGAACGCATAGATCAATAGCGTAGCTCCTTCAAGGGCCTACTACACTCTCGAATAGCCAGTGACAGGAAATCAAATTTCGCCAAAAGTTTATATTAACACACCCTGATGGCTTTCGAATCCCTCGCAAACCAATGTAAGCTAGAATAACCGCAGCATAAAGCAGGAAAGAGAGTGAAGAACGCCGGGCACCACGGCTCCCCAGTTCCGACTGAAAACTCAGCTTTTCGACCTGCAGGCATTATCTGCGCAGGCCTTTACGCCGCCACATGCATGCATCTCGTAGGCTTTATTGCTGAGGGCAAGCGAAGGTAATTCATGCCGCCAAGACCTACGCCGTTGACAGGATCATATGCTACCTGTGACCATTGGAGTGTGCTGACACTCCGTTTCCGGTTTGAGTCCTTGTAGTCGTCTAGTATTGGAGGTTACACTGCCCATCACGTTCCGAAAAACTGGGTACAGAGGCGAATTTCATGCTATTTGCGTAGCTGAGTGCATAAAAGCTTACCGAGAAAGGCCTTTTATGGAATGGAATGACATGATGGGTCAGTAGTGCTAATTTCGAGAAATCTCGCCCCGTAAACTTATGTCGAGTGGATTGCTTCAAGGGTTCATCGGCAACGGCTTCCTAAGCCGTCGTGAATGTTCCTCCTTCCTGCGTATTGGTGGGCTGGCGCTGCTTGGGAATTGCGTGGCAAACATGTGGCTAGTATCCAGTGTGGAGACTGCCTTTCAAAGAATGACATAGTATTGGCATACCAGTATCGGCACACTCGCTGGACTTTCGTGATTGAATTCCCGACCAGTGTAATTAACGATGTTGAAAAATCGGTAATGCCGTATCCCTATTGCCGGTTGGAATTCAGATTGTCGAAGTGATCAATATATCTCTGAACAATGACTGGAGGTCGTGGTGCGCTTTCGCGGCATATCAACCAGGCTGCATAGCAAGGCTTAAAACTATTTCACCAATATCCATGCTTCTCAGGAAGAGCCATGAATACCTGTGAGTAAATGAGGCGATGATCCTGCGTCATCCCATGGATTACCAGGTGACCGGGTATATTCCTGGGATGTTGCCAGGCCATCCGCTAAACGAGCCTTGACTCGATCCCGGACCACGGTCATTAGTAGTTGTTACGATATGTGTGTCGCTCGCAGACAGCTGCCGCAGTTGAAGTCGTTGATAAGCGGACACTGGAGTCCGTTTTTCGGCGTGAAGATGCGAATACCCTCCACATTAATGGCACGTGCGTGAGCTAGTTTTAGCGCTATCGTACGTCATCTCCGATCTGGCAGCGCAACGCTGCAACTCAAAATTGACTGCTGTCAAGACGCCACTGAAACGACATTGTGGTCTTCAATTTATCCAGAGAGATCGCATACGCCGCCACTATGTCACTGGAAAGAATTACTACCATCTCTCCCATTACGAACAAACCAGTTCTCACTCGCAACGGCCTTTCAGATACTGAGCTCAAATCTTTACCTGAGACAGCTGCCACCGCGTTCGATACCTGGCGGCGTACCTCTCTAGCCGAAAGACAAAAGATTGTAAAGCAAGCACTGAAGCTACTCAACGACCGCCAAGATGTCTTAGGCAAAGAAATCACTGAACAGATGGGTCGTCCTATCGCCTATACTCCCAAGGAAGTCACTACTGCGGTCATGCGCGGCGAATACCTACTCAAGATCAGCGACGAAACGCTCAAAGACACTGCTGGAGAACCGGAGAAGGGCTTCAAGCGTTACGTCAGGAAAGTTCCTCTTGGACCTGTGTTGATCCTGTTTCCATGGAATGTGCGTGTGGCCACAGAACGTATCATTTCCGTATATGCTAATTATACTTCAAGTATCCGTATCTTACCCTTATAAACTCATTAGTACCGGCCCTACTAGCAGGAAATACCGTGATTCTGAAACCTTCTCCGCAAACACCAACCAGTGCCGAGCAAATTCAGCAAATCTTCAAGGAGGCCGGCCTACCTGACAGCGTGCTCCAAATCTTTCATAGTGGATCTATTAGCCAGATTGAGTCAATTGCGCGGTCTCCACAGATACAGCTTGTCTGCTTTACTGGATCAGTGGCCAATGGCCTGGCAGTACAGCAAGCTGCAAACGATCGAGTTCCGCTTCGAGTCGGCCTTGAATTGGGAGGCAAGGACCCAGCCTACGTACGTTCCGACGTCGACGTCAAGTGGGCTGCGGAAGAACTCGTCGATGGTGCCGTGTTTAACTCAGGCCAAAGCTGCTGCAGTGTTGAGCGAGTGTACGTGGACGAAAAAATCCACGATGAGTTCGTGAAGGCGCTTCAGGAGGTACTTAGTGGGTACAAGCTTGGTGATCCGTTTGACAAGAGCACACATATTGGCCCTGTCGTCTCCAAGCGATCAGCAGAAACTATACAGACGCACATAAAGGATGCCCTGGAGAAGGGCGCCAAGGACGCGACCCCGGACAACGCTACTTTCAAGAACCCCCCTCTTGATGGCAACTATGTTGCGCCAACGCTACTAACGAACGTCACGCATGAGATGACTGTGATGACCGAGGAGACTTTTGGTCCGGTCATTCCAGTCATGAAGGTTAAGGATGATGCGGAGGCGGTCAAGCTCATGAACGACAGCCAGTTCGGACTCACGGCTAGTATCTGGACCAAGGATGTTAACAAAGGCCACGAGCTTGCGGATGATGTTGAAGCCGGTACCGTCTTTGTAAACCGATGCGACTACCCGGCACCTGTGGGTTTCCCTCTTTCCATATGGAATATGTTACTGACACGTATAGGACCTGGCATGGGTCGGCTGGAAGGATTCCGGAAGAGGTCAGACGTTGAGCAAATTTGGATTTGATCAATTTGTCAAGCTCAAGAGCTACCACGTCAAAGATTACCCGAAGCAGTTGGCACTGCATTAGGCACACAAGTACCACCAGTATGTAAGAGGAAATAAGTTGTCTCTCCCTGTGAGGAACGAAGATGACACCCTGGTACCTGTCAAAGGCACGCCACATAATCCGATGAATCTTCCATCCTGGTGCTTCGTGCTATCATCGATGCTTGCCCTGTGTGCTACTGGTACCGGCCGCGACCGCTCGGTGACGTTCTTGTCACCTACTGGTGCTACCGGATCAGGATCAAAGCGCGGTGCGCGCAGTCACCTGAGCACGCGTCTCGGGTTGTACTACACTGTCGCAAATCATTTCCGGTCCGCTATTACTTCGTGCAGCAAGGTGAAACATTGTATTCCATATATGCAGCTTAGATGAAGCCAGTAGTAAGGTCATAAACACGCGTTCCCCTTGGTACCTGAATCAAGAATGCGACACGAATGCGAGGCTGGTAACACATGGAAGAACGCCGCCGCAACGCTGAAACTAGCAAGTGATCAAATTTTGACCACATCAGTCTCAGGTTAGTACACCCATGGTACTGATCGCAGCAGTGCTTTTTTTAAGTTACCTTCTCATTCTGACAGCGACTACATTATGCTCTTTAAGCAACACTCTTGAGGAATCTCATACTTTGAACGCTGATTTACATTCCGTGACTACCAGACCCAATCACCCCTCAACGAAAGCAAAGGAATGTCAGACGGAACAATGACCACAACCCGCAAGGGATGAACCCAGCGCCACGCGGTGGAAATCTTGCCAAACGAGTCGCTTAGGAAACCAAATTTCTCGTCTTTGCTCTTATAATTTCACTGGAGCTCTTTTTTTCCCTCCCACCCACCTACTGCTACGCGTCGAAAACACTCCATGATCCTTTAGTGTCGTGGTTTGTCTCCCACTCTCTCCTTCTCCTCCTCTCTTGTTCCTTGGCCTTGGCTTCTATGTACTGTTAGTGTGTATCAAAGCGTCGATCTCTCGATTACATTGGCCTTTGCGTTGTTGGTCACTTGCAGCGTCTTTCACTAGATCGTTGCGTATATTGCCCCGTTATACCTTCTTCCATCCGAGTCACGTCTCTTGGACAACCAGGACAACTATCACGTACGCCATACACGTCCACCTTTCGAGCCGACATTTCCCTACAATGATATTCAAGAATGTCCTAGCCAAGCTCCGGGACACCCTCTTGTGCTGTACTAAGCATGGGCGAAAACGTTCTCTCTCTATTGTATGTATTCATCACCCCTAGCTGTGTACATCCGAAGATTCTAACAATACCCACCGCAGGGCTCCCCCACCGACGTCCGTAAACTCCCCATCTCCGACACGATGCCCGGTCTCACAGACGCCCAGCGCCGTCACCTCCATGAAAAAGAATCCAGCGACACTATCCATCTCATGAGCCTGCAATCACACCCTCCAACTCTGCCTCTTTCCCCAACAGCAACCTCGCACCCCCCAACACCATCCTCCTTAGCTACCAATCCCTTTAATCATATCTCCATCTCATCACCCTCCACTACCACCGCATCTTCCACAGCACCGTCCCTGCGCGAACCATCCGACGCTCTCTTAAATGCCGCATCCAAAGACCTCCCCACCAGTGTTCCTATGCCCCCACGCTGCACACATGAAGAAAACGGTCCGCCCGCTATGCGCATGAAAAGCATGTGGCATAGTGAGCGGCGGTATAGCAGTGGCTCTAGCGGCGAGGATGATGTCCCGTATAAGACATTACACAAGAAGGCGGGAGAAAGTGCCATGACGTTGAACGTGGAGTGGGAGTGGGAGGGTAAGAATGAGAGGGCTGACTCATCGAGGACGTTGAGTTTAGCTGGGGAGGACAGAGGGAAGAGGATGATTGGACATGAGAAGAGCGGGCGTGTGAATGGAGAGGCTAGGCTTGATGATAGCGAGACTGACAGTTTTGTGATTGGGGAAGAGGAAAGATTGATCCGGGGTTAGTGTTGAGCAGTAAAATTGTGCAAACATCTCTAGGTCTAGGAGTGGCTGGAGTTATGGTTGTTGACAAGATTGGGAAAATGGACGTGGCAAAAGGGTTCAAAGTGTACTTGTACGAATATAGTCCACATATTGTTGGAGAGCAAACTGGCTGCTTGGAAGTGTAATCATGAGATGAACAGGATGTACCATTAAAAAGCCTTGTTACAATACCCATTATTTGGTATTTGGTGTGATGTACCATACAATCCATTGACACGGAGCATCACATTATCACTTGGCTGTCTTGGACTTGCACTTCCCCAGACTCACCCACTACTCAACCAAACCACCGCCATCCGCCATTCCTTGGCCTCGCCCCAAACATCCTCTCCTCCTCGTCTATCTCGCGCTCCCAATCGTTCTCCTTCCGCTTCGCTTTAGATTCCGACTTGAAGCAACATGCAGTACTGAGCATCCTATCCCTTGGTCAGCGCAATTTTTCGTTTCCCAACTACTTTGCCCCAACGCCCTAAGATACACCAAGAAATATAACTTACTTCCACAACGCCCACAACGCCGGAATCAACACGGCCAGTCCAACCAAAGCGATCACAAACAGCCAGAAATTGAACATCCTTCTGTGCTCGACTTTACCCAACTTGGGCTGCCACTCGGTGGGGATCTCGGCTTCGCTGGGGACCCACACGGGGTTTGTAGCTTGCGGGAAGAAGGGGTTTGGAGTTACATGGTGCGGGGCGGTGGAGACGAAGGCGGTGGTGCGGAGGCGAGTGAACAGGGTCATGACGGCAGACGCGAGCGTGGTCGTGGGGTTCGAGAAGGTGGCATTTTGAGTGCTGGCGGTCGATGTCTGGCTGGGCGAAGATGGCCACTGGTCGGTGTTCATGGTTGAGGTGAAGACGAAGAGCTGGCGCCGACTACGTAGGAAAGAAGCACCCGGTGGAGAAGGCAGGTGGGTTTTGGGTGACGGGATTGGGTGACGGTGACTCGGGTGTTGAGTATTTGTATTTCTGGTAGTCCCTGCAGAAGGGTCGCGGCCGACCAAAGAAGAGTAGTTCAGACTGACCAATTACAAAGGCTGGGGCTCGAGCAGAACCAAAGGAGAAATTACGGCAAGGTAGTGAAAGTGCAATTGTACGCGCAAGCGGCAGGTCAAGTCTGTCATTCATATTCTAACTCTTGAAACTGGGCGCTGAAACGAATTTCACTCGTGTGCACAAAGACGCGTAAATGCAAAGCTTGGCCAATATTGCATGCGTGTTGCTCACCTCATCGGTTCCAAAACAATGTTGTCAATCAACCGCACAGGGACTTGGTGACCGTTAGCATCCAACTGACCCAGCTCTTCGCCTTCCTGTGGTTCCTCAAGAGGTAGCATCTTGACTGCCCCGCTCAGGATGGCCCCTTTACTGTCATCGATTACGTCAATCTCCTCCATTGTATCTGGATCAGTAAGACTGATGTAGTCGACCTCGAACTTGGCGCGTTCGCTCGGTTGCATCTGCTCTTGCTCAAGCAAGATCATGTTGCCATGATCAAACGCAGGCCATAGGACGTCGTTCCGTAGCCGCATTCCGTTTTTGTACTGCACTTCTGCTTTGCGGAGCGCCTCGATTAGGGCAATTCCAACTTTGCGGCGGCGTAGACCCAAGTAGACATTGCGGGAAGAGAGGGCAAGTCCGTCTGGCTCCCTTGATGTGGGGACGATGCGCAAGTCCATGTCCATGTGGAAATCGGTGATTAGGCGCTGTATGACGCGAGTCTGCTGAATGTCTTTCTGGCCAAAATAGACGCGGTCCGGTGTGCAGATGTTGAAGAGCTTCATGCATACTGTTGCCACGCCGCGAAAGAAGACAGGCCTCGAGGCGCCTTCGAGAAGCTGGCCAAGCGGGCGCATCTCGACGAAGCTTCCCAGGCCCGGTATGCGGCTATCTGGCGGCGATGTAGGGTACATGGTCTTGGTATTGGGCGCAAACACGGCGGTGATGCGACCCTGGCCTGCGCTCGCCAGATGGGCATCCAGCTGGTGTAGCACCTGCATGTCTGCGTCCCATGTCTTTGGATACGAGTCGAGATCCTCGTTTAGCCCGAACTGGGTGGGGTTCACGTAGATGGTCACGAAAACGTCGGTATTCTCTGCTGCGGCATGCCGCATGAGCGAAACATGGCCCTCGTGCAGGGCGCCCATGGTGGGCACCAAGCCAACGGTGCGTTTAGTGAAGCGCAGGTCGCGGCGATGTGCGCGCAGAGGCGCTACATGGCGGAAGATTGGCACTTTTGAAGTAGTGGAGAGACATCGGATGGCATTGCTACGGGCAGGAGCTGGGAAGGAGCGCGGGACACTAGGGGAGAGACGGGGGCGCACAATGGATGACACTGCGTGATATTAACGATGGGGTCACTGCCGTGTAGCGAAGAGCATCATCACCAGCTGTGTATCCGAGCGATGGCATTGCGGAAGAGTTGCGGACGTGTCGCGGAAAGCGCTACCCTGGCACCCTGGCAGTACTGTACCTGGACTAGACATGGTCGCATTGAGTCTAGTGCCCCACTTAAAAAAACATGGCAGAATGGGCACCTACACCACTATCCACTATGCATTTCAATCCGTGCCATCCTATCTCACCCCGCCTGCCCGCCATAGAGCAACATGGCCGACGATGGAATGCTCCTCAACTTCTCCATTCCCGATAGTGGCATCCTGGCAAAGCCGACCTTCAAAGGCGGCAACTGGAAGAGCCGCCTTACCGCGAAGAAGGCGGCGCAGAACTGGCACACCAAGGCGACTGCACGCTTGAATGGAGAGACGCTACCCACAAAGACCGTGGACAATGCGACCGACGTGAATCGTATAGAGCTGGGTCCGAGGAAGGCACGCCCTTCCAAGAGCCCACCACTGCCCGATACCGACGACAGGCCGGTAAAGAGAGCGCGCGTTAGCGGAGACTTCAGGCCTAGGACGACCGAGAAGACAGATGATGCGAATTTCAGGCCGCAGTCAAACCCATCTGCCACCAAGAGGCCCAGCGAACAGCAGAGTGCGCCCAAAGGCAAGAAACAGCTTATTTCCTCACTATTCACATACAACCCCACCTCGACAACGAAGCCGCACGCGCCCGAAAAACACGGCGACGATGCGCCCGTCGAACCGTCAAATGCGCCGCTCAGCAGCGAACTCGATACGTTTACCTCGCTCGGCATATCCACAACCCTTGCTACCCACCTGCTGAACAAGATGCATCTGAACGCACCCACCGCTATCCAGAAGGCGGCCATAACCCAATTGGTCAAGGACGATTCCGACGCTTTCATTCAAGCAGAGACTGGTTCCGGAAAGACATTAGCATACCTGTTGCCCATTGTACAAAGACTGATGGAGCTCTCTGCAAACATGAGGAAGCGGAAAGTCGACGAGAATGTTCAACGGAATTCAGGCTTGTTTGCTATCATCATGGCGCCAACGCGAGAACTGAGCAAGCAGATTGCAGTTGTGCTGGAAAAGTTATTGGGCTGCGCTCACTGGCTAGTTGCGACGACGGTCATCGGTGGCGAAAAGAAAAAGTCCGAGAAAGCCCGGCTGCGAAAGGGCATCAACATTCTGGTTGCAACGCCTGGTCGACTGGTCGATCACCTCCAACACACAGAGGCCCTAGATGTGACCAACGTACGATGGCTGGTGTTGGACGAGGGTGACCGCCTGATGGAGCTCGGGTTCGAACAGGAGATCCAGAAGATTGTGGGCGCACTGAACCTACGAATGCGCGCTAAGAAGGATGAGAAGTCGCGGATACCAGGGCTGCCTGAGAAACGTACGACCGTGCTCTGCTCCGCAACAATGAAAATGGACGTAGAGAGGCTAGGGCAAATCAGTCTTAAAGATGCAGTGCACATTCGAGCCGATCCATCAGAAGAGGGGCCAGACATGAGTGACTCAAAGGACAACCAAACATTCTACGCTCCCGCACAGCTGAAGCAGTCGTATGCAGTGGTTGCACCAAAGCTACGACTAGTGTCCTTAATGGCCTATCTTAAGCGAGCATTTGCTCGGAAGGGCTCAGTCATGAAGGCCATCGTCTTCATGTCATGTGCCGATTCGGTTGACTTCCACTTTGATATGCTTACTAGCGATCTTGAGGGAGGCGCCGAGAAGAAGAAGGAAGATACAGACGAGGAAGACGCCACAGATGCCGATAAAAACAAGCCCAGGAAGACCAAAGCAATACAAGCAGATCCTACGAAACTCGAAGTAACACATGCAGAAGCCCCTATACTTTCCGCAAAGACCCATTCCGTGACAGCATACCGCCTCCACGGATCTCTTCAACAGTCACTTCGAACGTCCACTCTTGCCCAATTCGCGAAGAACAAGGAGCCCTCTGTCCTCATAGCTACTGATGTAGCGTCCCGTGGTCTTGATCTCCCCAACGTAGACCTCGTTATTGAGTTCGACCCTGCGTTTGCTCGAGAAGACCATCTGCATCGTGTCGGTCGTACAGCTCGTGCGGGCCGAGATGGACGCGCATGCATCTTCTTAATGCCTGGCTGCGAAGAAGGCTACGTCGATGTTTTGAAATCCGATCGCAAAGATACGGAAGCAGGGATTCACATTTCACGGCAAGATGCGGACGAGATCCTCAATCGTGGTCTCATCACGAGTGGCGTCATGGAGAAGAATGCCTACATGGACAAGGCCACAGATCTCCAACTTGCCATCGAACGCTGGGCCCTAGCCTCGCCATCTCGCCTTGAAGCCGCCCGCCGAGCCTTCCAAAGCCACATTCGCGCCTATGCGACCCACGTCGCAGATGAACGCAAGTATTTTGACATCAAATCCCTCCATCTCGGTCATCTGGCCAAGGCCTTCGCACTCCGCGAGCGACCATCTGGTATGAAGGTCCCTGGACAACGAACAGGAGCTGGTCGAGGCGACAGGGCGCCTGCCAAGGTCCGCGGGGGTGCGAAGGTAGATGGCGCGAGTCGGAAGATTGAAGGACCGCCGAAGAAGGCTGTGGATTTGGACTTGCCCGAGAGTCATGACACAGAGGAGGCAGCAAAGATGAGAAAGGCAGTTCGTGCGCGAGAGAAGTTCATGCGTCATGCTGGTATGGCGAGCGAGTTCAATCTTGGTTGAGGCTGGTTTGTGAATTTACTGTCACCCTCTTCATATCGAAATCCCAAGTAGATTTTCTACGGTACTTATTTTACGAAGAAAAGTCACCGAAAACGTAATCGCAGCTAAATCGTTCATGATGATCGAGATAGGTCTATTGCACCATATCGCCGCTACCTTGCAGGTTTGAGAAGAATGCCAACGTTTACAAACCTCTACCTTATTTACGTTTACCAAATGACTGCAACGAATGCTTGAAATGCTGTCACGGCAGATCGCTTGTTTGAGAGCATCTGGCATGGAAATGTCCTATTTTCTTTTCCACCAACATTGTTGAGAATCGCAATCTGGTTGAGTCTATGAAGAATACCAGTAGTATTGACCAGATGACCGAATGTGATAACAAGTCTTGGTTCAGCTCACGGACCTCAACTCTTCATTGCACTAAGATTTCTGTGGGGACATGGGGTGCCTGTTCCCGATAGTACAGACCTGCGGTACGATGTGAGGTCTAGAGCAGTGGGGGCTACAAACATTCGCTGAGCAATCTCCACGTGCGGGCTTTTGTGTCACGCAAATCTTGGAGTGCCCTCTTCGGGGGACCGCCAGCGGGCACGGAAGCTTTATTCTATGGTCGATGCAGCGGTTTGAGGGGAAATTTCGGCGGCTGTCGGAAAGTGTCATGTGTTACGACAGAAGAAAGTGAAGAGAGACGTCCTGCGTCCCGTGGCCTCGTAAAAGAAAGAAATGAGGACGGCCTCAGCTGCACAACGGATGTTGGACGACGAAGATGAAACGATTACTCCCAACATTGGCGGCCAACCAAACTGAGTTCTGTGGTGTCATGGTTGCCCGGTCCGTGAGAATGGCAAAAAGTCGTAATTTTGGATCCTCACTCGTATTTCGGCAACGGACAGAGACAATGACGCTTAGCGGCAGGCCGAGATTGCAGTGCGGAGTGCTCAGCCTGGCCCACTCCAAGATATTGCTTACACTTGCAGTGCCTGGTACGAAGGACTTGCGCAACACGCTATCGGAAAATAGGCCAAAAAAAAACCAAAGGCCCGTCGTGTTCGATCATGTTCGACCATGATTAGCGCGGGCAAAAAGGAGTGGATGTGCCGACTCCTGGCACGATGGATACCTACAGTACTAGGTGTACCTAGGTGGAATGGATACCCCCGCTTTTAGACGTTCTATGTATGTAAATACGGAGTCGTTGGACTACGTGGCTACGAGCCAAGCAGGGACTCGCGAAAGGTTGAGAGACTTGTTTAATGAAGGCGCGGTACCTGAATTAGTGGCGTCTGAGGAAGCGCCATGTGAATCTAGCGGGTAAACCATTGCGCGAACAGGACTAAGGCGTCGTGCTAACATCGTTCGTTTGTGTTTCATGTTTCAGCGGCACGACCCCAAGTGTGCGCTCATTGGGCGAGCGTTACTGGAGGCTGACCGCCCGCTTCCGAGGCCAGCGTCGTCCTGCGATCTGCCGCCGCAAGGAACCTCATCCGTAGCGGCGGCAACGCGGATGCGCCGCCAAGGCATGTCGTGTTTGTAGGAGCCAGGTGTAATCCTGGCAACGGGGGATTGCGCACCAGTGGGTGGGATTGAATCAAAAAGCTACGAAGCGCCCGCCCTCGAAGCCGCTTCCTTCTTCTGTTCTCCCTACCAGACGAGGACTACCTACTCTTAAAGCCAACTTGCTGTCTCTCTTTCCAAGGTGCTTTGCTGCCTATTCCATTCATTCACATTGTCGCTAGTCCGGCATATTCGTTCATTTTGGGAGTCCTAGTGACCAGTCATCTTCGTTCCTGTGTCATACCTACCACAATTACCCTTTTTCGATTTACAAATCTACAACTTCATTCCAAACTCTCCATACCACCATGAAGACTTACTCTGTACTTCTTGTGGCTCTGGCTTCGGCCCCTGCTGCCCTTGCTCATACCGTCTTCACCGACTTTTACGTCAATGGCATGCCCCAGGTATGACTTCCATGACCTCGATATCAACAAGTTTCTGACAGTGAGTAGGGTGATGGTGTCGCCATGCGCATGAATCCCAACAAGGCGAAAGCTAGCAGTCCTATTTCTAGCCTCGATAGCGATGACATGGCCTGCAGTAAGGCTTCTATTCCCCCCTCCTCCACATACATCACTGACAGTAACATCCAGACGCTGGTGGTACCAAAGGTGTCTCTCGCGTGCAGCCTGTCCCAGATGGTGCCCTTCTCACCTTCGAGATCCGCGCCTGGCCCGATAACCCATCCAAGGAACGTCTTGACCGCGGCCACAAGGGCTCCTGCGCCGTCTACCTAAAGAAGGTCGACGACGCCGTGACCGACACGGCTGCGGGAGACGGCTGGTTCAAGATCTTCGACCATGGCTACAACTCCGCTACAAAGCGGTGGTGCACTGACGAAATCATCGACAACAACGGTCTCCTCTCTGTGAAACTCCCAAAAGGCCTCAAGGGAGGCGACTACCTCGCCCGCCCTGAGATCCTCGCCCTGCATGCCGCAAAAGACGGTGACCCACAAGAATATACCGGCTGCGCGCAAATCTTTGTCCAAAGCAGTGGTAACCTGGTTCCAGAGAGCACAGTCTCCATCCCTGGCATCATGAAATACAACACACCCCCTACTGATTTCGACATCTACAACAAACCTGCTTCCGACTACCAACTCCCCGGTCCCCCAGTCGCCAAATTGACGTCGAGCGCTGGTAAAAACACAGCCAGTGCCTCAGCCCTTGTGCAATCAACAGGTCTCAAGCCCGAAGGCTGCATTATGGAAAATGCAAACTGGTGCGGTAAAGAGGTTCCTGACTACTCGACCGAAAAGGCATGCTGGGCGAGCGCGCAAAACTGCTGGGACCAGTCTGACGTGTGCTTCAACACGAGCCCAGCAACAGGGAATGCCGGGTGTAAGATCTGGCAGGACAAGTGCAAAGACATCAACGCCAAGTGTACCGCGGGGGATTGGACAGGACCACCAAACAAGGGCAAGGTGCTTACGCCTGTCAAGAAGACTGTGGATGTAGGTCTCGTCCTGGGAGGAGATTCGTCTAGTGGCGACTATGCTGCGAAGCCCGATACGAGTGCTGCACCCGCCTCGGCCAAGCAGAGTCCTACGCCGACGCCTACTGGAAATGGGGGTCCCAAGAGTGTTGCATCGCCTGCGGCTCCTGCACAGACCGGGTACGCAAGCAAACCTGCGGATGAGGCAGATCACAGTGATGACGACGGCGATGATGACGATGACGATGCGAAAGACTCAGACTCATATGGCGCCGCTCCCATGCCAACACCCACGCCGACACCTGCCAAGGCATCTACGCCTGATTCTACTCCTGCCCCTGGCAATACACCTCAATGCCCCAAGGGCATGCATTGCATCTATGAGGTTGAAGTCGTTACAAAGACAGTCTATGTAACTGATTCCACTCCTGCCGCTACACCTGCCAGTCACATGGGAAGTGGGTACAAGAGGAGGGTGGCTAAGAGCTTCTAAGCTAAGCTAGACCGAAGGGTCTGTTTGAGGGTAAAGGGAATGACTTTTCACTTCTGCGAGGGGATATATCGCGAGCTAGTGTGCTCTGTTTTTTCTTTTCTTATTTGAGTTATACGCACCATGGGATCCATAAGCATTGAAATGGCAAGAGATTCTTTTGCTGTTTGTTTCTTGTTTTGGGTCATGTTATACGAATGTTCATGTCAGACATGTGAATTTAGCCATCCATCCAAAACTGCTATGCATAAGTGTTTACGAAAGTTACTGATGATGGCTCGGTGTATACAATATCTTAACCTTGTACGTCTATTTCTCGCCTTCGGCTGTTCGCACCTTGATGCTGCCGTCCTGCATTCCAAAGTACACAGCAACTGGCTTTTGGCCGCCTTTAACGGCCTTGGTGGATTGGTCGTTCTCGCGAAGAGCCTGGGCATCAATGCCATTCAGGCCAGCAAAGATGCCGACTTCGAGGACACCCGTGAGGCCCTTGATAGCCCGGCTGATGTTGTTGACTTCCCAGGTACCATCACTGCCATCCCCTTTGCCCTTGCCGGCCGTGACGTCAGCCGAGGTGAGCAGCGGAGGGAAAGGGGCATCGAGGATGTAGAAATCCTGGTCTGTCTTCAGGGGCCCTGACTTCTCCAGTAGCGTAGTTCTTAGCTTGGGACCAGTGGAACCCAGCATCCTAAGTGCAGCGGCAACCTTGAGCTGAGACAGTGGCGCAACCTCGATGGGTATCGTTGGCCAGTTGGTCAAGAGGCGGTCCTGTCTTTTTCTGTAATCTGCTACACAGACAAACTTCTTTGCACGCTCGGCGACTAGCTTCTCCTGGAATAGACAGGCACCGCCGCCTTTTATGCAGTTGAGTTCGGAGTCGACTTCATCAGCCCCGTCAAAGGCCACATCGAGCATGACGCCGTCTGGCAAGCTGTCGAAGGAGATGGCAGTCAGGCCAGCGTTGATGACAAGTTGGCGGGACTGGAAACCAGTAGGCACAAAGAGGATGTTTGGATTTGTGGACCGCTCCTTGATTGCCTCAACTACGTAGACAATGGTGGTGCCAGATCCGATGCCGACATGGGTGGCTGCTGGGTCGAAGTGATCGGCTACCGCCTGCTGTGCAGCGGCCCGTTTGGCGGCTTCGACGTTTGTGTCGGTCATTGTATTTTCCTTCCTGTGGGATGCAGTTGTGTGGAGAGTTCTGTGTGGAGTTTGGTGCTGATGGCGTGTTTTTAATAGAAGCAGCCTGTGAGTTCCAGATGGCTGCACTGCCGGTCTAGACTCTGAATGTCTTTGGAGGGGCAAACGAGGCCTGTGATGACTGATGCTGCGTACTCGATGGGCTATGTTTGCCGTCCAGATTGGCTCTAGCTTCAGCGGCATCAACCGACTCGAAACGGTAAAAAGAAAGGAAAAAGCAACGGAGAACGGGTAACGGGCGTGGAAATCAAGGCAAGTGAGGCGCTGTATACTCCGTAGGCAGTAGTGGCAGTCGGGAGAGGGAATGACGCATTGTGTCCCCCGTGCCCCCACCACTATCATTTTTCCCTAGGTGGGTGGTGGTGGCGGGGGACCACCACCAGCAGCCGACCCCGCGACAAGGATGTGCTTAGCGCGTTTGGTGCCTGGTAGCTTTGGAGTGTGAGCTCCGGTCACCATATCCAGATTCCAAGCAACTCGCACCCTTGTTGCTCCCCTTGCTCCTCTTCCCCGCCGCGACAATGGAGCATCTTCCCCCTCCGGTACAGGGTCCAACTGCAAAGGAGAAGAAGTACGCGCGCACGTGACCAAAGGGTAGGACCATCTCTGATCGAAGCAGGTATGATCGTCAACTACGCCTCTGGGGAGCCACGGGCCAAATTGCACTGGAGAAGGCGCACATCCTGCTCATCAACTCGGGGCCCGGCGTCGTTGGCGTCGAAACACTCAAGAATCTCGTGCTTCCCTGCATCGGCAACTTCACCATCCAAGATTCGGCTCTGGTCACCGAAGCAGACCTGGGTGTCAACTTCTTCTTGGAAGACCAGCATTTGGGCGGCTACAGGGCTGAACACACGTGCAATATGCTCAAGGAGCTGAATCCGGATGTAGACGGCCATTTTGTCACAGAAGTAAGGCCAGGAAACCACCCTCCTGGAGCAGTTGCTGATTGAAGTAGCCTATAGAATCATGGCTCACGCAACCTGGCGCCCTGCAACCCTACACCCTCATCATCGCGACCGCACCCGTCCGTCCTGAGATACTCACCAAACTCTCCAACCATGCAAGCGCTGCACTAGTCCCGTTGTTCTACGTACACTCGGTAGGCTTCTATGCCCATTTCTCTCTGCATTTACCCCCCGCATTCCCCATCGTAGACACACATCCTAGCCCCGAATCAACATCAGACTTGCGATTGCTGCGTCCATGGCCCGAGCTTGTGCAGTACGCCGAGGAAAAGACGGCCGACCTAGACAACATGGAGCCTGACGATCACGGCCACGTTCCATGGATAGCCCTGCTATTGCACCTGCTCGAAAAGTGGAAGAAGGATCACGGTGGAGAGGTGCCACAGACATACAAGGAAAAGACAGATTTCAGGAAATCCGTAGCTGATGCTGCTCGCACAAACAATCCAGAAGGTGGCGAAGAGAACTTTGACGAAGCAGTGGCCGCAGTACTGAAGTCGCTCAACCCACCCCAGCCAAGCAGCTCCGTCAAGGACATCTTTACTGCGCCAGAGTGCCTCCTAGTTCGCCATGACTCGCCTAGCTTTTGGGTAATTGCCAACGCCATCGGTCTTTTCTATACAAAGTACAATGTCCTCCCCATTCCCGGATCCGTGCCGGATATGAAGGCGCGCTCGGCAGACTATATTCAGCTGCAAAATATATACAAGTCTAAAGCAAGGAAGGACTTGGCCGAGGTCGTAGAGAGCGTGCGGTTTTTGGAGCGTAATGCTAACCGGAGTACGCCCATCGAGGAGAAGGATATTGAAGTATTTTGCAAAAACGCTGCGCACATAAAGCTGGTGCGTGGTCGGCCATTCCACATCGCACAAGCTGGCACAAAGATCGAATGGGGTGAACGTGCCAAGTCTATTGGTAAGTAGAAGCCCGTCAAAAATCGAAGCTGAAGCTTACATCCTACAGCTCAGATGCTTACTTTCCCCGATACGCAAATCCCATTGTACATCGCTTTCCTGGCTTGGGACGAGTTTGTCGCAACACACGACAAAGATGGCTTAACAGGAGCGCCCCGAGTGGCTGGAGAGAGTGGAATAGATGCAGATTTGGAAAAGCTTACTGGTATTGCTTTCAGGATTGTGGACGATCTGGTCAAGGAAGCCAGTGCATCGATCGATGAGGACGAGTATAAACGAATCAAGGAGAAGATTGGCAAGATTGCACATGAGCTGTAAGTATACAAATGCCCTTGGATCGAACAGGTAGCTTCTTCGAACATGCTGCTAATAAGTCAACAGCGTACGAGCCGGTGGCGCTGAATTACACAATGTCGGTGCCTTGGCTGGTGGGATAGTGTCACAGGAGATCATCAAGGTCATCACCGAGCAATATGTTCCCGTGGATAACACCTGTATCTTCGACGGCATCGAGAGCAGGAGCACAGTCTTCAGGGTTTAGAGAAGATATATATATGGAAGTTGCTGACGATGCGAAGAAATCGGGCCAGCGTGGTAGCGCCTACTTTCGCGGCAATGACGCCTGCACGTAGTGGAGAGAACCTAATCCAGCTACCCAGATGGGTTGTATCATAGATTTGTGTTCGGAATCCAGCATACATGAGGGACTTGGCATAGCATGATATGACAGAAGGATGGCTTGGATGCAGGGAATACGCCGAGGAGCGCTGTATGCAATAAAGGCCCAATAAAGGACAGGTTCTTGAAAGAAGGGTAGTACCGAAGAGTGAGAGCAAGGCTGTTGCATTATCACTTCAGTCTTTGTCCGAACATGCTGTGACCTCCCTCCCGCCTTGATCTCTCGCCTACACTCGATTCTAGACTCGTGCATTTTGGCAAACAATGAAAGTCTCTATTAGTTGATAATATCAGAATACCATAAACCGACGTCGATCCAACCTACACCAGCCTTTCCGCTTGCTTCCCGACTCATGCCCGCCTTGAAAGATGGCAAAGTAGCTAAATTTCCGGCATCACGTGATGTACGTGACGCGACTGAAGTGGCCGGCGCGTCGCATAGCAGGGCCGCCGCTTGCACCCTCAACACTCAGCTATCCCTAGTCCTTCCAGTTTGCGACAGACCTATGGACTCTTCTTTCGACCTCCCGGATTCCACCGATTGGATAGGAACGACCTTGCCCTCGTTTGAACCTCTCGAGGCTGCTCTTCGGTGCGAAATCTGCAAGGAATTCTACAATAACCCCGTTATCACATCGTGTCACCATACCTTTTGTTCGATATGTATACGGAGATGCATCGCAGCAGACGGAAAATGCCCGAGCTGCATGACTGTGTGTTCCAGCGACAAGCTGGCCCCAAATATTGCCATCAGAGAGGTGGTGACGCGGTTTCAAGAGGCGAGACCAAAGGCTATGGAATTGGCGCGCGCAGACAAAGTAGAGACGATTGCTGGTAGCAAGAAGAAGAAGAGGAAATTGGACGATACAGACATGGAGGATGACGATAATGGTCGGCATACGCGATCACGGACAACGCGAAGCCGAGGACAGCGCAATGGCGGTGCCGTCGTAGTCGTAGATAGCGAAGATGACGGCGATGAGGACTTTATACCAGATGGCATGGTCAAGTGCCCAATGTGTAACAGGGCAATGAAAGAAGAACTGGTCTATAACCACCTGGATGTATGCAAAGGGCTAGATGCATCGCAGGGGCGCAATACTCGGACCAAGTAGGCATAGCACTGCATCATGTCGCAACGCTTTACCACAAGCTAACTTGGCCATTTTAGAAATTCAACTACATTTCCAGCAGCTTTGCAGAGACGACAAAAAGACGCTTCGCCCCCACCGACTAGATTATCGCAGTTCAACTACGCTATGTTGAAGGAGGGTGCAATGCGGAAAAAACTACAAGAAGCTGGCATACCGAGTTGGGGAACAAAGGACTTGATGAAACGCCGCCACATCGAGTGGCTAAATATTCACAACTCGAACTGCGACGCCGAGGAGAATCTGAGGAAGAGCAAGAAACAACTGTTGAGAGAACTGGACGAATGGGAAAAGACACAGGGCGGAAAAGCAGACGCCAAAGAGAGCAAGATCATGAAAAAGGACTTTGACGGCCAAGGCTACGCAAAGTCGAACAAATCCGAATTCGACGAATTAATCGCCCGAGCACGGCAAAAGCGAGACACACCGAAAGCTGATGGCGATTCCTCGACTAGGCAAAGCACACCTACGGGTGCAGAAGTCCAAGGCTACCATCATACAGGTCCACCCAATGGTACTGAGTTATCCCTTGAACAAAACCCATGGAACCACGGTTCATCAAATACACCTCCACTGCCCTCTACCCACCCCTACGAATACAACGAATCAGCACCCGACAGCATCCGAATCCGAGCAAAAGTCGCAGAAGCGAATCTTACATTTTCCCCCAAAGCACCTACACTGGCCTCTGAAACTTCAATAGAAAATGCGCAAGGTTACGATCCGTCAATCGATGGAATACGAAATCCGCTGGGCACTCCAAGCCGCAAACTACCCATGTTTGCACCACCCGAGGACCCTGTGCTAGACGTAGTAGAGGGAAATACGACTTTACAATTTGAAGATGAAAATGCTGGGTAGCAAGGTATGATTTGGGGGTTTTTTTTTGGGTCTACGTCGTAAAAGTTTATATTTCGCAACCGTGTTTTTAGATCTGGTAGCGATATAAGTATTTTTCTTTCTTTCCCTGTAAATATTATATAGTATGTCTTTCTCCGCTTTTACAAGAGAGAAGTCGTATATCCCCTCCAGCATTGTTGCAGCCTACCATTCAGTCAGCTAGCAGAATTCCTTCCTTCTCGAGACTGCTGCTGCTGCTGCAATAGCTACTCAAGGCCATGTCTCAACGCAGCCCAACCTCCTTTGAAGAGGGCCCCTCGCTCGACTCAGGAATCGCCATGGACACGAACTCACAACACAAACACCAAGAGCATGCCGCCGCACTTGCATCGTCGTCCCCCATTTCACCAGCAAGCAAAAAGAGACGTAGTAATAATAGCATGCTTCGGGCCGCCAGCAAATCCGCCTTGCCACCCTCCCGCGTATCCCACCGCAGTCCCTCTCCTCCTTCTAGCCATGCAAACTCCAGTTTACCTTACTTCCACGCCTTCCCGAGCATCCACGACCGTCGACAAGTCATTGACCGCGTGCTTGAAACACCACCACGTCGCAAGACACCAAGGTTAATCTCCGCGCCGAAACTACAATGGCACTTCGGCACTCCTTTTCTCGTAAGCCCAAGCGAGAGTACGGAGGATAATCTGGCTGATGAAGAGGAAGAGGAAGAAACAGAGACAGATGGCGGGTGTAATAGTAGGATGTGGAAACAAGAGCACAAGGAGAAGAACAACAACAGCAAGGAAGAACCTGTGCCTCTTCGTCCTCGTCCTCCTCCTCCAACAATCTCTTTTGATACAAAAATTGCCGGTAATAATAGCTTGGAACCGGAACAACACGCGCCGCCACAACGGGACGTTGCTCTTGACCTGATGATGCCCACCCTTGATAGGACCCTCCTCGATTCTGAAGTACTACATGCACAACAACCCTATTCTTTGTCCGACAGCATCGTTTCCTCAGTGCCATCCCTGCGCATCGCTTCTGCCCTTCCTGTCACCCGTGTTACGCACGCCGATGTAGTGCAGAGTCGGGTCACTGTCACTGTCACGCAAGGTGTTGCCCCGGTTTCACGCATCGTGGCCACGCAGCCGGTGGGTTCGCCGGTGCCTCTGTCCAGCTCTTCAACACGGTATGCACAGCAGGGAGAAGAAGAAGAAGAAGAAGAAGAAGAAGAAGAAGAAGAAGAAGAAGAGGAAGAAGAAGAAGAAGAAGAAGAGTATAGATCGCTTGCTGAGCTTGTGCGGAAGCGAGAGAAGAAGAGGGCTAGTATCAAGGGGAGGCTTGAACGTATGGTGGAGAAGCTAGCATCATTTTGTTGTAAAAAGGAGTGAGAAGGTACAGTAGGAGAGATAGATTTAGGCTAGGAATAATAGTAAAAAAAGGCTTTACATCTCCGTCATGTGTCTACATGTGTTTCCATCTGGCAGTGTTGTGAAGAATGCATGTTGTAAAATACAATTCCGTTATAGTTGTCATAACCCATCCTATTCATAACCTGAACCCCGTTTCCCATTCACTCTGAACTGAACTTAGCCTATGACGCCCTTTTCCCAAACAAACACCCACTTGATAAGAAACCCGCCAGATCGATCAAATTTACAAAGTGCTACGTTGGACGTGAAAATCATGTACGTATCGATAAAAACACCTACTGATACCAACTCTGCTCATCGTACATCAAACCCTGCAATCCCATACCTCCAAACCCACTGGGTGGGGGAAATCCATTCAGACCAACGGGGTTGGAAGCACTTGAGCGTGCATTCGGATAGTTAGCATTTGCCGCTGCATTCACACTGGCGTGGACGTTGACATTTGCATTGACATTGCCGCCAACAGGCCCGCCATTCATGTCACTAGCTAGCAAAGGCGCTGACGTGGTACTAGGAGCGAACGCTGCCACCGCCGCCGCCGCTGGACTCGAAGTCGCGAACCAGTTTGCATAATCTTCCATGCCGATGCCATTAGCAGTCCAGTTCTCAAAGTCGGTGGCTAATTGGGCTTGGTCTCTGTAGATCCAGTCCTGACCTTCACGAAGCAATTGGTCTACACCGCCAAAGAGCTGACTAGGAGAGCTTTCGTCTGGAGTGCCTGCATCAACAGATTGACAGCCTTGTGTGGATGTTGGGGTCGGAGCGTTCAGGACAGGGCCAGTGGACTGTGGGGTTGCGACATGGTGTTGCGTACGCATGTAAGTGAGGGTATTTGGGTCCGAAGGAGGTATCGAGTGGTTGCTGGAGGGGCGCACAGAGGAATCATTGCTTACGGAACAGGTGGTGTTTGCTGCTGCAGCCTGGTGTAAAAACTGTGGTGTAGTCACGTTGGCCATGTTCATGCTGTACGGCTGGGGGCTTGGTGATGACTGATCTATCGGTGATGGCCGATCTTTGATTGAGGCGGAAGTGTGGCGCCGCACCCTCGGTGTGCTTATCTCACCCCAGGGGCCAAATTTGGTGTCGGTCCGGGATAGAACTGCAGCGGCTTCTTCGGGCATCTCAACCTTCCAGCGTTTGGCCAAGACACTAAGGATACCGAGTGTCCGGCGCGCGCAGAGCCAGCCCTCTGCTATCTCCTCAAGATGCTTGACGCCATGGATTATGTCGCGCTTTGCATTCTTCTCCGGGAGGTTGAGAAGATGTATGGTGCATGCTGAATGCGCAATGTACACACATATGTTGCATATCTGTCGCAGACCATGCGACCGCTTGTACAGTCGTAGCAGTTTTGAAATCATGGTGGCAGCTTGTGTGCAGAGTTTGCGGGGGGATACATGCGCGGGTAGCGGCGAGTTGTTCGGATTGTACTTGAGGAAGGGTCGGAAGAGGTGAATGTACAGCAATTGGAAGAACATACTGGCCTTGTCAGCATGCGCGGCTCTAAATGAGTGCAATACTTACTGCATGACGAGCATGTGCGGCAAGCCGCCCTCTTTGGGCTCGAGCTCTTTGGGCAATTCCCTCCTCCAATTTTCCAAGCGCATGTGTATCTCGCTCAGCTTCTTTAGCTCCGCTTGCTTACCTTTGGCTTTGTCCATGTCAATGGGGTTGTAAAAGGAGTTTATGAGATCGCTGGAGATTTCGCAGAGCTTGGAAATCTGCAGGGCGACAGCGCGCGTCCTGCTGGGCTGTGAGTGTGCTTGGCTGAGGCCTGAGTCTGTGACGGCGCTCCATGTCTCGGCATCCTCGACGGGGAAGACTTCGAACTTGGGAACTGTGAGGACGGTGTTGGGAAGCTGCGGCATACGTCCCAGGTAGTTGCTCCAGCACTTGTCGAACAGGAAGCAGCCCCAGAAGGTGATCCTCCGTGCATCCTCCTCGTTCTCATCGATTGTGTCTTTGCTGTGCATGCCGAGGTTGAGGCCGAGATCGCAGGCCATACGAAATGACATGCCACTGTACACCCACCCCTTGGCTTCTCGTCCGCAGCCGGCCTCTCGTACCGACATGAGAGCCAGGGCCTGTACGGTGGTCAAGGCGGGGACCTCGTGCAGGTCGTCTTGCATGATCAGCCGCTTGGCTTCCTTGAAGAAGTGGTCGCCGGCCGTGGCAGAGTCATCGCGGATGGCTCGCGCGGCAGGCCATGAGGTGAAGTGACAGCCCAGGGCCAGCATGGCATTCACCAGCAGCGGGGAGCAGTGCTGCGTCTTCCTCGCCGACGTGGGCAGCGGCTTGCCAGAGCGGAACTCTTGCAGGAAAAGGTTCTTGGACAGAGTGGTGAAGAAGCTGTAGTGCCAGCAGAAGTACATGCTGATGAGGTGCTGCACAAGCTCTGGGTCGTCGGTGACGGTGGTCCACGAGCAGAAGGGGTCCTGCATGGCGTGGTAGGCATCGTCGGCGTACGTGTCGAGCGATTCGGCCGTGTCGTTGCCCTTGCCCAGGTAGATGAGGTGTGAGGTGCCGCCAATGTAGCGCGTCGAGCCGTCCTCGAGCCGCAGCTCGCCCATCTTGCCGCTCAGCTGGCTCTCAAAGGTGCCCCGCGTCGGGCCCGAGTTGGGCGTCGTGACGGCACTGAGCGGCTCATCGTCGTCGTCGTCATCAGCGCCATTGTCGTTGTTGTTGTCGTTGTCGCCGTGTTCCTTTGCGACGATGGCATCTGCGACAGAGTCGAGGCTCTCGCAGGTGCGGATCTGCTGCACGAGGCCTTGAACCTGGTCGTCGGGGTAGTTGAGAATGGCGTGGACCAGCGTCTGCAGGGTCGAGTTGCGCGTCTTGAGGTTGTCAATGTCCTTCTTGTACACGCCCTTGCGGCGGTGGTCCGAGTTGGGGTCGTAGACGCACTTGGTGTTGTAGACGGCGGCACAGGCTGAGCAGGCGGGCGTAGTGCCGTCGCACTGCGTGCCAGGTCAGCGCACAGGTTGGAGGGGTATGGTATTGGGGGGTGGCTGCTGCGTGTGCTGGGTGTGTGTGGTGTGTGCTGCGTGTCCGGAGAAGGCGTGTGTTGGCCGGAGAAAGGGCGTGGTCGGGGCAGTTCTCCTTACCTAACATACCTTTGATTTGCGCTTTCGGCAGGGCACACACGCAGACGAGATGCATCGCCTCTTCTTGGCCTCGTCGCCGTCCGCCTCGCGCTTCCCTCTGCGCCCCTTCTTGGCCGGCGCGTCGTGACTTGTCGCCGCCGCCGCAGTCTTGGTCGTCTCCATGGCTCACAAACACACACGTCTGGGAGGTTTGCCGGAGGAGCAAAATGTGGGGGGGAATGGCGGGGCCGAGCCCTCGAGTTGCAGCCCGACACCGACATTAATCAGCCAAGCACGTAGCCTGTACTGTAGCCAGACAGAGAGAGGGAAGGGGACAGGCCCGAGTCTAGACCACCTGATGAACATGATGACCTGATGAACATGATGACCTGATGAACATGATGACCTGATGAACATGATGACCTGATGAACATGATGACCTGATGAACATGATGACCTGATGAACATGATGACCTGATGATGAACATGATGAACATGAGTAAATAAAAATAAAAAAAGAGTCCCTTTTCCCTTTGCTTGTGAAAACCCCTCCCTCGCCCCTCCCTCGCCCCTCCCAAACCGCCCCGGAACAGCCTATCCCGTATTCCGTATTCCGTATTCCGTATTCCGTACTACTCTACATTTCATCCGCGTAGCCCTCGTCGTCAGCGTCCGCCCTGAAGCCGCCCCGTGCATCGGGATTGTCCACCAAGATGAAGCCCTCGGCATCCTCCTCAACGTCCCCAAACAGCCGCATCAGTGCGCGCGTGTCCATCCTAGCCCGCCGTTAGCAATGTCCATGTCCATGTCCAGTGGTCCACACATGTTCGCGCCAGGGTAGCCATACTTTTTCATCACCCTGCCATCCTCCTCCATCACCAGATCAATCTCTTCCTGCTTCTTCTCCTGCATCTCAACCAGGCGTGCATCGACTGTGTTCTTGACGCACAGTCGGCTCATAAACGTCTTCTCGTCCTGGCCGATGCGGAACACGCGGCAGAAGGCTTGCTGTTCCGACGCCATATTCCACCACGGGTCGATCATTATGACCTTGGACGCCATGGTCAAGTTGAGGCCCACTGCAGAAATCAGTCAGCAGCTTGTCAGTCGCCGTCTGCCCACCACGTCACGTATACGTACAGCCACCGCACCGGAGAGATGCCAGCAGAATCATCGGGCCCCGATTGTTGGCGAAAGCGCCAATGGCATCGTCGCGTTTCTTCAGGCTCATGCTGCCATGGTACTGCGTCTGTCAGCATATACTGCCCAAGCCTGATTTCACCCAGCATCTTGCTCACCTCCTCGTATTTCCACCCTTCTTTGTCCAAAACCCGTCCCAGGATGCGTATCCTAGACATTGTTAGCAACTGCATATGCGCCCACGCCGGCATCGACTCACATGGCTAAGAACTGCGTATAGACAATAACTTTGACGTTGCCCTTCTCCTGCTGCCAGTTCAAGATCTGCGACTTAACCGCAATCGTCTTTGCAGAGGGCAACACGTCGTCACCAAGCGACGCGAGCCAGTCCTCGCTGATATCCTCGCTGCCGGCAAGCTGGCTCTCCTTCTCTCTCTTTTTCTTGGTGTTGCCTCGTGTGCCATGTGACGGTTCATTTGACAAGCCAAACTCACCAACTTCGCATTCGTGAATATATGTAGGAACCTGGTAGCAAACCTTGCACGCCGCCGAATCATTCAGCGCCGCGGCTGCGTCGAGATCTGCCTCTGCTCGACAGTCCGTGCAGATAAGGTGACCACAAGACGGCATCAGTGGCCTTCGGGGTGTCTGTTCGCAGTAGCTGCACTTTGCCTTTTCCTTTGCCTTTTCCCAGCTCTTTCCACTCTGGAGACTGCCCAGGAAGGGTTTGAAGTTGAAGTTTCTACCAAAGCTACCACCAGACTCGAATTCTTGAAGCGGTCCTTCCTCAATCTCTTCCTCAGCTTCATCATCCAGCTGATCATCACTGTCATCATCGTCCACATATATCACTCCTCGACGCTGTGCCTCATCTTTCTTAGCTTTCTTCTTGGCTTTCTTAGCCTCAAGTGCAGCAGTCTTCTTCTTCTGGTCAGCTGCAAGCTTGTCAAGCTGCTTCCTAACCGCAATAACCGTGTTCTTGTCCCGAGTGTTTCTGGATTGCTTCTCGTGCTCCTTGAGAGCTTGCTTGATAAGCTCGATATCTTCGACCTCAAGAAGATCCCGCATAACGAACTGCAACATGAGGATATGAGATGTCAGTTGTCGGAGTCGGAGAAACATCCTGTAGAGCGTAAGCAAGCCTGTTAACAGCCAAACAGCATCATCATCCTACTTACACCATCGCGTTGTTGTACGATCTCCCCAGCGTTTTCTTCTTCGCCCACATATTGATACACTTGGCGAAACGCTGCCGGACAATCTCATAAACCGTTCTCTCAACCGGGTTGAAGTCGCACCAAAACGTTGTTTGGTCCGCCTGCGGCAGCTTCAAGATGGGCGCTCCAAACATCTCGTCTGCGTGCGTTCGACGGATCATGAACTGCGCGAGTCGAACCAACAGGCGTTCCGTATTCTTCGGGTCCTTGATATCGCAATAGTTGTGTTTGAAAATCTTGAAACTGCCCGTATGCGGTACATTGAGAAACTTGAAGTAAGGATACAACTCCGTTAGGCTGTTTAGGACCGGGGTACCGCTAAGAGCCCACCTATGGTCTGCCATGAGGGCTCGACAGGCAATTGAGGTGCGACTTTGATGGTTCTTGATGGCTTGCGCCTCGTCGAGAACGATGCGTAGGAACTGCATGCTGTGGAGGGGTCCTCTCTTTGTCCTATATTCCTCTGCCCACCATTGTATCTTCTGTTCGGCTGTCTGGCACTCGATTGGGGGGTTGTTCTTTGGGTACGAGTGCATAATCTCGGTGTAGGTGGTAAGAACGACATCGTGGTCTGCCAGGATCTCCAAAGCATTGGTAGAGTCGAGACGCATGCCAGAGCCGTAACGCATAACCCTGAGTCCGCAATCCGTGTGCTGTTCAATCTCATTCCTCCACTGCATCAGCAGTGCTGGGCTAGCAACGAGCAGCGTTGTCCTGAGCTTCCTTTTTTCGCGCCTCGCCGGCTGGCTATTGACAATGTTCGCTGAAAGTGGTCAGTAAAATCCAGACATGCAGTTGCTTGCATTGCAGACACTAACCTAGCATCATCAGAGTCTTGCCAAGCCCCATCTGATCTGCCATCAAGCCGCCTTTGGGTTCTTCCGAGGCGATTTCTCGCCGCCGCATAAACGCGCTACCAAGTACTTGGTAGGACTTTAGTGAAGTCTTCATCCCCTTGACCGTCCAGCCACCTCTGCCATCAGATCTGACAGAGCCCTTGCCATCAAAATCCTTGGTCGCGATCAACAAAGTGTTCATGTCGTTCCTTGCGCTTTTTTGATTGGTTTCGATTGGAAGGCTTGCAATGAGTTCCTTCAATGCGTCTGCCTTGACTTTTGACTTGAACATTGGCTGTTCGGCTGCGTTTGCGCCAGCTTGTTGCCGGAAGACATTGGAGTTGAAGAGCGAAGATGCTTGCTTGACTGCTTGCTCAACTTGCTTCTTCTTCTTGTCTGAATCCCGACCACCCCGGCGTTTAGGAACTTTCTTCGGTGCTGTCTTTACTTTGGTTGATTTGCCCGTGGACTTGCCCTTGCCCTTGCCGCGACCAGAGGGTGTAGAGGCTTGAGACTGGTCATCATCTGTCGTCCCTTTCTTCTTCTTCTTTTGTGGCTCATCAGCCTGCGCATCCATAGCAACTCGCATGCTCGCAAGTTCTGCATCAGCCATCGATGTCAAGCTTTCTTCATTGTCAGGGTTGGGTCGGAGGCGCTTGCTAGATCGGGACTGATTGTCGGAATCTTCTACTTGGTCGTCTTGGGTGTCTTCAAGGTCTCGGGGAAGATCACGGGCAAGCTTTCTCTTTCGAGCTTCTTCAGCGCCCCTGATTCTCATCCATTCGACGTCCTCCTGGAACAATAGAGTACCATTTCGCTTTCTCCTGAGCTCGTCATAGATTCGCTTCTGTTTGAGAAATTCTCTACGAGCTAGTATGTCTTCAGAATCTTCATCGACGACTGAAAAACTCGTAGACGATGGCGGCTTGCGGATAATGGGTTCGAGGAGTGCTTCAGGGCTGGGGTTGGCGTTTTTTGAAAGTGTTGCAGGGGGCCTGTTTGTAGCCTCAAGCTGACCGAGTCTCTTTTTCTGTAAGTCAATGATCCTGGTGTAGACCGACCCACTAGAGACATTCTGACGAGGTGTTGGGAGACTGGCCGGATGGGGCATAGCTGCGGAAGTATCCTGTCGACGTTGCGTACTATGTGGAACGGGCGGGCCTTCTGGAATGAACAGTGACGAAGAATCATCGTCTTCAAACTCATCCTCGTCATGAAAAGGGCGGTAGTTGAGATTCACCCTTTCAACCTCGGAATCCTCACCATAAACTTGAACCTTGGCCTCATCCTCGTCCTCAATGTCAGGCATTGGAACTGACACCTGCGTTCCGATCATGTCGTCGTCCAGGTCGTGTTCCGCCATGCTGGTCTTGGAATCGAGAGCAAAGAGTCGATCGCTGACAGTAGTAGTAGTAGTTGTAAAGGGAAAGGTATTATGTGAGATAGATTACTATGGTAGTGATATGGTGTGGGGTGAGAGTGTAGGAAGGAAGAAGCAAATCCTGCCAAAGGCACACTTTTAAACGTGCACTTGCAAGTAGAAGAGAAGCGGAGAGGCCAAGTGAGGCGGAGAAAAGAGCGCGTGAACAGGTGAGAGACGCACAGTAACGAAAGCTTGTCCCCATGTGTGAGCTGCAAGGCGCAGGCTAAAAGTCAAAGGTGAGAGAACAAACATACAAGGCACCTTCTCCCACTCATCCTGTCCCATTTTCTACGATCGATGCCCTCCGACATGCTCTGCTACCTTCACCTGAACTCACATGAGATTACACAAACGGTCTTTTCATAAAAAATTAATCTTCCACTGTAGCGACTTTTTGTTTTATTACTGAAATACTACAGGTGGTAGACATTACTCTGGATTTCCCTGCTACACTACGACTCTGGGTATCGAAATAGATATTCTAACAACACACATGACAACCAGATCGACAAAGGAAGAGATTAACAGTTTGTAGCCGTAGGAATGTATGTACTCCAAGACAAAAATAGGCTGGATCGGGAACACATTATAGGATTGATACGCACACCTCATAATACCTGAGCCCCCTACTCATCAAATATGTACAAAACGGGAAAAGTAAGTGGGCAAGAGAGAGAGATGGAGATGACCAAGGCAACCCGCGTTTCTAGCACTGGTTCTCCCGGATATCGGGATAAAACCAAGCCGCAAGCGCGATAATGATGTAACTGGCCATGAGTAGTACACCTTCGAGCCAATCTATAACATGTTAGATTCAATACATACAAGCAAACAACAACATTGATGGGGGAGAGGGGTTAGACTTACGTGACTTTCCATCCTGTATAAGGTAGTTGACAAGCAATACCGAAACAAACAGTGTGGCAATCTGAAAAGTGTCGAAGTAAAGTGTCATGCAGTCCTTTCCTAGGATCCAACCAAGAATAACAATGAGTGGGAAGACGAGCAGGGCGATTTGCATACTGGAACCGACAGCGACTCCAATTGCCAGGTCCATCTTGTCCTTGATAGCCACAGTAACGGCGGTGGCGTGCTCGGCTGCGTTGCCGACGATGGGGAGGAGGATCAGACCGACAAAAGTGGTGGAGATGTGGCCGGTATCGGTAAGACCTTGGATACTGTCGACCATGAACTCGGAGCAGAAGGCGACTAAAGTGGTGGAGATGGCGAGGGTGATGAGCGCGCCGGCAACCGAGAGTGAAGGCGTCTCAAACTCCTCTTCGTCGTCTCCATCCGAACCGTCGGAGTTCTTCAGCAGCGTTTTCATGTTAACACCGCCACCAGATGCTGCAGCGGTACCAGCCCCAATGGCTGCGATACCGCGCGATGCATCGCCCTCTTCCTTCTTGCCAGACTTGCGCTTGGGGACCTTTTGGCTGGGTTCATTGTACATGGCGACGTGCGTCTTCAACTGGAAGCCTAGGTAGCAGCAGTAGACAAGGAAGAGAATGACAGCAGTTCCATGGGACAATTCCTGGTTCCTGACAGCGTCTTGAGCTCCGTTGTGTGCAACTGCATCATCTTCGGCGATGGTATTGTGGAATACAGTCGGGATGATCAACGACGCGATGCAGAGGGCCAATAGAGATGCGGCAGTCTGGGCAACAGTCACGTTGAAGAACTGCTCCATTCGGTTGATACCTCCAAGAAAAAAGGACATTCCCAGAACAAGTAGCAGATTGGACAACATACTGCCAATGAGCGAGGTCTTGACAATGGTGATTTCGTTCTTGATCAAAGCTTGGATGGAAACAATCAACTCGACAGCGTTTCCAAAAGTTGCGTTCAAGAGTCCGCCAAGAGTCTCTCCAACTCGGATGGCCAGCTCCTCGGTGGCGTTGCTCAGCATGGCTGCTAGCGGAATGATGGCGATGAAGTTGATGATGAAAACGGGGACTGGCTTGAGACCGGCGTAGCTAACGGCGAAACCAACGGGCACAAAGACCAGCAGGACGTTGATCCACGCTCCGAACAGGACGAAGCGAATTTGAGAGCCGATGGGAATCTTCTTCTTGAAAGCCTTCTTCTTGCGCTCCTCTAGGGACAGATCATCTGAGTCTGTGTCATCTTCCTCTGCATTGGCATGATCTTGATGGTCTTTCCGGAAGATGCCCTTGATGGCGCGTCGGGTGACATGGCCGCCGTTGGTGTCCTGGGTTGGAGGTGCGATGGTGCTGTCACCAGACAGCTTGTGGACACGGTTGGACTCTTCAGTGATTTCTTTGTCGACTGAAGATGTGGGAAGAGTGGTAGAGGGGCTCGCATGTGACGGTGATGATGTGGAAGGTTCTGTGTTGTGGTGTCCGGGCATGGCAAACTCCTTCTCCGCTTCCCTGGTCTCGAGCTGTCTTTGCTCTTCAATGGCTGGCGTAGCGAAGGCTTCCGAACGGGTTGATCGCGTCCTATGCACACCATTCTCTACATCTGGATGCGCATCTCGAGACCGTTGTCGAGCAAACGGGTTGAAGTTGTTTGCGCCATGACCTCCTTGCTGCGACGCAACACGGTGCGCCTGTCTTCGTACGGTATCTAAATTCATCCATGCATGTTAGTGTGTGTGTTTCCACGGTGAGTGGCATCATTGATGCCAGAGGGGTTCTGCTGATGATTGATCGAGATAGATCCGAGATGGGGCTCCACTTACGCATGGGTTACCTAGTTTTGGCGGCGGCTGTGCCGTTTGCTTGCACGTGTAGGTGGGTGGGTTTTCACACCAATCGATGTCGGCGTTCAGGTGCGACTCGTAAGCCGATAGGACTGATGGTTACTCGGAACGCGATGCTGGATATTCCGAACGGGTTGTTTAGGGGCCGAAAGTGACTTTTTGGGGGGGGGGGCGGATTCGTATTTGGACGAGCAAGCGCGCCTTGTTATACGTGATGCAGGCTGTGGATTATAAACACGCACAAGGATGCTTTTGCTTCCACAAGGGGTTCGGGAGAATGTTGTTTGGCAAGACGACAGCCCTTTAGACGGGGGACCGGTGAAGGGAGAAAGGGAGAAAGCGGCCACGGGGGTTATTAAACCTGGCGCTGGCTGGCTGGCTGGCTGGCTGGCTGGCTGGCGCTGGTAGATTGACGGGGGGGAAACGCACGCCCCGTTCTGCGCGCGTCAGTTGTGGCTGTTGAAAGCTGTTGTGGCTGAATGGTCACGAATGAGAGGGCGTGGCAAAGGCTTCAGCCACACTCGACCGAGCAATGGTCAGACGCAACAGACGTGTCAGAGGAGGTAATAGCGTCAGTAAACTCTGGCTTGAGCGTGGCTACGAGCACTGCGACTGTGTACGTGTCGCTCACTTTATGCCATGGCAGGACGTCATGATGCTTAAGCCTTTTCCAAGCACCAAGCAACAACAAGCAAGAAGCCTGGTCTGCGCACTTGTGCACTTGGCTGGACACAAGCAAGGAGATGGCACTGATGGCCTGGGGGCTATGACGACCTTGTGCACGGCGCCAAATGCTTAATTGGTCGTCGTCTTAGCCACAGCTACCGTCCAAGCTGGGGAAGCGCCCCAGTTCCAGCACCACCAGGTCCGGTGTTTTCAAAGCTTATTCAAGCTGCTTGTGTCACGCAGCGTAGGCAGTAGGTGTACTCTAACACTACACCCAAGAGAAGTGTGCGGTTGCTGTGGCTGTATGTACGACTTCCGCATCACTGCATCACTGCATCACTGCATCACTGCATCACTGCATCACTGCATCACTGCACCGCTGAAACGCCCTTGCCGACGCCTCGGCCTATCACAAACGAAGCTCGTCACGATTGCTGCTTTCGACGCGGGCATTTCTCCACAAACCTGCCTAAACATACCCAAACAGGCAAGTCAAGCCAGCCGTCATAGATTACTGCGGCCACGAAGCAGGTAATCTGCCGGGCCGTCCTCGTAGTACTGGTGTGCAATCGCCGAGAGCATGCCGCCCTCAGTACGTACGTGGCGCCGCTGCAGCCTGTCGCCTGCACTCGGACAAGCTTGATCAACTGAGCATTGGGGTCGTGTAAGGCTACACATATGTACGGAATACATACACCTACTCTCTAGAGTCTCTACTCTCTAGAGTCTCTACTCTCATCATATATGTGTTTGCGCCATGACGTATAAATGAGATGCCGAATCACGTGTACATTCTGGGGAATAGTTGCCCAGTAAGACAATAGTTAAATGCTTTCTTGCTACAAGTTCGGAAAATGATGCCCATGACCGTCCTAGTCGACCTAGCCCCAACGCCGCTACACCTGACACCGTACTTTACTGTTCCGTCTCCCCTCTTACTTGCAATGGCCCACAATCTCTAAACCATCAGTCTTGTACCTTGTGGTCGCCTTTGATGACATCGGCGTAGGTTGGTGGTGGACCTTCTGGCTGGCTTGAACTGCCTTCACCACCCTGGCTTGCTCCATCAGGCGCGACCGGTGCATGGTCCTTTGCCGCCTTGTGTCCCTTTGGCTGAACGAAGCTATTCGTCACGCCACTCTGCTGTCCGGGAAACTGGCCATTGCTCGGCTGGCTGCCCACGGTGCCGTAGTTCGCCGGTCCGCGAGCCGGCTGCTCGTGTGTGATAACGTAGTATGTAGTGCGTCCGTCGCCACGCCCACCGCGCTCGCCGTCGGCTACGTGCTGGTACGAGTCGTGTGTGTCCGGGTTCTGGAGAATAACGTACCAGGCGTGTAGGAGGCCAGGAAGGAAGGCGAGACAGCAAAGCGCAATGTTGATGAGCGAATCCGCGCTGCAGATTCCTTTCTTCACCCATACACCTATGGGCGGGAACTAGTAGGCGTGTCAGCAGCTGAAGGTACAAATCCTAAACTTCTCACAGTCGCCCGGGGTAGTCGTAGAATCGGACGTGGTGAATTTGGGCCTGACTGTAGTCGTCCGCCTACTAGGCTTCTGCCTCTGCTGTGGGGGGCGGGGGACGTACCAGGACGCTGAGAAGCATCAAGAAGCAGTCAGAGCCACACATTATAGCAGTTGGTTGCGTGTCTTGCAGACAGTAGACTCTATCGTTGGCGCAGAAGGATTTCAGTTGGGTATTGTAGAGGCTATGGGCCTGGGTGAGGATACGAGCAGAAGGATACGAGCAGAAGGATACGAGCAGAAGGATACGAGCAGACTGAGCAGACGGATGTTAGGTGTAGTCGAGTGTTGCAGAGCTTATTGAGCCGCGTGAGGATACGAGCTGGAGCCGACTGAGCAGATGACGCACCATGTGGCTGTGGCTGAGCGGTGGCGCATGACGCATCATCCCAATCGATCACGGATCAATCACGGAAGATGATTCTAGAACGTCTTCTCTACGGGTACACGCACATTTCTGTTCAATTTCATTTCCTCTACTCTTTGCCGCCTAGATACCGGTAGACGACGGAAAAATCTTTTCCTTTGCAACTATCCGCCTGCTCCGCTGCATCGTAGAGCGCTCTTGCAGGCTCACCCAACGCGAGCTTGACACCGGCATCAGCAGCAGCCTGTAGTGCGAGCTTCAAGTCCTTGTTGGCCAACGATATCCCGAAGCCCCCCTCGTAACCTCTGCTCGCAGGCGAAGTTTCTATGACGCCAGGGACGGGATTATTGACTTCGCTAGGCCAGCACTTGCCCGTAGCCGTGTTGATCATGCCAGCCAAAGCCTTCGGGTCGAGGCCCCATTTGACACCCATACTCATAGCTTCTGCTGTAGCAATGTTGTTGAGAGCGAGCAAGTAGTTGTTCGCAAGCTTGCCTTTGAGGCCTGCACCCGGTCCGCCAAGATGCACAACTCTCCTGCCCATCATAGATAGTACTCTCGTCGCCCCCTCGACTGCCTCAGGCTGTGCACCTATCATAAAAGTGAGGGTGCCAGCCTTCGCACCGACAACACCACCCGACATGGGTGCATCGATGAACTTTCCTTGACCAGTTGAGCCAGCCGCTTCCGCCACTTCACCCGATGTCTTAGGGTCGATTGTTGAACAGTCGATAAAGAATCGCTCCTTTTTGACACTTCCAACACTCAAAAGGGTAGCTGGTTCCAACATTTCCTTGAAAACAGCCTTGACATGCTGTGGCGCTGGCAACGAAGTGATGATTGTCTCCTGCAACGAGTTAGTGTATTGCGTGCGAAGCCTTTGACAGCGAACGTATATAAAGAGTATAAGACATCAGAGGATTGGCTATAATTTTTTGAGTAATCAGGATAAGGGCCATGAATGGCCCCCAACTTAGATCATGGATAGAACAATTAATTCATCATAAGATCATGGGCGAGTAAAGAGGTAAATATACATACAGCATTCTCTGCGACTTCTCGTACACTACTGGCGACAGTGACGCCTTGTGGGTGTTCTTCGCTAAACCTCTCTGTGGCAGCGGTATTGACATCGTGCACGAAGAGCATGTCCTCAGCCGGAATCTTTGCTCGTAGATTCTTAGCCATTGAGTAGCCTGGCAAGAATGTTAATCGTCATGCAATCAGATGAGCAACAAGAGTACTAACCCATTTGTCCCAATCCTATGAAGCCCCATGAAGCCTGCAAGTCTCGAGAGCTTGAGAAGCACCTGTGCATACTCCGACATACTGCAGCAGCGTATATCTTTCGCAAAGGCGAAGCAAGTGCCGAAGCTGACAACATTGTGTACTTGTACAGATCGAGTGTTGTTGTGTGTTTTCGACTGTCGAGATGGGGTGCAGAGGGCGGTTGGAAGCGGTCTCCGACTCAACGGATCGAGTTCAACCGAGGTAGCGGTACGAAGTGAGCCGTGGTAACCTCACCAACGGCAGCGACCCCGCAGCTAGCTAGGCAGGTCAAGAGCTGCATCGTGAAAGACTCGCGCCATTTCAGGTTGCTGGCGCGGGTTTGATGTGCGATTTCCGTGAAGCGTGGTGCTGGAGCTGAGTGGAGAGATGAGAAGAAAACTTCCGGGCCGTTGAAAAGTAAATCCGGCCGGGCCGCGTTAGAGCGAACCGATAGTAGTTCCTGCTGCTACCACTGCAACCCTGAACCAGCTGGAGGTAATTAGTTGATCTTAATGCTGGGTGTTGAGACGTATGAATCCTCAGCTACACAAGGCGCAAAGGATGTAAAAGACAAAATCTACTCGAAGCTAATGCATATGCATATCTGTTTTCACCAGTCAAGAGCAAGCCAGCGACGCGAAGCTCAAAAAAAACCAAGCTGATAGCTACGCCTACGGTACCGGTACCGTAGGTACGTGGTCATGTGAGGAATAGAATAAACCAAACGTCAGAATGCTACAAAATTTACATAGTAATATATCCATGCCACTCCTCATCCTGATTCCACTATATGCATTTGAAATACGTCGACCCATTGCCAACACCCTTTTCCGTTCATTCTTTGAATCGCGTTGTTTAAGCTGGCGCAGGAGCAGCCGAAGATGCGGCTGGAGGAGTGCTAGCAGAAGGTGCAGGTGCCGCAGATGATGCAGCCGGAGGTGCTGCAGGAGGCGGGGCAGCAGCCGCCTCAGGAGGAGCGGGTACAAAACTATGCGAAGATTATTAGCATCCTTGTAAACAACGGATTAAAGAACAATTTACGCCGCAGCCCCCAACGCAATTCTCCCCGTCGTCCCACCCGTCACCGCTCCACCATCAACACTCTTCCCACTAAGCTGGCTCGCCTTGGCGTAGTTTGCCAACTGCTGCGAATCCGCTGGATTAACAATCATGACCTGTCCGAGCTGACAATGCGGGCCCGTTGCACAGTACAGGAACATTGGGCCCGTGCTAGTCACCGGCATATTGAAGGTACCGACGTCGGCCTGGCCGTCGGCAAAAGGTATGTGCCCGCTGTGAACGCCGCCCTGTTTCGGGGTGCAAGCGACATCGCCGGTGGATTCAGTCACCGTGTGGTTTCCATTTGAAAATTGGAATTGGATTATGTCGCCCACGGAGGCTTGAACGATATTTGGGATAAAGGTTACTTGGGGGCCGCCAACCACGACAGGGATAAGTTGATTGGCACGGCGGAGGGGGTTGGCTGGGAAGAAATTAATATGAAATGCCAAAGGATGAGAAGGCGAGACGCACATTTGATGCCGGGTAGTCTGTTGATGGGTTTGAATGCTTGGCCCGGGAGCGCAGCAGCGGTTGTGGCTAGAACGAGGGAGAGGATGAAGGACTTCATCTTGAAAACAGACAGGCGATAGTACGGGTATGCCCCGGTAAACAGCAACCGGGATGAAATATATATAAATACCGTTCAACGGTATGAGAACAAGAAAGAGTAGCGATTAGGTAAAGACCGGTCTACGGTTCCGTAGCAGAAGAAGAAGAATAAGGAGCGATAGAGAAGGCACAGGAACGAATGATGACAGAACCAAGAGGGAGACCAGAAAAATCAGACAAAGGTACCTACCTCAGCCTACCTTTGTATATGCACTCTCCGCTACCACGCCTGAAAAAGGCGATTACCCGCCATGCATCCACACCACCACCAAGTCTCACACGTACTCACCTCCTTCTACGATACCATCTCAAACCGTTGCCTGCCTGCCTGAGGACCACCATTCTCCCAAACGCACCTATCAACAACCTGCCAAGCACCCTCCCCCACCGCTAAGCCCGCTAGTAAGATACATATGCGCGAACGGCTTCGTTGTGCGGTCTACTGTTTGAAGATAAGTGGGGCGTCCAAGTGCCGGAGACGAGAAAACGTTTGGAAACTGGGCGCCATGTCGGACTTTCGGTCTTTGTTGGCCGTTTGGCGATTGGGCTTCGTACAAGAGCGACAAGGCGCTACGACGTACAGTGGAGACGCTGATGTATGCCATCAGGTTTGGCGTAGGTACCTGTGCCGCGCTTTAGGCATCTCAGTGATCCAGCATACCTACAAATCATCTTCTCATGACCATGCGAACGCGCGCAACAAACAAAAGCGCATGTCTATTATCATCGGTGCCATTGGCAAATCCACGCTCTGACCGCACGCGGCGGTTGTGGCGTCGGCTTTGCAGGCGAACGTTTTGAGGTTTTAGCTCACATGGCGAATCTCCGAACACCTCGGTACCTAAGTAAGGAGTCTGCCTCTCATTGAGGTGAGTGCGAATCTCAAACATCGCCGTCCCGGCTTGGCTCCTTGCTCCGCAGCATAGACGGTGGTGGAGACAATACTTCGTACTACAGAAGAAAAAAACTCGGATCTGATTAAAGGGTTAAGTGTCCGACCAAAATGTATGATCTGCAGGTTATGATACTTACTCTACATGCCGAGAACCGAATCTGCATACTATGTCTGGATTCATGTGCGTAGCATTCTCAGACGCTCAGATCAACTGGGCAGGCATCATGCGCAACGCTCAACAGAGTCCTGATGGTTTCCTCGCTGGTAAGAGCCATCAATGATATTATATCTTGACCCTCCAATCAATGGATGAATGGTCTTATTCCCATCGTCAGGCTGTCATCGGTCTATTGTTGCACATCATTTCACCGGAGTTCCGTTTTCAAACCTTCCACCCCCATAGTGATAGCTGCACCGCCTCTCACGGTTCTTTTACACCTCTTTCTGCCCTTCCTCTTCTTTCTGTTCTCCACTCTCGCTGCCCACCTCCTCATCAGTAGGCTCCCTCCCCCCGCGCACTGCAATATCCATTTCTCTCGCCTTAACCGGCTTGCTCGCTTCCTCGGGAAACAACTCCTTGAACAGTCCCGGCTGAAACCTGTTAATCCTCTTCCACGTCTCGACCCAGAGTCTCTTTCTCTCTGGCTTCTCGTCCGGCGGCGCTAGATACCCGCCACTGCTCAGTACAAGTAGCATATTCTTCAAATTTTCGTTCACTGCCTCCTCCATATCGCCTTGACCCGAGTTGCCCAGCCGATCCATGATACCCACAATGGTAATCCAGAGATCCTCGAACAATGCCTTCTCGCCAATACCATCTAGCAGGGTGAGGTAGTGCAGGAATACTTTACTCAAGAGAGTGGCTGCACGGACGCGTGTTTCGCTCATGCCCAGGGGGTCGGATTGATAGACTTCTGGTTTGAGGAGCTGGGTGATGAGAGGGACGAGGACTTCGCTGAAGATGGCTGTCCATTCTTTATGGTTGGGGGAAGCGAGGTCTGCGGATAGAAGGGTACGTTGGAGGGAAGAGAAGGCTTGCTGGCGGAGGGTACGGCAGGGGTTGAGACATTGGTGCGCAAGTGTTTTTAGGATGGGGGACCAGTAGGCTGTCCAGGCTGTGTATATGTCAGTAGCTGTACGATTAGGCCCAAAATTGGAATAGACGTACCCTCAGTTGTCTCGAGATGTGACTGCTCGATAAAATTTGGCACTCTGCTGGAAAGCTGGAAGACAATGCTCATAGCTGTGCTCCCGCGTACGACCACCTCGCTATCCTCAGGCTTCTTGGTCTTCTGTCCTTTGTTACGCCTTGCTGTCTGATCATGAAGTTGCTCTTCTCTAGCACCTATTTGAGCTGCAGTCGCAAACTCGTTGAGGAGTGCAATTGCAGCCTCGTAGTTGTCCGCAGTGATGCCAGGTTGGGGTGAAGTAGTGAGATCTTCGACAAGTTGGAACACGTCTCCAGCGGCATCGGGAACACTAGCCAGCCTGTTTAGAATGGTCCAGAAGTCTGGCGATCCAGCGAGCTCGCTGCGTAGGGCGTTCGGACCCTTGCAGCAATCTGTGAGACCTTTGAGGATTGGTTGTGCGCACTCATGTAAAAGTGAGTCATTAAAGCTCGAGAAGGTGTGCATAAGGACGGGTCCTCGGATAAAGTCGTAATCCTGCACGTGTTAGCAACTTTGTATAGATGCCACATTCGGTCACGTACGTTACTGGCCTTGAGAAGACTCAAAAGGTAATACACTGATCGTGCAATCACCACATAATGGTGTTTGGAAGCATCTCGAATGACAGACACCAAAGCATCTGTCACCTCTTTCGCGAGCTCCTTCACAGTCTCGTCGTCCCGTAAGGCCAGTACAGTTGCTAGTTCAAGAACAAATACCAAACTCGGATCATAGAGTGGACCCTTGCCCTTCTGTCTTGGGCCAGCCGCTCGCGGACTGGACCCTGGTATCTCTGGCTTTACTACTATAACTCTTGGCGAGCCATCGTCTGGTAGATGCTCCAACAGCGACATTAGTAATGACCGTAGCGACTCTACGGGAAGTTGGCTGATGTTAGCAAGAATATCTTCAAAATGACACTCCTTGACAGTGTCCACAGTACAGAGCGTATACTCGATCTCCTGGTCTGAGGGTTCTGGGGGCTCGTCATTGGCAAAACTCGAGACATACGATGTTAACGCCGAGAAGATACCAGTATCAGCCGGGCGTTCCGCGCGGTCGATAACTTGTGCTGGGTTTTGCAGCGGTATTGGAGACAGTGCGAGCGTCTTCTGGAAGGAGAGGAAATAGGGCGGTATCAACGAGTTGACGAACAAATTGACCATAATGCGGATGAGCTAGAACGTGTTAATAGCATGGCGGAGATACGTATGGTAGACTTACATGTTGCCAGCCATCTCTTATTGATGCCTCGTTGCCCTTAATGACCTGAAATAACACAACAGTTGCCAGCTGTGCCCGACCATCACGACCAAAACGTACTGCAGTCTCACTGACCATGACGCTCTTTTTGTCAGCTTGCACCTCAGTATTAAGTGACGTGCTTGGTGGCACATCTGGCGCCAATGTGCTAATGTATGACAGACATGAAATGATTCGATCCAAAGCGTCAGTTAGGCCATACTTTGCAGCGATCTGAGCGCACTGATCAAAACCCTGCACGACGCGGGAGAAGACAGCATCGTCAGTGGCGGACATGAATACATACGACAGAGTCCCAATGATTGGCTTCCAGGTTGCAGCAAACATGTCGGCGTCGAAGATGTTGGTTTCGCAGATGATGATATCCGCAGTCGATTGACACTTGACTAGTAGTTCCTTCCAGGCATGGTCATAAGCATTGCGGTCGCTATGCTCCTCTGGAAGAATAATTTCGCGGTTCTTGATCGATTCGTAGATTGCTTCCAAGAAATCCGGGCCAAAGTCCTTCCCATCGTTTACGCCACGGACGTTCTTTCTAAAGTCTTCTAACTGCATTCGTTTCTGTTTCATGTTCGGATTGTGCTGATCGGTGTTTAGCATAATAACTGCGTATGTGAGAATGTAGATGGCATCAACGTTGGCGATATCCTCTGGTTGCGCCATGGTGAAGTATTTTTCTGAAAACTCTGTCAAGATCCGCTCGATCAATGCTGATTCACCTGGAAGACGGAAGGCATGTAGAAGCTGCCGAAGCGCTTCATCAATCCGTTGCCCAGTAAAATCAAACAAGCTGATGAAGGCGCTCAGGATGGCTTCATTTCCCTTCTTCGAGATGAATTCTCCAAGAACTTTCTTGTCAACCCTCGTAGTACCTTTGACAAACTCGGCGATGCACTGAGGGTCTTCCGGATCTTTGATGACGCCTTGCGACGCTAGGTAAGCGATACCAGCCTTAGGCTTCTCGTTGAATTTGGTTGCGCCTTGGATAATAATGGCCTTCCGCGCTCGCTGTGCGCGCAGCGACTCAACGCTGGGATAGCCTTCAGTTATAGGTTCATCATCTAGGCGATCCGCCATGGATTGGACGAAACCGAGCAGGGCATCGAGACATAGAGGGGGCACATTAACTGTGCTCCATGCTGCAGAATCCGGGAAAGCATTCCTCGAGAGGAGACCTACGATATCCATGCAAACATCCCCACGGTCAATCTCACAGTCGTAGTTAACAAAGAGCTCGGCCATATACGATGGTATCCGCACCAGGCCACCCAAGTTCTCTACCATGGCTTCCCGAGCATCAGGTTTCCGAGCACCACCTTCCAGTCCCAGCTTTTGACGGTCCTTGACAGGTACCGGGGTCGCACGGCCGCTCCCATTAGGTTGCTTCGGCGGCTGCTTGATAAGACTGGGTGCATGTGGAACGCCTTCGTACAATGAAGGTTCGATGCCGGGTTCTAAGGGTATCTCAACTCGCGGGAAGAGGCAGGCTACCAAATATGAGAGATAGAGCTCCTGCTGTAGTTTGAGTACATTTCTGCACGTTGCCAACAATGTACCAGCAACTCGCAATGACTCATTCAGAATGGCCATGTTGTCTGACCTGACGAGCTGGAAAATATGGCGGCACAAAGTGTCCTTTGCCAGGTTTGCTAGACTGGGATGGCTTGCAATCGAAGGCCCGGCGACTTCGAGGGCGACATCGACAATGCGCAACGCCATGACACGCATGGTATCGGTATGTTGTCGGTCATGCGGATCTAGCAAATCAACGAGGACTCGGAAGAGCTCTCTTATGGAGGGTAAAGAGTATGGCTTGATCTCTGCGGGGGGCTGTGGCTGTCCGTCTGCAGCTGTTGCGGGGAGATCCAGAGTACTGCTAGCCGGGTTCGCGGCGTCATTGTCGTCCAGGCCTTTCTCCGGGTCGCTTGGCTGCTGGAGTGCCTCGACCTTGTGTTGGGCAGAGTCGCTTTCACCGTTTGCTGTTGGATCCATGCGCAGGCCGTCCTGGTCATCCTTGCCGTCCAGTTCTTCATCCATGGCCTCCAATTCTTCTGGCGATTGAACCTCGAGCGTCTTCAGCCTCCGAAATATGACCTGGCACATGGACACCATAGCAATCTCGGCGGACCTCCGAAGCAGCTCTGATAGGCGTGCCTGGCAACACATGCTCAGGCCCGTCTCCATCATCTCGCACACGCTCTCATCGCCCAGTACCTCCCCCCCGCGGCCGGAGATCATGACTTCCATGAGCCTGAGTATGCGAAGTAGGACGATTTCGTCGGCTGCAGAATCGCTAGCCTCGAAACGACAGTGTGTGATTGCGGAGGAGAGCTGCTGCATAGCTTCAGGAAGGCGTGGGGAGCGGTGGGTGATGATGGCATACGACAAGAACTTGGTTATGGCGATGAGAGCGAGCGAGGTTATGGGTGCTGAGGTGGAAGAGGAGCGGATGACCTGGAGGAAAGGATGGAGCATAGAGGGCGTGTCAAAAACGCTGATGTCTGGTGTAGCATTAGCATACATAGCCTTTGGTGGTGCCGTTTCCAGAGTGCCGTCTACCTTTGCAGCCCTTCAGGTCGTTTCTCAGGCGCGCAAAGGCCGACATGAGCGGGTTGTCCTGCATGCTCTTGCCCTTCTTCCCCCGCAGTCCCCATCTGCTTGGAACGGCGTCATCTTGCTCTGGCGTGGCTGCCGAGGCTGCCGTGGCTGCCATGGCCTGGCCAGTACGATCGCGCCGCTGGACAGCCAGTGTCTTGTTGGAGGCGCTCCCCAATATCGCCGCGACTGACGAGTGCGCCCAGCGGGCATGCTTGCGCATTGCCGACGTGACGGTGATGCATTCCGTGACGACGAGAGCTACTGGGTTGACTGCTACGCTGATGGGCCCGCGCTCCAGGCTCGCAATCGTCTCGTGCAGCCTTGATGCGGCATCGTCGTCACCGTCGGTGCTTGACATGGCGAGGCGCGGTTGGAGGTATGGTTGTGGGTGCGACAGACCGGTAGGTATACTGTATTGTACCTACTATGTGGACATGTGTTTAGTTCAGTCGAGTTGCAACATGACACGCAATGTCACGCATCCCCTCTCCCCAATCGTGGCAGCCTGGCGACAAGAACAGTCGTCGCGTGTAAGCGGCACAAAAGCAAGCTTGTTGCACTAATATCTGTCCTCGCGTGTCAGGACGAGAGCAGGCTCCATCCAGTGCATGGTACCCGTACACCCGTATCATCAAAACATTTGATTGCCGGCTTTGCCTACTTAGCGGAGTTTCGGAGGTGCTGGCCCGCAACCAACCCTCATCGCACAAGCCTCGCCTCCAACCAGCATCAGAGCAACCAAATGCAGTTTCCATCTCTCTATTCTCGACCTCTAACGCCCATAATGCAACAGCGAACGTCTAATGTATACAGCCCGACAAGTACCTGCCTCCCCCACCCGCCCACCAAGCCGCAAGACACATGCCCCAACGCCGCAGAGCGAATAATTGCTACCTTGAGTGGCTATACACTCCAGCTTCGGAAGCAAAAATAATCAAGTACATCGAAAGAAGTTGGCGTCTAGACCTGCGCCCAGACTCACCCAAGTCGTTACTGTCGTCGCTTTCAACGTAGATGCCGTCCTGCCTCTCATGCTCCTCATCTCCCCCTGCTGTCACTTCTACGAATTTCCCTTCTTCTCTCCTGCTGCCTCTTCTTTTTGTCCGCCCGCCTGGTTGGCCTGCCCCTTTGCCGCCGCTTCTTGTTGTTTCTTCTTCTCGGCTTCGGCCTTTTCTTCGTTCTTTGCTCTTTGCATCAGATCCTGGACCGTCGCCTTCTCCTTTTCCCAGTCGCTCTTCTTCTCATCGAAAGTCTCCTTGATCTTGCTCTCCTTTGCCTTCTTGGCCTCTTCTTCGGCCTCCTTTTCTTGCGGTCCTCCTCCATCTCCTTCATGTGTCGGATATCATCAACGCTTGGCTCGTAAAGATGCCAGATAGTGTAGTGAGGAAGACCCACGACGGAGAACTTCAAGCGCTTGGCCATCTGTCATGTAGTGTTAGCTCTATAGTATGTCGTGGAAGCACATAGCGTACCTTGCCGAAACCCTCCGTCTCGGCGTGCTTCTCGAAACTGAAGGCGGGGAAGTGAACACCAGCACGGAAAACTTTGGCTTTAGCTAAGATACTGACACCCCCAACACCGTCGATTTCCATCTCCATGTCTGGGTCACCGTACGGATCGCGCAGATAGGCCAAATGTGGGCGCCAGGTTGCGTACTCGGCATAGCCTTCGACAATGACGGCATCCTCATCCAGCGTGTCAGCGAGAGCAAGGGCCGTCTCGGATTCTTGCCAGGAGTTCAAGTCGTATGGTTGTTCCCCCCCGAGCCAGTCCGGAAGTGGTCGCCAGACATCTGTGTGATATGTTAGTAAACGAGACTTGTGCCATCTCAAATGCAACTCACTCGGTACAATGACATCCTTGTTGTGTCTCATTAGATCCTCCAGAATGGTGAACGGGGCAGTCTCTACATCTACATCTCTCCAGTATACCCAGCTGTGTGTGGGTCGAAGGGCAGCACTCAGTAGCCAGTTACGCGCCTGCGCCATTGACTTGCGACGACCGGCCTGGGCCGCAAATCCGTGTCGACTTTCCACATCCTGGTTGACCTTTTGGCCAAAGTCCTTCTCCATGATGGAAATCTCGCCAAACTGCTGCTTTGGATCTGGGTTGGCCTGTAGCTCCTGCAGCTTCTCCGTCAAGAGCGAGATGGTGTTATCCTTGGAATCTCCGACAAGGAAGGCCAAATCAATGAGGTTGTGTGGATAGGTGAGATTCTTGAGGTGGCCGAAGAACATGGGTAGATGCGGCGACGCGTCGCGCAACGGAGCGCATAGCAATATGCGCTCCTCCCTTTCCCACCCTCTCGCGGTACCCTGCACATTGTTCAGATCGTAGTATCGCACCGTCTCGAGTTGCGCATCATCGTTCGAAGAGAGCAAGCTGAGGGGCCCGGGGCCCAGGTTCGGTCGCAGGTTGGGAAAGAAGAAGAACAGGACGGTGAAGAATATGGAGCCCACAAGCAGTATGCGCTGTATTAGCGCTCTCCGCCGTCGAAGCGTAGGCTGTGAGCGTGGCTGGAATCTACAAGGGCAGTGAAAGTTAGGATGGTGCTTCATCGGGTTGCGGAAGTACACAACGTGCGCAGGCACGTGGCGTACGAGTGTCGGGCTATACATTGTTGCTGGACGTACTTGTGGGGTTGAATTGAGAAGGTGCCTCCTCCTTGTGAGGGATATGCCCCATTCGAGAAGGCATGGCGGTGCATCTTCCCTTTGGACGAGGAATGTAAGGGCAACATTCGAGAGGAACGAGCGCCAGATAGGTATCGATGGATCGCTCCCTTAGAGACCCCGGTCACCTAGGACCCGCCAGGTCACCCAGTTGCTGCACCGAGTAATTACCCCTCGTCTAACCTCGTCGGATGCTGCTACGGCGGGCTTGTCGGATGCAATGATTGTCTGGTTGCGAGCGTTGCAATTGTGGATTGAGATGACACTTTGCCTGTGTTTGAAATGTTGCGCGTCGTGATGGCCTGCGTTGCAGGACTTGGCGTGGGATGGACTCGCCAAGACCACGGTGACGTTCAGAAGGGGGCTCTTGGGTAATTTAGTAATTTAGTGGCGTCCGGTAGCGGAGATCTTGGTCAATCGACTCTACTTGGATGCATGTGTCGACGCGCGAGTCTGGGCGAGATGCAGTGGTCGTGGTGGCCGCGATGCATGTGAGCGCAGGACACTTTGCACCATTCCTCGACTTGTGAGACTAAGCCTAGTCAGCTAGCAGTGTGGCTCCAGGGCTGTTTCAGAGGCAATCATGTACACGAACGCCTATTTCCGGAGAAGCGGCGGATGCCATACGATACGCCGACAGGTTACATTCATCATCGAAATACACCCCTCAACCCCTCACACCGCCGGCCTCAGTGGGAGGTGAAATGAACACGTCCGATGCTTACGGTCATAGTGCTTGTTGCAAAGTACATTGATGGATGAAACTCATTAATTACATAGACTACAGTCATGACCCTTTTCCTGCATCCAGTGCGCTTTTGGCCCCTACACTCTCCATCCACATGTACGAAGCATATGCTGTCTGAATACTGTTAGCATTGCCCAAACAGTCGTGGCGCAATAGTATATGCACAAGCATCTTGCTCAGACAGCCGTTTTAAATCATCCCCCATCGCCTGGCCTCTGATCGCAGCGCTCCAAGACGGATTGCCGCAACCCTTGGCTCAAAGACCACAATTACGCGGCGCTGAACAAGCCAGCAGTGCAACTCCACAACCCATCATCCCAGCCGAGACTAGTAGGGTGTGGGAGGGTGACCCGGCGACAGATGTCGTTGAATGGATAGACTAGTTTTCCTCCTGGCGAAAGGGAAGAAATTACGCAGGCTTACCATGTAGGATGCGCCGAATGCACAACATGTACTGGATATCTGGTTGCTATGTTAGCATTGTACCATTCGAGATTTAAACTGTAGAAGCTGAGATGGCAGAATATAATCAGACAAAGGTAAGCGGTATGTGTTGTCTTCAAAGTAGTTCAGTAGCAGAACTGAAAAAATACGTTCATCATTTGAGGTGGGCATGCAAAGACGAAATGTAACTTACCAACTGTGTCATAACCCGAGAGCGCTGCTAGAATTAGTACTGACATAACATGCTCGCCATCCGTATCGCAACGACTGCAAGTAGCATGGTACTAAAGGTATCATTACAGACTGCCCACCGTGCAGACATAAACAGTGGCCGTCGACCAGCAAGAGCCCCGGGGCGCCTCGGACGGAGGGCTCATGTGCTCACTGCATTGAGCAATGCATCGTAATCATCGCCCAGCGGGTGAGTATCGTATCATCGCGAAAGGAAGCCTGCGCTGCACATATTCTGGTCTGGGTTAGCTGCCATCGCAGAATTTGTCGCCAAACGGAAAGCTCGGGAGAGGAGATCAGAGGGTGGTGCATGTGTTCAAAGCTCATTTGAGATCACAAGAACTATTTCAAGGGTATCAATCATGCAAGTGAGAAGGTGGGAGGAAACAGTGTAGACATACCTGGGGCGCAGATGAGAGTAGAGAAAGGAAGAAGGTTGGTCTGGACGCGAACGAAAATTGATCTTAGCGGCGAACTCTTGGCAGATTTACCGCTTAGTCATCGTCTTTTTTACAATCACGGTGAGATCACCAACACCCCCAATACCGCAAGCACAACACACTCACGATAGAGACGAATATGGACAGGAGAAGAAACAATGCGCCGAATGGCGGAACAAGTGCGCCGATGTTTGCACGAACTATGCGCGAACCGCAGTACATTGAGAAACTGAGGCCTGCAAGGTCAAGAGGCCCGAATGAGCTTCGCAGGATCTGTGAGTGCCTCTTCCCTTCCTTCTCAACTCCTTGCATGCGGTGAAAAGCATCGGTTGAAATGGATCGGCTTCGGTTGGGCGGTATTCGTTCTCTATACTATGAGGCACACCACATTTCACTCAGTTTGCAACTGCTCACATTGCGACAGTCCTTCAAACATCCATCATCCCCTCCGCATCCGGATCTGCCTACCTAGAAATCCCTTCCTTCTCTTCGTCAAAAACCTCCACTCTCATACCGCCGACTTCTACGCTCAAGATTACCGCCTCAATACAAGGCCCGAAACCCCTTCCCCGCAGCGCGCCCTTCAGTCCGTTGCTTCTCCTTACGACTACCGTTAAATTCGCCCCATTTGCAACCAGGCATAGACGAGGCTATATCCGTGACTCGACGGAGCGTGACCTTGGGGTCCACCTAGAGACAGCGCTACGAGGTGTAGTCATCGGCGAAAGATGGCCAAAGAGTGGAGTAGAAGTCGTCGTGACCATCTTAGAGGGTGACGAGGACGGCTGGTGGGGAGATTCCGGGGATGAAGGAAGCACAAATGGCAGAGGATGGGGCCTTTTGAATGTTTTGGCAGGATGTATAACAGTTGCGAGCGCTGCTATAACAGATGCAGGCATCGACTGTCTGGATATGGTGTGCGGGGGGGTCGCAGCTATCACACGCAATCCATCATCCAAACAAGAGCAAGAGCTGGTGAGGATATTGGATCCGTGCCCAGCAGAACACAAGGATGTGGTTGCAGCATGTGTGGTGGCATACCTTGCCTCAAGAGACGAAATTACGGAAATATGGATGAAGGGTGATGTTGGCTCAGATGCGGATGTTCTGATTGAGGGCGCCACGCATGCAGCCGTGGGCAGTCTGGCGGTGGTCAAGGAGGTCTTACTTGAAGCGCTCCAAGCCAAGTTTCAAGGTCAGATGGACGGCAACGAGGGTGGCTTGAAGAGGAAAGTACAGGACGTGGATATGACTGGCTGAACAAGTACAGCAATGCGCCCGTACTGTGTACTATCTCTCCGTGGGAATGACGATGTTGGCCCAGTCATCAGGCAACGGGCAAGCCGGCTATCGGCCCGAGACTACGTTCAGCCAAACCACACTGACAGTCTATGGTCAGCTACTGCGAACTTTTGTAGCATTACAGCCAGGCCCGTCCACACTGCGTTCCTAAAACGGTTAGCGTCGACGTTTGGAGCAGCAATCTAGCTTGATGCATGTGGATCTTAAGGCTATGCACGCATCCAAAAGTTGGCAGGCTAAAAAGATCGGCACGTGGTCCAGCTCGAAGTTGTTGGCTTAGACTATCTTCGCCAACAATATGAACAGAAAATCTTGCTTATTACTGCAGTTCCTGACCGGCTGTCTTTTCCTAGTGAGACAATTTCGTGCCTCTGACTTTGCATACAACATCTCCAGTTCGATGGTACTTCGGTTCAGCTCAGACAGTTCCATGGGCATGCTTTCTTCTGTCGCCGATACCACCACAATTGCCAAAGCGCATGTCGCAATTCTGGATAGCATGATTGGTGCACAAGTAGCAAAGTGTGGCTGGGGTCTTGCTATCCCGGGCTGATCTTGTTTGAGATGGCGTCACAACTCTACAGAAGAATTCAACATGGCTCGCAATTTGGACACGACCATGGTAGTTCTGTCCAGCGATTCAGTCGACAAAAAAACGAACAGGTACAGTACGCCAACAGCAAAGCTTCCTGGGCCTACGATCCACTTAGTGTACACTAGAAAGCATGCGTTCAGAACTTTGCGGGTGGGTCGCATTGGCAATGGCAATGCACATGGGTCTTACATGGGTCTTGAGGTCATCCCGTTCTTGCCTATCATCAAAGCAATACTTGCCTAGATTGGAGCAGCAAGCCTGCCTCTCTGGAAGCATCAGCTCGTAATGTGCAGTTGCCCGGTTGGTATTGACAAGAAAACTCTCCCGTGCCCGTCTTAAAACTTGCCACTCTTCTTCCCCTCAGCCCACACTTTTGGTATCTAGTTACCATTCCAACCCGGCTAGCTGTCTGCCCGCCTTTCCTTTTCACGCTCGAATCACAGAACGGTAGCCGGCAGACCACCCGTCTTAGCTGCTCATCCGCGGCTCAAGATTCCCTGCAACTAGTATTGGTGCATATCTTGCGCGATTGCGATACTGGCACAAGTGGGCAAGCAAGCGTTATAAGGCTTGAGAGTGCGCACTCCTCGATCATAGTCTTTTGGTCCTTCGTTCTACCGTGGTCGTTGTGTCACAGCCGTTGATATGTCATCTGTACGTTCTGCATGTTCCTTAACTTAGCACAACATCCATGTTCCCTGCCACTGCGGCGACGCTAACAATCATGACAGCTTATACGCGCAATCGCGCTGCTCCTTGCGCTCCTTGCGACCATCGCAACAGCCGTTCACCCAGTCGAAGTTCGCGGCCAGGACTTTATCGATACCGTCACCAACAATCGGTTGATGATTGTTGGTGTTGACTACCAGCCCGGAGGCCAAGGCGCATACCAGCCCACAAACAGCCAGGATGCACTCACAGATGCCGATGTCTGTCTGCGGGATGCCGTCCTCATGCAGAAGTTGGGTGTAAACACTATTCGTGTCTACAACCTTGACCCTTCCCTCGATCACTCCATGTGTGCCTCTATCTTCAATGCCGCTGGCATTTACATGATCCTCGATGTCAACTCACCATTACCCGGAGAGAGTATCAACCGCCTGCAACCTTGGACATCTTACAACAGTGACTACCTCAACCGCGCCTTTGGTATTATTGAGAATTTCATGGGCTTTTCCAACACCCTTGGGTTTTTCTCTGCAAACGAGGTCATAAACGATTTGTCTACTGCCAAGTACAACCCACAGTACATCAGAGTAAGCCTGAGCGGCCATCACATTGTCTTCATTCGTTTCTCACACAAATGCAGGCTGTTCAGCGTGATATGAAGAACTACATTGCAAAACATTCAAAACGCGCCATCCCTGTCGGCTACTCCGCTGCTGACGTTCGTCAGATCCTGCAAGACACCTGGGCATATATGCAGTGTATCGACAACAACGACAACTCATCTTCGGACTTCCTTGGTCTGAACTCATACAGCTGGTGCAATGGCGACAGCTACCAGACCTCTGGATACGATGGCCTGATCACCATGTTCAACGGTTCTGCGATCCCCATCTTTGTAAGCTTGATATATCATCTGCATTTTTCAGGTTGACTAACAGCAAAAAGTACAGTGAATACGGCTGCAATCGCGTCACGCCCCGTGATTTCAATGAAGTCCAAGCTCTCTATGGCTCCAACATGCGCGCCCTTTCCGGTGGTCTTGTCTATGAGTACTCGCAAGAATCCGCTGATTACGGACTTGTACAAATCAACCAAGATGGCTCCATCAAGCTCCTCGCTGACTACGATAACCTGCAATCTCAATTCAACAAGCTCGACATGAACGCCCTTGTATCCGCCAATCCGCAATCCACAAGCATCAAAGCGCCTGATTGCTCCGCCAGCCTTATCTCAGCGCAAGATTTTAGCAAAAACTTTACGATCCCTGCTATTTGCCCCGGCTGCCAAAAGCTCATCGACGACGGGATCCAGAACCCAAAGAGGGGTGCTTTTGTCAACGTCGGCAACAAGCAGGTATCACAGAAAGTATATGGGAGTAATGGTCAGGAAGTTGATGATTTGATGCTCAATGTTGTGTCTGATGACGATGGGTCCAACCCGCCTGGCGGCGACAACACGACCCCGAGTGGTCCTAGCCAGACGGGTAATGAGATGTCGCCGCCGCCGTCGCAGACAACAAAGGGCTCCGCCTCGCAGCTTGGAGTCAGCTGTCTTCTGGCCCTACTGTCAGTCTTTACATTTGCTCTCTTTCTCTAACTAAGAGCACCAGACTGTAGCATGATTTTATGACCATTTGTTTTCTCGGTATTTACTTAATGATGAAGATCAGGATTGGACGGTTTTAGCATATGTGTTGTACAAGCTATATATGTATACTTAGTACGTAGCTATCTACTATCTAATCTTTCTCTATACAGTTATAAGGTGTCTATTTCATTAGTTAAACTATGTATTTAGTATTCTAGTATACTAAGTTACCTCTCGGGGAACTAGAATAGCCGGACAACTATAGCCACGCTCAAATTCACCACGTCTAATTCTACGACTACCCCCGGCGACTGTAAGAAGTAAGCGCGAGGCTCTATACTTATACAAATCCTATCGTGGGAGTCGCCGGGGGTAGTCGTAGACAGTTTTTATGGCTTTGAATCGGACGTGGTAGTTGTCCGGCTATTCTAGTTCCCCGAGAGGTTACTTGTCAGGACATGGGTGCGTGAAGTGCAGTCTAGGCTGACGTGCATACGGTATTTTCACTCTGATGCAGTCACATTACCGAAACTGAAACGTTGAAATAAACAAGAGCCTTCATCCACCTAGTCTTTAGTGTCGTGGCCTAGAAAGTCGTAATACTAACCCATTAAAACACTTACACGCTGACACAAAACCATCCTAGTGACCTAAATACTCGAACCCATAGCCTCCCTTATTTGCTCTTCATTCACCACTTCATCCCAATGCGCCAGACAATCACATCCATACTTTTTTCGAAACTCAAACGGCGGCAGACCATCCAACTTCTCCAACGCTGCATGGCTCGCCCTAACACGCGCATATCGTCCGCTCTGACCGAGGGAGTAAAAGTGTACCTTTCCATGAATCATGACCATGGCTGCAATAGCCTTACCTTTACCAGGAATCACAGTCTCCGTTTCCAGCGCCCCCATGCGCCAGTCGTTGCAGCCAAAGTTGATGGAGAGAAGGCGGCTGAGACGGGTGGTAGGATGATTAGAGGCAAAATTTTCGTAGGTATCGAGTGTCATGTCTTCGAAGAAGGGCTTGAGGTGCATGTTGAAGAAGTCCTGGACGACAGTAAAGTCGAATTCTGCATCGACGAAGATGGCCGCGGTATAGGCTTCGACGACATCGGCCAGGCACTTGGGCGGCTCGCTGATAGTGACCCAGTAGTCAACCGCACAGTCAGCTTCCCTTTCGGCCTCCTGAGCTTCCAACACGTAATCGCGGATTTGGGATGTTAGAATGGTAGTATTCTGCTTGATATAAATGTGCCAGCCTAGCTTTACGCATACTGCACCCAGAAACTTGTTTGAGACCATAGGCGTCTTGTGCTCAGTGAGCCACTGGGGGTCTTTGTCTGGATACTTGTAGTAGAGATGTGTGATGAACGCCATATCAAGCAGAGAGTCGCCGAGGAATTCCAAACTACGTTCAGTGTTATTAGCTTCTTCTCACTCAGAACATTACTTACGTACCGCTGGTAGTTTGGTATATTTTCGTACATATACGGATAAGAAGGATGCGCGAATGCCGACCGAAGCAGACGAGGGTACTTGAAATGATAAGGGTGCTTTGCCTCAATCTTGCGAGCCATGTCCAACATAGCTGCAGTTGCACCTGCAATCTGATACTTCGGCTTCTGGTACGCGGCATAGTAGTCGGACCACTTTGACATTTCATGATCGGGACTGTTAGTGAAGAGTTTGACCGCTTTGACCGTTTCGTCCCAGTCGGCAGCATTCCACTTTCCACCTTTGTAGTGTTCGTGAAAAGCAGCACCAATAAAAGCTTCGCATACATCGGCGATGCTCTTATCACCCAAGTTGTGTGTGAGTTTGAGCCAGTCGTCTTCGGACTTGTTTACACCCTTACCCCTGAGAAGCTTCATACCGTCTGGATACCATGTACGACTCCTCAACGTTAGCCTTGACTTAAATATAATACCATTGTACATACCGTGAGAATGAATCGGTGCGGATATAGTTGTAAAGCTTTATGTCGTGCTTTGTCCCATCCGCTGATACGACCTTTTTCTTGCCGACGGCGGTCTCTAAGAGATTTTTGTTGCAAAGCATCTCCATGCGGCGAACATGAAACTCAAATTCGTTCTCGTTGGGCTGCTGAACAAATACCGATAGCGAAGTAGCCATCTTGAGAAAACAATCTCCTAAGAATTCGAGGCTGGTTGATGTTAGCCTAGGTCACGATATCCAAAGCCTGCACGTACCGTTCGTAGTTAGGGCCCATTCCACTCTTGAAATTAAGCTTCTCTTGACCATGTTCATCGGAGTTCTCGGAATCCTTTGTCAAGGCTTCTAGAGCAAGTGCTGGACTAATTTTCAGGTCAAGAACCTCGCAAGCGTCCAACGCGATGAGATAGCTCTCAAAGCGGTGAATTATGGCTGGTAAAACGTAGCACATGACTGCAAACGGTGTTGCAAGCTATAATATTAGTAAAATATCGCTCGATGTATTGTGCAATTGAAAGCTTACATTAGATATGAGCAGAGGTTCGGGACAAATGTACGTCCTGAGGTGATCAAGCTCGCCCTTCTCTTTGTCCTCGACGCGCGCAAGATGGTTTCGGCGGAAAGGAATCTTCTCAACCTCAAGGACAGGCTGTGATGGATTCCATCTAGAGATATCCCTAGACTTTAGCCATTTGCTATCGCTGTAGTCGAGAATGCTGTCCATAAACTTATGGTTCTGGCGAGGTATACCCTTGGGAATCGGATCCTGAGGCTTCAGATGAGGGGCGAGACGGTTTACGTAGTAACGCCGTCCTCCGTTCATGGGGTCCACGAAGTAACGATCTATCATATCCTCAGGTTTAGTTTCCACCGTCCATCGCCATGTCGGCTCATAGTAGACTCGGTGTATTTGACCCATATCCAGAATCTGGTCGATGGTGGTGACAGACGGTAGAGATGATATTTGGCTAGAGACTACTGGAACAACCCAGTAGGACATTTTCTGGACGTCCTTTTCATACTCCTTGTTGTATATATCCTGGTATATGCGCAAGGTGAACCCTGTGAGAATGTCTAGAATCGTTTCTGACACGAGCAGCAGAGTAGCAGATGACTGGGAGACAATATTCGAAGGTCTACCATCGGTCAGATATATTGGGAAGATTGGCAGTTGCGGAAACGGGTGACGAGTGAGCAATCCCATCGGCTGATGAGGTCGATCAAGACCAGCAGCGAGGTCGAGAACGGTGAGATACAGGTGCGTGGGAACTGTGCCACGCCCCAGCTTCCAGAAATTTGGCTTAATCAGCATAGGATACATCCCTCTCTTCTTCTCGCTGAGTGCTAGTAGTGCATTCCTTCCAGCCGGTAGGCTTCTAAAAGTTGTTGGGAGTAAATTATCATCCAGGTAACCCTTCTTGTACAATTGAAGACACAATTTGAAAGCCGCTGAACACTTGGCAATGATTTTCTTTCCCTGAACATCCCCTGTAATGGAAGTCACCGGCGAATGTTCTGGCAAGATCACTTCGCATACGAAACCACTGCGTTGTGAATTGAGAGTATTGTATTCAACTTCGGGACTGATGACATAGGTGGGCTGCAACATGGTCTCCCTGTCAGGCCCTGGTAACGTTGCCACAAAATGATTGAGAATAGACAAGCTTGAGCGATACGACAGCTTTGCGCCATGTTTGGTAATGAAGGTGGGGAATAGTTGGTCTTCAAGCGTCAGCAGATCCATATCGTCCTTGCCGTATTCATTGATCTGGCGGTCCTGTGGAAGATCCCGGCAGAAGTTTCTCATCACTTGTTCGTCATGCTTGACATTCATAATTCTCTCGTGGTGGTCGTGGTTGCCCTCTTCGAGCATGTGTAAGTACTTGGAAGTTCGATGCCTTGCTCGACCTCGGGACTGCACATACGCAATCATGGTGCGGTAAAGGTCAAACCGAACGACTAAGTTACACTGTGGAATGTCAAGACCTTCTTCCGCGACTGAAGTAGCAAAGAGACAGTTCACTTCGCCGCGCCGGAATTTTGCGACAGTAAGGATCTGATTTCGCAAGGAGATGTTCTGCTCGCTGATACGATTGTTGACACCAACCAGTACACTGCAGCTAAGGTTTTTGCTACCGATACTGGCGAAGATGAGTTGAAGCAGTCGGGCAGTCTGTCTCTGCTCAACGAAGACGATGCATCGAGCTTCGGTGCTGCGTTCATAGTATAGATGAAGCCAGTAATGAAGTCTCATGACCTTGGAACTCACGTCCCGATCGCTCAGCGTGCATTGTCCGAAGTCGAATTGTCGAACAAACTCAGCTGCCTCTTGCAGACGCTTCAATTTGGCGTCCCACTTTTGCACATCATCGTCTACATTAGCGCGATTGTGTTTCAGACGCTCCCGCTCCTGGAACTTGCGGCTCTGCTCCTCATCCGCGAAAGCAAAAGACCAGTACATATCGGATGCCCAACGTCCGAGTTCGACGCCGTGTCGCTTGGATGCGACGAAGAACTTATGGAAAGATGGCAGGTCTCCGAACTTTGCTTTGATCTTCTGGTGTAGAGGCGTCTCGAATTCATCCAGTAGCCGTGGGTATAACGCGACCTCCTCATCTGGCCTACTGATGCTATTTGAAGCAAGCGTGCTCTCTGTCGTTGTGGCAATCTTGGCATGGAGGAGCTTTTCAAGATCGCTGGCAACTTGCTTAATGTGATCAGCAGATAGTCCTTTTGTGTCTACAGGCGAGGCCGTCATGCCAAAAATACGGGGTCGTTTCGAGAGGTCCAGCTCATGTGCGTAGTAATCCTTCATGAGGCGGGCATAGGGATGGTTGTTCTTGGCATGGTGGGCTTCGTCGAAGACCAGCAGATTTATCTGAGCCATGGTTATGAAGGAGTGCATCATGCACTGTACGAGAACCTCGGCTGTACACACTATCACCATATTAGTGTCGAAGTAGGTCTGCCATGTCTTCCGAGACCACAGTGAAGCGCCCATGGAGCCACATATGCCTTCTACATTTTGATCAAGACCGCATCGCAAAACGTTCGCTTGTTGGAACACAAGATTGACTGAATCGACCTGGGCATGTTAGTACAAAGCGTAGGTATTTACTACATGATACTATGCACTTACAACGAAAAAGGCAATCTTAGGAATATCGCCCTTGGCCCGGTGTTCGAGCTCTGTATCTAGGACATGTCGCAGCAAGAGAGTTGCAATATGAGTCTTCCCAGAACCAGTATCTAACACAGCAATGACGTTCTCGCTCTTTGCTCTCTGGAATAACTCGGTCTGGTAGTCGCGAGGATTTGTGATGCGGACTGTCGTCTCTTGCTTTGCAAGGATATCGCGAATCGACAGCTGCTCATCATTGGCACTCTTTGCAGCAGCGTCATCGACTTCCTGCTGTGTTAGGCTTGCACTGAGTTCGGCAGCAAATTCTCTCATGACGTTGTTCTGCGCTCGGCGTCTCTCAGTCGTAGTCTTTGGGCCATAGACACGCGCAGTGTCAGTATCGACATCCGAGTCGTCATGCTCAACTTGGGGTGCTGTATTTTTGATGTTCTGGGATTCGTCGTCGGACGTATTGGAAGTGGACATGTCATCGCATGAGAAGTAGAGTTCCTGCTCTTCGTCGCTCTGAATCCACGCCATACTTGTTGCAGTTGTGGGACGACGCCACAGGTAAGGCTTGTCACGGGTGTGTTGAGGCAAGGAAAACAGAGTGGATTACGCAGTTGAGAATGCTGAAATTGAGTATCAGCAGATTCGATCAGGTTGGTGGCCGAGGTGAGAGGCTGCTATTGTTTGCGCAGCCTGTTGCGGGACATGCAGACCAGTACCTAGGTACCGGTAGGTAGGTAGGTATTAGGTACCCCGTCACCGTAAAGTTCGACCAACGCCCGTACCTGTTTGCTCATACCGGACATGGTCGCATCGCCACGATTGTTTGTCGCCCGCTAAGTTACCGCCTTCGAGCAGGCGATACATTGGCGACGTTGGAGTACCGGTGGTGCGGTGGTACCTACTGTACCTACCGATAAGTGCATGACTCAGGAACACCGATTCCCCTTCCCACGTGCAGACATAGCCGTCCACTTGTCGTGCTCTCAACGTCAACCCACTCTTGAGTCTTATCCTCTACACCATGTCCGAAGAACCGCAAAGTCTAAGGGCCCTCTTTTCGAAAGCCGAGGGGATGCGCGAACAGTTGTCTTCTTTGTACGACACAAACAGTCCCACGTACCAAGAAAACCTCGGCGCAACCATCGCCACCTACGCAGAATGCCTGGACATGGCCGAACAAATTTCACTTTTCAGCCCAAATGAAACTCTAGAGGATATTTCGTCGTCTGATTTACAGTATGTAGACAAGACCAATACTCGCTTGCGGTGATACATCTTCACAGCCATGGGCCCTGCTTACACCTTGGCCAGATACATGGCGATAAGCTACCAATTGGCGGAACTGGTACAAAGGATTTCCAGCACTGACATATTTGTGCGCAAGCAAAATCTTTTACGTGCTCGGGGACACTATGAGCAGTTTTTGAAGCTCTTGGATGCTTACAATGTGCTTGGCAAGGCAGATGCAAAGCTCCTCGACGTCTATACCGAAGACAAGGACACGTTCGCAACAGCGAGCACAAAAGATGCTGCCGCGAGACGAAATGCAAAGATTGCCCGTTTCAGAGGCGAGAAACAGCTGAAGCAAAAACTAGAGGTACGTCTTCGCGTTGGTATCATCCGCAGCAAGTAGCAGCGCTAAAGCACGCTCCCACAGTATCTGCAACAGAATCCCAAGCTCGCAGAACAGGATGAACAAGTGGTGCGAGATCTACATCTGACCAGCTTGGCTTTCATGGTGCATCAAACGTTTGCTTCGTTGGAGTCAATGGCCCAGGAATTGCACATTATTTCGCTAGCGCCACCCGCGCCTCCACAGGGACAGGCAGCGCAAGGCCCGGACACCCGACAAGACAGTAGGGACAAGGACGGTTATTCCGAACGCCTCGATGGCCAGTATGCTGGGTTGAAATACTCTGGACCTATCCTCAGCAGCGACGGTAAGCCCATGCGGCCCTTTACACTACTAGACAGCCGCCAGACCTTGAAGAAGAACGTCTTCCGTCCGGATCATAGTCTACCAACCATGACTATCGATGAGTATTTAGAGGAGGAGAAGCGAAGGGGTGGCATGATTGAGGGAGGCGGCCCGCAGTCTGAGATTCAGCCCGAACCCAACGAGGACGACCTTGTTGCTGCAGACGAAGAAACAATGAAGCAACGCGCGTGGGATGAGTACGTCGAGGCAAACCCTAAAGGTTCCGGTAATACCCTTAATAGAGGATAAGTGTAATTCGTGCATGATACCAGACACCTAGTAAACGGATCATCTAGTCAAGCCTACTGTTACTCTACATGCTTGTGATTTGTACACCATATGCTGTTGACAAACCGACTACAGCTTTTCAGGCGCCAACTCAGGCCATTTAGTTGTGACCAACTCAAACAAGCCCTTTGAAAGCACGCTATACCCCTTGATATCCAAATGCAGCCCATCCGTAAACCAGCCTCTAGGAAAATTCTTCGACCCCAACAGCCCACACCCCGGCGGCATGTCCTCGTCATACTCAGCCCCCTCTTCCTTCAGCATAGCATCCACAATATCCTTCCAAAAGTTCAGTCCCACTACCCTCTCCGTCTCGGCGTACTCGTCTGCAATCTGCATAATCCCCTCGGCATATCGCTTCTTATTCATATATGTCTTGAACCTCGGGCCCTCCCTCCTAAACGCATTCATATACTCGATATCTTCCGCTGTGCTGCCCTCTGTCTTTTCCACAAGCGTAGTATTGATGGGCGGAGGAGTAATTATTACGATTTTCGTATCCTCCATGGCTTGTTCGGTAAGTATGGTATCGAGGAAGGTCCGGATGTTGTCTGAGAAGACGGACCAGGGGACTATAGGCGTATCGCCCATGATACAGGCGTCATTTGCGCCGATGAAGATTGTGAAGAGAAGGGTTGGTGTTGCACCGGGGGATGTGGCGCGAGTGATTATACGATCAAAGTCGCTTTTTATGCGGGAAGTAGTGTAGCTGGAGTTTGTTTGTTAACAAAGATTTATTGCCTAGAGCTTTACTCAAGGGGGTTTAAGGGTGATATATACCCAGCTAGACCTGTACGAAGTTGTCAGTATACATATCAACATGAAAAGGCCTAAGGGCCGTTGTATAACCCCGCTGCGATCGATACCTTCGTTCACGACTCTCGCCTTCCCCGTGTACATTTTTTCAAGGAACCATCCATAGCCCTGTGTCTGTTCTTCAAAACTCCATTGCGCCATCGACGCGCCAAATACTACCATCTCCGGTAGCGGTGCTTGAACAGTGGTGGATGCCATGTTTGCAGCACGGCACGTCTGCCTTGACGTTGGGGTAAATAGTGTAGACAGACACAACGCCCAAGAAATTGAGTAGGAAAATAGAAATTGTAGTTCCTACCTTCGTTGACAACGCGTACCTTGTCTTTGTACTGCTGCCTAAGGAAGAAGCCGAAGCCCTGCGTTCCCCCGCTAAAGCTCCATTCGGTGAGCGAATCACCGAAGAGCACGATTTCAGGCATTTGAAATAGTAACTGCAGTACTTCGTAGATGTCGCGTGCGCGGGGGGAGTTGGTCGGCTGCCGTTTTTATTTCCTCACAGCCTCGCTTTTTCTTCTTGCTTGTAGAATTTTGGTGCGCTGGAGCAAGGTGAGAGTGGGTAGGTACTTGATACGACTTACTCCACGAAGCAGGTCGGGATGCATGGCTGGCCTGGTGCCTAATTTGTACGCTAACTTGATCTGAAACACAAAGGCCAATGTGGCTAGCACAGGGCGTATTATCCAAACTACAAATGACTACAAACATCTAATTAGCTTTACGCAAATACTCAGGCATGCTGTATGTATCTTATTGGCAGAAAATATGGATATGAGCAAAAATGTCATGATGACATCATTGAATCGTCTTTGACCACGTCGAGGCTGCATGGCGCACCGTCATCACAACTATTTTTAAGCGCCTTATGAGAGAAGTTACGGCTGCAACTCCTCCTAAAATATTTCAATACGTGTCAAATTCGCGAACACTCTTACAAGCACGCACATATACACCACCAATACAATCAACTCGCCATGCTACAATACACCCTCCGACCCCTCACGTGTTTACGTCTTTCGCTCCCGAGCTCCAAGACACGCTCGTTTCACACTACTCTCTCCTTCTACAAATCCACACCCTCATCCCAACCCCCCTCGCATCTTCCAGACCCGCATCCCAACTCCTCCGCTGCGCCCAACGCCAAAGTGCGCAGCTCACCCCAGAACACAGACGCCCAGTCTAGCGCCTCACAGGAAGAGCATAAGAGCGGAGATGAACATCCAGCGAAGCAACCAGACTTTCAGCAACAACCAAAGAGCACGACGGGGATTGGGGGTGGAGAGGAGGTCAAGGGAGGAAAGGAGGGGCTAGATAAGCAGAGAGATGAGCAGTAAAGCTGATTGAGCTTTGAAAGGGCTCTTGGGAACCCGGCAATGGGTTAGTTTCTTAGTTTGACGTGGGATATAGAGTAAAGGAAGGAATGGGTAACTATATACACAGTTGTTGTCCCAGATAAAAAGTTGGTGTCAGGCCTGTTGTGAGTGTATAAGCGTGAGCTACTGGGACATGTGCCAATTCTCTTCGCGTCTGGCCTAAGAAGTGTACAGCCTGTTCGCTCAGCACGCACCGGACCATTCATCTGCCTGGTAGTTCCCGAGGCTCTGGATACCGAGGTCGATCACTGCGACACATAGATGATAAACAATGTCTGCGGGGGGCTTGGTGGCTTGGTATGTGATAAGAGAACATGGGGTAGCAAGAGGTATGTACATATGTACAAGATGCACATGTGCAGATGCAGGCACGCATCCCGCGCAGGGCCAAAGGTACCGCACTCTCGGAAGCGGTGATTGGCGATAGGCAGCTTAGGTCTGCAGTGGTTCGCGGCGGATTAAATGAAGGGTTAGGTGTGATTGGGGGATCTACCCGTATTTGGCTGACGCGGCGGAATTCTGCCACCCACTGCTTATGAAAGCGGTCATAACTATTCATGCCGTCGAGCCAGGGGTAGATGAATTGAGTAAGACGTGGAGAACTAGTGGGGATGTGCATACATAACTGCCACATGCAGTTTAGTGTGGGATCCGGGTCAGGAGTTACTATGTACAATACCATGGAGTACTCGGTAATACTGGACAGTACAGTACTATGTAAGCCAAGGGCTGCGGTGAGATAACGGGCGGGCTGACTGTTGGAATTGCAGGATGAAATGTGATTGACGGATAGGCTTTGCAGGTTCATGATAGGCCGTCACACATACATACATACATACTCCCTCCGACTGTACACCTACACACGCAATTGACGAACATGAGTGGCAGACAGTGGGTGTGGGTGGCGGCGAGTGCCAAAAGCAATAATACTGCAGCTACCGTTTGTGGCAGCGTGCAGGGACGTTCCTTCCCTGCCCTCAACAAGGCATCCGGCCGGCACAACACCCGGCACCCGGCACAAGGCGCGCGCGGGGCGTATTGTACATACTCCTAGGAGTATTCCGTACTCCGTACCTACTCAGTCCTGTGGCGTACATATGGTTGACGGAAAGAAAGCAAGACGCGCATGCGCATGCGCATTTCTTTTCCTGCGCCCGCTGCTGGGGGCCATGTTCAAAAAAAGCACCAGTGAGTGTGTGTGGCAAGTGAATTTGAATTCTCCGCCATCTGCCATTGTCATCCATCCATCCATCCATCTATCCATCCATCCATGCTGCATCCTCTTGCCCGCCCGTCATCACCCCACGCCCAACTCCCAGCTCCAACGCTTTGACTCTCCCAAGACCAGAGGTGCCTGCACAGGGACATGTCGACCGTCGCCTGCGGAATCTACTGGCGCTCTGCTTAAGCCCGTTGCTGTGCCTTGTAGAGCCTTCCCCTAGACTTGTGAAATATATTCCGTATTACCTGTTATATCTTATAGCACTGTCCGCCCATGCCTGGCGCAGTGCACCCATAGCATAGTCACTGCACGTGACGAGAACAGCACGATAGAAGACAGTAGGACATGTCTGGGTAGGCCTGCCCCGCAAGCAACTGGCCGACGCCATGGCTGACGCTGCCCTCTTCCTCCAGATCAATGCGCGAGTTGCTCAAGGCGCTCAACACGACCCTGGCCGCACCCTCGGTGCCCTGTCCCCTCCCCGACGAGCTGTGCGCAACCATAGACGCCTTCCTCGAGCGCTACGACGCCATCAACGAACACGACGCCCAACGCTTCCACGAACAGCTCCATGCCCTCTACCTGCACCACGTCGCGAATAACGCCGAGAAGCGCGGCGCTTTCCTGGCCACCCTCCGACTGCTGCGCCCGGCCATAACGGGAGAGGCGCGCCTGACGACATGGTGGAATCTGGCCCTGAAGCCCATTGTCGACGGCATAGGCCACAAGAAGAGCGAGCTGGACCATGCCACGGCTTTTGTGCACACTGTACTGGTCTACGACGCCGACGCCGACCAGGATGGCGACCACGCCCGCTTATCAGCCCTCTTCACCCGCAAGATACTGGACGCATACCTGGCGAGGACCATTGTGCCCTCTAAACCAGAGCATGTCGTGTCCCCGGAGAACGAGTTTGTCGCCCGCGAGCTTGAATCCATCCTGCTAGCCTTCGGGCGCAAGATGCCCAAGGTGGGTGGTGCCTGCCACATTGTGTATACCTACTCTGGCCTAATCAGCATAGCTCCTGCTCCGAACCCTCGACGCCCTCTTCGTGCAAAAGCAGCACCGCATCCAAGCACTGAATCTCCTCAGCGCATTCGTCCGTCTGCAGCCGCCGCACCTCCATCTAGTTCTCGAAACCCCACTCATACAGCGTCTCGAAAAATGCCTGCTCATCGACAACTCGTCCACCGTCATCGAGCTGGCCCTTGTCGTTCTCATCATGTTCCTACCCCACATATGCGGAGCCTTGACCTCGGATCACCACCTGGAGAAGTTGTTCCTTGTCTACTGCAGAATACTATGTTGGGACAAACTAGGTGCCGCAAACGAAAAGACTGGCCAAGTAGACATTCAAGACGACGACGACGACGACGACGACGACGACGACGACGACGATGACGACGACAGCGAAGAGGAGGATGAAGAACAAGACGAGCCTGAGCAGGCCTGGGAGCAAGTCCAATCCACCATGGACTATCCTGCCTCACCACCACCCACACTTATGCACTACTTTACTTTTCTTTACGGCCTATTCCCTCTCAACTTTATGAGCTTCGTGCGCAAGCCTAGGAAGTACCTCAAGTCGCTCGACTTTCCTGGCGCCCGCGATTTTGACCTGGACCAGTGCCTTATCCACACCCGGACGGAGCCCTACCGACACCTTCACCTGCTCCACCCAAACATGTTCAGCACTACAGTCGACGAAGAGTTGAGCGAGAATAGGTGGTTGAAGAGCGACCCCGCCGACGTCGTGATTGAGTGCATGGACCTTTGTGTGGCCGTATCGTCGACCTTGGAGGACCCTGGGCCACCACCCAATGCAGCGTTGCCGCCTGTGCCCGAAATCCCAACACATTTCACCTTGGACGATCAGGATGGCAGTACGGTGCAAGATTGGGAGGCGAGCTGGAGAAACACACGATCAACCATCAATGTCCCTTCAGCCGATAGCCCAGACACCTTTGAACCCCCACCTAGGACCAAGTCTCTCAAGTCTGCTGTATCCGTCAGATCCATGCCTTCCCCTTTACTAAAAGCCCGCGATGTGATGGATTCTCCAACACTACCGCCTGCAAAGGATGCCAGAAAGCCAGAATCCCCCAACCCACCACTTTCCATTCTTCATCAGTCATGTCCAATGCAACAGCCAAGTTTAGAGAGTTTTGCACAGTCAATTACTGCGCAGAACCAATCCACACAAGGCGACTTTCATAATTCTACCATGGCCTCGTTGCAAAGAGAGATTATGTTGCTCCGCAACGACCTCAACTTTGAACGCTATCTCAAACTACAACACCTTTCCCATATAGGACAGCTCCAGCGGAGACATATCAAGGAAGCAACTGCTGAAGCAGAGACACAGAACCTGATCAACACTAACAAGACCTTAAAGGCCCGCCTTGCCAAGGCGAATGAACTTTACGCCCAGCTAAAAAAGGAGACACTTACAAGTCGCAGTCAGTCGAAGAAATGGGAGGGCGAGCTAAACGCAAAGGTGCGATCTTACAAGGAAAGCGAAAAAATATGGCATAGCGATGAGGGTGGGTTACGATTTGAGCTGCACAAGACACAAGCGGACTATGAGGAGCTCAAGAAGATTGTCGAAAGGGCGGAAGCGGAGCAGCTCAAGGCCCAGCAGCGAACAAAGGCGCTAGAATATGAACTGGAAGACTACAGCGACATTCGACGCGAGCTTGAAGCTGCGCAAGACAAGATCATGGCTTTCGAAGACCAAAGGAAAGAGCTGCACATCTTTATGCAAGAGCGGAACGACTTACGCAACGATCTAGAAATTGCGAATATGCGGTTGAATAGCCGTGAGCAAGATCGTGAACGTTCAATCAAGGCTTATGAGCGCCGGATCATGGAGCTTGAGACGCGGCTACAGATGTCGGACAGAAACATGGGTAAACCAGGGCAGCTTCCGTCTTCGGTCCAGCAGATGCTCGACTCGGCACTTGCAGCGAGCAACGCCAAGCTTCAACAAATGAAGAAGACACATTACCGTCTTCTCGAGCAGTACACAGAGCTCCAGTTGAAATGCCAAGAGCTCGAAAATGAGCTTCAGGCTGGAATGGGGCAATTATATCCTCGCGACAAGACTGGCCAGATCGACTTTGGTCCATCACAAGCGAATCGTAACTCGACTGCACGATACCCGAATCATAGTACGAGATACTTGGCGCCTCTTTCAACAGAATCATCGCAAAGTGAGGAGCAGGACTACTACCCCGAATACCGTTCCCCAGAGTCGACGCATAGTCCTACATCAGCCGTGCCACCAGCTCGACCAGCTCGACTTGAATCACTCCAACAAAACAAACTGCAACGCTCTCAGGCCGGACCATCGCCGTATCCCGGTTTCGGCGGCGGCTACGGACCCGACTACGTTCCAAACTACGACGCCAACCAACTGCAGGTCCAACAAGCTCAATCGAGCGGCAAGAGTAGCTACTCGAACGACACAGACGGCAGTTCCAGCAGAGGCGACCGAAAAGACAAGGCAGATGCAAAGCCGGAAGTACGAATGTACGGTCGGGGTGAGTACTATCTCCCTCGCCACGCTAGACTGGGGACTGACGCAATGACACCAGGCGGGGCGCAAAACATGAGCAAAAAGGTGAAAGAGAAGGAGCAGAAAAAGCAGACGTCGGCTAAAACTGGTGGCTTTCGTGGCTTGAAAGGCATCATGTAAGCGTGGACGTTGTACTTGCACATGTCGGTTTTATCGAATTGCTATCAACGAACATGACGCCACTGTCGCATAATCGCGCCACCTACGAGTACAAGAATGCGAAGAGAAGCGAAGCAGAAGTGAATGTTGGTGTTCCACGACTCGGGTCCTACGCCAGGCCCACCAGCACCATTGCTGTTTTGCCACCCACTACCACGACCACTACCATCCATCCATCCATCCATTACAGAGCACCATGGCTCTTTTGTTTCTTTTTTCACGGATGAGGGCAGGATTCGCATTGCAAATTTGCATTAGTCTTCGTATATCACAACCTCCCCGCATTTTGTGCAGACGCTGTTACACTACCGGCATGCACTTTCATTCTACCTTTTCTTCCATGGCCACATTAACGTGCTATTGACTTGGTGCGGTTGTGCGTTTTGCCTTGTATTCTTAGTACATTTAATGTAATCCATAAACCGCTACTGATGCAACAGAGTCTCTATCGACGATATAACGTTAGTATTCTATACATTACAAACCGTCACGGTCACTACATACGCCGGGTCCAAGTAAGCGGTGTTGGCCTCAGAGCTGTTCTGCAAGTATAGCTATCTACCATTTCTTTCCTAGAATTCCTAGGTTTATTGCTTTGACCTTTTGCCGTCCACCCTACACGATTAAATTACTCGCGATCGATGTCTGATTGAAGTTTCTTCTGATCAATGACATCAATCTATGAGGTGGCAAGAAATTTCTTTTCCTTAGCGCCATTGCATCGCAACTTAATTCAGTAGTGTATTTTGATCTAATAGACTTGAATGGCTCTTTATAGTAGATGCGTATGGGACCGCGGCACTTCACGTAAAATGCACATGTTCAGCACTCACTTTCAGTATTACAGCAATGGTGTTTGCTAGGTAATGGTGTAAAGAAGGAGAATATGCAGGTGCCCCAATGAGGTAAAAGATCTTTCGTTGCATCGTATGCAGATCGTTTTCGTCAAGGGGGATGAAGCACTGCGCCAGAGTGTGATGTTGAGGACACAAGGTGTAAGACTTTCATGTATTGTTTAGTTGCCTTTATCTGCATTCTTGCAGTTTACTTGACTGATGCGTCGATGTACTGTTTGCTGTGGACTTTTCGAATTAGCTTCCATACTTTTTGACCTTCGCTCTTCGGTCCGGCTTTGTATATATGCTTTGCTGTGCGGTACCAGGTATCATATCGGGTAGCTAGCTTTGTCAAAGCGTCTGATGCTTTGGAACCTGCGTTCTGACTATGTTTCCACAGCGAGCTTGGGGCTTTTGTCTTGGGCTTCTCGATAGAAGCTGGGTAATAAGGAAACACTGTACACTCGGAATCCTTTCTGCTATTTTTAGGGCCCGAAATATTGATTGGTCCAACCATAGATACTGGACTGTCCCTACGGGCCGCATAGGCAATTATAATGGGGGATATCGGTGACACTGATCTTGCATTGTATTTGATAGATGGTATGTCACAAGTCCTTTGAGAAAAATTCTCTGGGTCTTCATAAATCGGGGCCTCTTGGCTACCGTATCGGAGCCTAGACGTCACAATCTGGGTGTTTTTACTTGGTCCTGCTTGGTGGGTGTAGGACTCTGCAGTCACCCATTTGGTATCGGCGGTGTTCCTCCGCATACGGCTATCATTCTTGACAAACGGATTGACAAGTGTTTTTACATTACTCATCGTTATGTTAGCGCTTTTGATGCTCGATACGATAGCTTATACTGATGACTTCTGTCCTAGGTAGGCTGAGACTTGCTCTTGTCGATGCTTGGTCGGATATGTTCATTGCTAGAAATAACAATTCAGAGAAAGATAAGAAAGCTTTATGCGGTACGTCTCAGAAGGTTGCAACCAGGAATCAGAGGCCTTCAATCAAGTTAAACAACGAAATAGAGACCCTGCATGAACAAGACAAAGGTTGGAATAGTGGGCCGAACAGTCAAGTGGCGCGGGCTTTGTTGACCCGTAGAACACAGCCTTTGGAACAAAGGAGCACTGAATATTCGTCATTCCTCGATTTACTAACTGTTAAGGGCATCGTGAAATGATTGATTATTTGTGACATAGGTGACTTCTTGTACACCCTTCTCGTAAAGAGAAAAAGGAGCAATAACGTTGATGCATACCTACCGCTGAATTGACAAGAAGGAACTACCTACCAGATCTACCCCAACTTTCGTATAACAAAGTCTGGAAACCGGGTGTCTAGATCAACGATAGCTTGTCATGAAAGTTTGGCTTGTTGTGCAAGCTTAGATGTATCTTCCACTTACAAGTGTAGGCATGACTAGGTAGGTTTCCCTTTCCGTCGGGGATCCTCCACACCCATTCCGCGACGCCAATCCAATGTTCTATCCAACCCACACTATCCACGTTTTTGACCGAACTGTTATCATGCGCGGGCCTTCTGGACAAGCTACCCGCACTTTCATGAGGCACGTCCTCTGATAGGCAGCTCGTATCTAATCCAACGCAGTGTGGAGGCGGTGCATGCTGGCAAAAAGCGTACCGCCGTTGATAACCGCTTGTGGAAATCCAAACCATGGTCGGACTTTCTTGCGACTGGTCTTGTGCTGGTGTCATTACGCAGTCGTAGTGCGGTCGCATGCTCCTCATGGAGAACTTATAGGGTAATTCATGCACTTTATTGGGTAATAGATACCAGGTACCATGGGTGTGATACGTTTGGATGGTTCTTTTCCCCTCCTTACCTTGCATCTTGACCGCTAAAACAGCGGGCGCGTTCGGAGCGATAAGTCTATCTGATTGAGATAAAGGTGTGCATTCATATTCTAGCTAACATTGAATAGATATTTCACGAGCACCATTCATCCTTTTCATCGTTTGCCTTTGTCATTATATCTGTTTCTCTTGCTGGCTACTTGGAATACCCAACACCTCTGTCAACCTTGATTGACTTTCGTCCACTTTCTTCATGACTGTCAAGAAATGCTATGCTCAAGTGGAGCCACAGCAGAACCCTTGGGTTCAAACTCCGCTGAGAGAGTCGTATGCGCTTTCAGAAGCAGCAGGATGGTACGGTCATGCTTATCCTATCACTCTCGACTGCAATTCCTTCCAGTCTCGCACAACACAAGACCGTTTCTAGATTAGGGAATTCTAAATCGCAGAAGCAGAATTTTCCTCAAACTGGAGAATCTCCAGCCCTCTGGATCGTTCAAGTCACGGTAAACATGCCCATCTCAGCATTAAGGAAGACACTCACGCTAGTCAGAGGAATTGGGAACTACATCGTCCGCCGCCTTGAAGAACTTCCACAAGGTTCTCGTCCACACATCTACGCTTCCAGCGGTGGAAACGCCGGACTCGCAGCTGTCCACTCGGCCCGCGTCCTGAATCTTCTCTGCACTGTCGTAGTACCAACAACCACACCATCCCTAATGGTTGCCAAGCTAAGGGCAGCGGGAGCATACAATGTCATTCAGCATGGCGCGGCCTGGAAGGATGCTGATACGTATTTGAGAGAACACGTCATGCCCTATGTACGTGCTTTGCATTTTAAGATCCATTCACATTGGAGACCATGACACTAATGTACGAATGCATCTACCAGGCACAAACATTGACAATCTACTGCCCACCCTTCGACCACCCCGATATCTGGGAGGGTAACAGCACCTGCATGCACGAAATCGCCGCCCAACTCCCCGGCACCGAGCCTGACGTGCTAATCTGCTCCGTCGGCGGCGGCGGTCTTATCAACGGCATGTGTCAAGCAATGGACTCGCTCTCCATGAGCAAGACGACTATACTCGCCATGGAGACAGCAGGTGCTGAGAGTCTTAATGCAGCGCTTCAGGCCAATGAGTTGATCACATTGCCAAAGATCACATCCAAAGCAATTAGCTTGGGCTGTAATCGGGTAACGGATGCGACGTTCACGTACGGCCAACGTAGCAACGTGCGAAGCATAGTACTCTCCGACGGAGAAGCAGCCATGGGTTGCTGGCGCCTTGCTGATGACGAACGCATCATGGTAGAGCTGGCATGTGGTATCAATGTTGCCCTCTGTTATGACGGCCGGCTCGAAAAGGCGCTCGGCCGGCCTGTGCGTCCAGAAGACAAAGTCGTTATTGTACTTTGTGGCGGAAGCAATGTTACAAGCAAGATGCTGTGCGACTGGAGGAACGAGTATGCGTACATTGAGGAAGAGACTGAGGAGAGAAGAAAGAATGATTCGGCACTTGGTAGCGAAACTCAGAGCGAGACGGGTAGTGTCAAGGATGTGGACATTGCTGTAGCAGTGAAGGACATAGCAAGCGGGTACAGTAAGCCATTCGTCGTTGAGGAGATGGAAGTTGGTTACGTAGAATAATCGTGAGGTTGAAGCCGAGACTATAAGAGGACCTTGTAGGTATATCACGTAATGCTATGCTATTGTGCAGTAGGTACAGACGCCTCGGTGGTACGAGCATGCAAGCCTCAGCCCTAATGACGACAAATTTAGCGGAAGTAGTTGGTGTTGCTGTAGGTGCAATATACAAACGGAAGCGAGGCTTAATGAGGGTTAAATTGTTTCGAAACAGGTGGCACGGCCGTGACGGCAGCTGATGGATGGTCTTGGATGCGGAAGGAACTGGTGGGCCCGGTGTGGTTAATTATGGGCGTTGGTTTGAGTGAAGCGGGATATAATTAGGTATGTAAAGGCTGAGGCTGCAGGTAAGCACTACCGGTAGTATGTATGTATGTATGTATGTATGTATGTATGTATGACCTACGACGTGCCTACGTGCGGTGGAAAGTGGGGAGCGGGGAATGGGCAAAAGACGAGGGGCTCGTCGTGTGTATTTTGCACAATGTATTTATTCTCTAGCCATTACCCATGATTGCATGCACATGTACTACATATACGGGGTACTAAATGACTACATGATCACATGTACATGTAAAGTACATAGATAGTACGGAGTAGTAAGCTTGCAGCAGGAAACAAAACAAAACTAACCTAAAACAGCTAGCCGGATACGAACTCCCGGTAAGTGTGCATTGTGCCTGCTGGGGGCCTGCAGACTCACATGAAGGAGCATCTGGCATGCATGGCTTTGCAGGCCGGCAGCAGCAGAGGACGAAGAAGGATAGGATGAACAAGAAGAAGTTGTTCGGCATGTTCCCGCCGCCGCAATGTCTGAGGTGGACACTGTTACGGTGGGTGGTCTGTCTTGGACTCGACGTTCGCCTGCTGCCTTGCCTTGGTCAGCCAGCCAGCCAGTCAGTCAGTCAGCCAGTCGTGGGGCCGCTAATACCGATACTCGAAGCGGGGCGGCGCCTTCCTCTCGTCTTGGAGGCTCCTTCCCGCCCCGCGATTGGTGGTCTGACAGAGCTGCGCGCTTCCCGCAAGCTTCATCGGGCACTAGCGCCCACTAGCGCCCACTGTGTCTAATGCACCGTCCATGCATCGTCCAACCACTCACCACCCACAACCGCCATGTCGCCTTTTGCAGGCGTCAAACAGCTGCCACTCATTGGGCGTCAGCAAAGCTATGCCCTGGCCAGCTCAACGCCAATGTGCTGCTGGGGTGCTGGACAGGCTTCGCTCCCGGGCGTATGTACGAGGCGTGGTAGCATGGACCCTCACAGCCACTCTGCCTTTTCCCATACCTACTCCTACCTTGCCCCGTCCTCGCAAAACTCTGGAGGCGCAAGCGAACACAGTGTACTACCTGACGACTGACTGACACATCTCACTCCTCCCCGTGGAGACATCTGAAAAGCCACGCTGACAGACAGCGTGAGCACCCTGCCAGATTGACCCATAAAGCAACTTCTTCGCGCTGCACTCTTTTGGGCCTGCATGCGCGTCGTTTGTGCATCGTCAATTGACTTCACCCGGGCGTCTATTTCTGGGCCACCACTCTCCTCTTTCCTCTGCGCGCCAGTGGCATCCAGCTCGTCTCCCCAGCCAGCCTATTAGGCGGAACCCTGCAGTGGTGCCAACAGGCTTGCTCTAGCCGCCATACATTTAGAACGTTGTAAGTACCCACCCGCTTTCCCATCGCCGCTTTCACAACCTGCCATCACCCGTGCTTCCCGCTATCCAATCCTCGTCCCTTCCGCCTTCGAAGCGCCCCGAGGTCTAAAAGCCCAGCGCTTCGCCCATTGCCACCTCTTGTCTCTTTTCTCCAGCAGGTCTCTTACTGTAATACATTGTGTGTCTTTTATCAACCGTCTTCCTTGCTCTCTCGCGACTGGTCTAAGCTGGGCTGGATTACAGTCGTTGACATTTCATACCATTCTCCTCCTCTGCCTCTCCTGTCTCCACTTCATGAGAGCCTCCATCTTCGAGTGAAGTGCGACAAGTCTTGAAATGGCCGCCAACGATAAGAAGGTTACTACGATTACCACCGAAGAACGAAGCTCTGGAGAGTCTCTCGATATCAGAACACCACGCGCAGCACGCTTTGCCGAAGCAACGTCAGTATACTCGCCGGTTGATCCTCCTCGATCACCCGTTGAGTACCCAACCAACCACTACAAGCCACAACCCCAAATCACGGATACAGGCTTCGGCTTCATGCAACAATCAGTCGAGATGGAGGAAACCGATCGGAGATACCTCCCTCCACCAACCCCAAAGACTCCACTCAAGAGTGCTTTGAAGTCGCCCGGTGCTCCCCCAAGGACACCAGCTGGCGCAATGTCAATCATGAGCCCAACCTTTCGGGAAGAACACCACCTTGAAAAGCGCGAAGCACTGACAGACAAGGAGCAAGCCAAGGATCTTGTGAGTCTACCACGTGAGCACAGAGTTACCATCCGTCGTTAACAGTAAGCAGAAAATAAAAGTTCGCGTGCGATTAGCCAAAATCTTCCTTCGAGGCATCAACTTTGCCTGCTCCCTCATCGTCCTTTCTATGGTCGCATCCGCATTTGCCATCTTCAACGCCACCAAGACTCTCGCACCTAGAAATGGTCTTCCAGCATGGGCAGACAACACCAAAGTTTGGCCGCAGGCTCTTCTGCTCTCCATCGCCTGCATCTCTTTGCTCATGTCCATCGTCGTCATCATCGCCTACTGGAGAGGAGGTCATCATCGAGCCGAAAAGGTCGCCGCTTACTACACTGTCTTTGCTGTCGCATTCTTCATATTTAGTATTGTCATGTGGGGTGTCGGTGCCGCCGTCTTCAATCAAAGCAAAGCGCAAAACAACAATAAAGATATGTGGGGTTGGTCATGTGTTGACAACAAACGACGACATCTCTTCGAGGACGACGTGGCATACAGTCTTGTCTGCCGTCTCCAGGTATGCAGAGACTACCATTCCTAGACTTCTTAGACAAAATTCAATACTGACATTTGACCAGAACTGGGCACTTGTATGCTGCATCATCGAAGTTGTAGTTGAAGTTCTTGTCATCGCTATCTATGGCGTCGTCTTCTACCGCTTCTGGTCTAAGCGCAAGCTCCGCAAATCTATGGCTATGCGTGACCGCGCCCGCTCCGACTTATATCTCGCTCAACTGCGCTCACAATCCGCGCCCAACACTCCCGGCTTCGGGCCCATGTCCCCTCGTTCTGGCGGCTGGCGCCCACCTCCAGGCCACCCCATGTACGTCGACCCGCACTCTGCAGCAGAAGCTGGCGAGAGCGACAAGGTCCAGTACGCATATGCACGTGAGATTGCTCAACCCCAGCCCTTCACTCTCCAGGCGCCACCCATCAAGGTTACCGGGGCGACACCCAAGGTGGAGCAAAATGGGTTTGATGCACCCCCACGTGCCCACACCGTGTCACCACCACTCGCTTCTCCAGGTTTCCAGGAGCGGAGGAATGAACACGTTGGGGCTGCGCCGGGTGAACAGCAGTACGCCGCGGTTCCTATCCCTGGTGCTTACACGCCGCTAGCGTCACCCTCGTACCCGCCACCTCAGCAACAACCCACAGGCTTTGACTTTGGTGCATCAGTCACGGGTCAGCGATAAGTGTGTGAGGCTGAAAGTGTATTTTGACTTAGCGTGCAATTTGTCGTTTATTCTCTTCTATCCATCCATAATCCTCACACACTAGTCTGGCGATTTCCGGAAGTGTATATTTTTGTCATCTACGAGTAGGCCTTTGTAGCCAGGCTTCTCATTTTTTTTTATCTGTGCACATTTCTCGCTCTTGTCAGTCTATCGCTAATCGCAACCCGGTGTTTTATTTTGGAGGGAGAGGGGCATTTAGGGACTGGGTCTTCCGCTTGATACCTTTGAGATTGACATGGATCAAAATGATCTGATAGAGAATGAGAATGAGAAATGACGAGAGATTCGCTGCTTTACTTGCTGAGCCACTACACGCTTGCAAGGTGAACGTGAACAATTACCGGAAACAGTGTGTGAAGCCGGGGATTCAACTATGAGCTGTTTCATGAGCGTTTTTGTCGCTGGTGGTGGCGGAATCGTGGTACATCACCAGCAGTAGTTAGATGCACGTACCAACATGCTCTTGCCTATCCCAACCCAAGAACGTAATCTACTCTAATACTTGTATATGCTTAATCATAGCCGCTACGCCACGCGTCTTCCCTCAGCGTCTCGCCAAACAGGCATGTTCGTAATCTCTTGCAGTGCATGCAAGTAAACATACACAAAGCCTTCGCCTTGGTCGCAGAAACGGCGTGAAGCTAACCGCTCAGAAGGGGCCGGCAAATGTCCACCAGCGTGCGTGAACGCACAGGTATGCATGCTGTCGTGCACTGGTTCCCTGTGTGGTCATGGTCAAGGGAGCCTGGGACGGTGGCACGGTCGTAGCGGCGGGGCTGAAGACGTACATACACATGTAGATTTCCAACGCTCGATACCCTCGCACACTCGCTAATAATGTCTGGCTACTATGGGCATGGGGCAAGAACGCCTAGAAACTTCTTTTTCCTTGTTGGATAATGTGCGATTCACATGCATGCTACTAAGGATTCATGGATGCAGTAAAGGCAAAGCGATTAGCTCCGGCACAGCCTATGCGTTAGCAGTCACTGGGAACAGACACATCACAAGCAGACAACTGCAGGCAAATGTGATCACACAATGGTTAAGCGGAACTTCACCCAAGTGAAGCCTCCATTGTATTTGTGATCGTAGACCCGCTCCTTAGAGACATGGTCTTGCTCCATTGATAGGCCGCAAGTCAAATGCTTGCTCTTTTGTAAGATACATTCCAGGACTCCGTCGGACCGAACGCCCGAGACCGAAAATGCTGGTGATGGTGCAGAATCTTCACATCGTCGTTCCCTTTACACCCATCTGTCGACATGCTTATCGAACAATGCCCTCGAATCGGTTCTTGTACCACTTGACGGTCTCGGCCTGGTTGACACGGTGGGAGGCGCCGATCTTGCTCTGGCACCGCCTGCGCTTGGCAACACGCTCGCCGGGGCGGGTCATGCAGACGTAGAAGTCCATGCCGTAGATACTGCTCAAGTCAGCCTGCGGGTCTCTCTGCCACGGCTCATGGTTTACCTACCCAATGCTAGGGTCGTACTTGATACCCAAGTCGATGTGCTCGCTGATGCCGAAACCAAAGTTGCCAGACTCTGAGAAGTTGCGCTTGCGGAGCTCGTACTCCTTGACCTTGAGGCCACGCTCAAGAATCTCCTCGGCCTTGGGGCCACGGACGGTGACGTGAACGGCAATCTTTTCGTTCCTTCGGATACCAAAAGTGCGGACGGTGTAGCGGGCCTTTGAGTAGACGGGGGTTTGACCGGACAGCTGCTCGAGCACCTTGGCAGCACGAGTGAGACGATCACCAGACTCGCCGACGGAGATGTTGAGGACGAGCTTCTGGATGCGGAGCTCCCGCATGGGATTGGAAGCCTTGGAGTCGGACTGCCATGATTGTTAGTTTGCGCATTGCCTCTGAGCGTGGCTGTTCGGTGCGTACCATGGTGGTGACTGCGGAGGTTAGTAGTCGTTGGGTCGTTGGGTGGCTGTCGATGTCGCTGGTGTGCAAGTCGCGAAATCATGATTTTGGCGGCGCGAGTGTGAGCCCTAAGCGAGCTTGGCCGGCGAGCACGGACCACATACCTACTGAGAGAGCTTCTGAACTTTCCAACACCAACAGCTCTAAACGCCCCACCCGTCGCCCGCTACGAGGGGAGAACTGCCTAGTCGTTATCCTTCACTCGCCCGCCGAGCTGCAAGTCGTCTTCGGACGCACACCACCAAGTCATGTCTGGCGCCGCAAACCGACAAGGAAAGATGGTAAGTAATAGTTCCCTAGCAGCTCGCGTCCTGGACCTGAGAGAAGACGCGCATAGAAAACTGACTAACGTCCGGTAATTTAGCAAAATCTTGTAAGCACTCTAGAATCTGCCTATAACCGCATCCAACTTACTAGTCCAGATCAACTACCGCATGAAGGTCACGCTGCAAGATGGCAGGCAGATGGTCGGTCAAATGCTCGCGTTTGATAAGGTTTGTATTGCATACTATCTATGTCTGCTTTCTTCTAACCGCACTTGCACAGCACATGAACCTTGTCCTCGCCGATACAGAGGAGTTCCGACGCACGAGAAGAAGGGGCAAAGCTGCACCGGGCGCAGCCCAGCAAGTCACTGAGACCGAAGAACGACGCGCTATTGGGCTCACGATTATTCGAGGTGCACATGTTATTTCGCTGTCAGTTGACGGCCCGCCCCCTGCCGACCCCGCCGCGCGACTCGGAGCAAGCGGTGCAGGACCTTCGACAACTGCAGCCTTGGCCGCAGGGCCTGGTGTAGCTCGTCCTGCTGGACGTGGTCTACCAGTCGGTCTTACTGGGCCAACTCCGGGTGTTGGAGGGCCTGGCCCCGGGTTCGGAGCTGGTTTCCCAGGCGCTCCTGGAGGCTTTGGAGGCCCACCCGGCTTCCCGGGTCGTGGCGGTCCCCCAGGTGGCCCGCGTATGTTATCCTCACGCGTTAAGTGAGGTTGTGTTAGCTAACGTATCGCAGCTGGTTTCCCCCCTGCTGGCGGACCTCCCGGAGGCTTTGGAGGCCCTCCAGGATTTGGCGGACCACCGGGTTTCCCTGGACGCGGAGGACCTCCTGGTTTTGGTGGCAGATAGACTTACGGCGAGGAAGCGTCGTGATTCAACTTCATTCGAAAGATTCGGGTATTGCAGTTGGCCACAAGCGAACAAAGTACGCGCTACAGTGTGCATTGGAAACGGACACGGATAGTGCCCAACAGACATTAGGCGGAGCAAGCAGTTCAAGTCTATGCCGCGCCCAGAGACTATGGCAGAGTCCGTCAGCATGGAAGTTCAGAGTAAAAGTGTACAGAGGTCTGCTGGAGCATCTGGCATATACCACTGGCTTGGACGCTGCAACGGGAACCGGTCGCATCATGTCAGCCACAAAGATGGCTTTGTAATCGTTAGCCACTCCAATACTATATGCAGCCGTATCAGAGGCCCAGCGTGAATGCGCCATGTAGATGCAGTCATGAAGTGATTAGGACGACCTTGGGACCATGCATTAACTTTGCAAGAATGTTCGGATATGTTTTTTTTCTGCAAATCAATACATCAGCCCCCAGTCAAACATGTTTATTTCGTTCGTATTCTCGGCTCCGCCACCTTGCATGTAGTAGCCTTCCAGTTGTCGCATCTCAGCTGCGGTCCCGGTCCCGGTACCGGTCCCCTGTTCGCGATCGGCCCCAATTATGGCTTGGCAACCAAACGATCCGCATCTGCAAACCACACAGCTTGACAGCCTGCCGTAACATCTCTCAATCTTTGCCCAAACTCGGAAGCCACCGAGCTCAAGGACTAGCCTAATATGGCCGCCGCGATCAAAGCCCTCAATGCGAAGATTCGCTCAAACAAGTACACTGACTACTTTTGCTCGACCCGTATGTTTTACCTGTCCTCCGAAGGCCGCCGCCATCGCTCTGCGGCTGTAGCCGTGTTACAACACTATATTTGAGAGAACAGGTATAGTGAGAAGCGCTGGGAAGGAAGCGAGTTTGCGCGATACTATGATGCGGCGCGCATGACGTTTTCCAGCAAGTAGCGAGCAGTTCCGCTGACACCAAATACAGATTTCTGGGGCCCGGCGAGTAACTTCGGTATCCCAATTGCGGCTATTGCAGACATGAGCAAAGATCCCGAGATGTATGTGTCTTCTACAATTCCGCATCCCGAGCACATGGCATGAATCTCCTAGCCCGTATACACACCCCTCCGCTACCACGACGTCCACACCCCCGCCCGAAGCAAACTGCGCCACCCTAACATGTCTTTTCCTAGCATATCGGGCCGTATGACAGGCGCCTTGACACTCTATTCTGCAACCTTTATGCGTTACGCCATGGCCGTCACACCGGCAAACTACCTGCTGTTTGGGTGCCACGCCATCAACTTCTCCTCGCAACTCGTGCAGGGATACCGATACCTCAACTACTGGAATTTCGGGGGCAGGGAAGCGTCGCTCGCAGGCAAGGCAGATATGGCCAAGCACGAGGCGTTGGGCGCGGCGGATAAGGCGGGCAAGAAGTTGGAGCAGGTGGCGGATAAGGTCAAGGGTGCTATTCCAAAGTAAACGTGGTTTTGTGCCAAGGTCGGGACGAGCGAGGCTGAAAAAAAAGTGTATGAGGGGACAAGGGTGGATATCCATCTTTTTTTTTAATCATGCGCCCACCTCGTGACAACCACAGAAATCTTGAATATGAACATTAAAGAAAGAAAAAAAACTTTAATCAACTTGACACGCATGTGTGTTGCCTGACACTAATGTAAGCACTAAAGTTGCCAGTTCCAGAGAACAAACATGTTGTACAAACTTCTCCCCTAGACAGTATACTACATGAGACTACTGCGTCCCCCAATTTCGGTTCCTCCTTGGCCATTGGGCAAGTCACCATCCCTGCCCTCTACAAACTCTCTATAAATCCGTTCCAGCCTTATGCGCTCCTGTGCCGAGATACTACTGCGACCTGAAGTAAGCGAGCTCTTGATATGTTTCCATTGAATCTGTGGATCCTTCCTCTCACCACCCCCCTCATCATCCTTCCCAGCATCGTCCTCGTCATCTTCATCTCCACCACTACCAGGCCTATGGAGCAGCGCCTTTTGTTTCCTCCTCAATGCTTGCAACGCCGATATCTTTTGTGCAATCAACGCGCGTTCGGTGAGCTGTGCAGACGTTTTCATGCCGGTATACTCATCACCATTTAATGTGATATGATCGGGTTCGTCTCCGTAGCGAAAATACGAAAATTCTGGGATACTCTTTTCCTTTCCGCTACCGTCCTTGTTGTTTTCACTGTCGGTCCTCGACGAGTCTACATCGCCAAGGACATCATGGATGGCCTCCAACTGTGCATTGTACACGACAGCCTGAAGATCGGCACCAGAGTATCCCTCAGTCCTCAGTGCAATCTCGCGCAGGTTTTCGCCCTTGGGGCCGGATCCCAGGACGCTGGGTGCGAGGTGCAGTTTGCGCGTGACAGCATGGAGGATGTCGATTCGTTCTTCTACATCTGGCATATCGCACAGTAGAGACTTGTCGAGACGACCGGGACGCAGAAGTGCAGGGTCGATGAGGTCGGGGCGCGAGGTGGCAGCAAGGACGTAGACTCCGCTTAGACCTTCGGCACCATCCATTTGCGTAAGTAGCTGATTCACTACACGATCCGTCACGCCTGTAGAATCGTGGCCACGCTTCGGCGCAATACTATCGAATTCGTCGAAGAAGAGGACACATGGCCGCGCTGCTTCGGCTCGCTCGAAAAGATCACGAACAGATTTTTCAGAGGCACCGATGTATTTGTTGAGGATTTCTGGTCCTTTGACGGATATGAAGTTCAGGCCGCATTCGCCTGCTACAGCGGAAGCAAGGAGTGTCTTGCCACATCCAGGGTAGCCGTAAAGAAGCAAACCTGAGCGTAGTCGCAGTGGACATTTGGCGAAGATGGGAGCATAGGTTGTGGGGTATTGGAGGGTTTCTAGTAAAACTTGTCTCGTGGTGTGAAGACCGCCTATTGAGTCCCATTTGGTGGTAGACGATTGTAGGGTAACATTTCGTAGCGAGGCGGGTGTGAAGCCAGACAGGGCTTGTGTATAGTCTTGCCTGGTCAGAGAGACAGTGGGAGATGTCGACGTCACTGAACGAATAAGCGCCTCGTTGCGAGCTCGAGATGTCAGAAGCACGAGGTCACCGGGCATATAACCGTCTGTTTGGCCAGCGAGATCGAGGAAGTCGATCGAAGGGTCAATAGTAAAGCCGTAGTCAGCCGGAGATGGCTTTGGTATGCTGTCAACACTAGGACTACTGCGGTGGGAAGTGCTAGGTCGGCTGGTCGAGGGAGAAGCTGGGAATGCATGGCCATTCGGCTCCTGCTCGGTCTGGGCTTTTGCATCTCTGAAGGCGAGCATCTCCAACACTTTTCTCCTGCCATCTTTATTGGGTGCCTTGAGACTGACAATCTCGCGTACAATGTGTCCACCAACAATGACGTTATTCAGTGCCTCTTTGGCCTGAGCTATTGCTAGCAATACAACACCAGAGTCCATTGAGCAGTACTGCCGGACAATGTTGACTAGACATTCGCTAACATGTCGACTTCGTCCATTCTCGTTGCCGACTTGAAGCTCAGTCTCCACAGGACATAGCTTGTCTAAGTCATCCAAGATGACTACAGCATTTCCGCCGCCTCTTGCACCCCACGATGCACAAGCGAACAGTCTGTTGAGAGTTTCCTTGATAGTAGCGACTCGTGTCTCATCTGTAACCAGTTTGCGGCATGAAAAGTAGATAGTGTTGAAGAGATAGTCGGTCCGAAGTTGATGAGCAAGTAGCTGGGCGCACTCTGACTTTCCGGCTCCAAGCCCGCCCGTGAGTAGAACAGAGGAGTTGTGTGTTAGATGTGATCGTAATTGCTGGATCAGAGCATCGATGCCGACTAGGGTTGCTGGAGTCTCTGGTAGCGGATCACCTTGTTGCCAACCTTTGCCCCATGCTGTTGGTGTTGAGACGTCTTGACCCAACTCAAGCGGCGGCTTTCTTTCTGGAAAGAGTACCCATGATACCCCACTGTTGGACTGCGGTGGGTCGAACCTCACAATGCCCCCTTGCCAGCCAGGCTCGGAGTTGCCTTTGCAAGGCAAAACCATGCCGTCTGTGACAGGCCCATCCAACAGGCCATTCTTCTTTCCGTATATGGATCTGATCTTCTGCAGCGCGTTCTCCTGGTCTTGCTTGGTCTCGCCCCCAAATTTCAGAACTGCATTGGCTTGTGAAGTGGTGGTCGAGAAGGGAATAATCCTGAGAGACTTGACGACGGGTTCCCTGGCCTCTTTCCCGCCCTGTGGCTTGATGGCGGATGGCTTTGGTGTTTGGGCTGGCGCTCCTTCTATTCTCACGAGCCCACCTACGAAGTTCTCGACGCCCAGGACGGCGCAGAGGTCGCTCGAGAGGGCGACGTGCCGACTGTCTGGCGCATCTTCCCAGACAGCAATCTTGGCGACGACACGAGTCGCTGGCTTCTCCTGCTCCTGGTCTTTGGACATGTCGACCGGCTCCTGTAGGCCTGCGGGTTTGATGACAGCCACAGATACCCAGCTAGCGCCTCGAAGTGCTTTTGTGAGAAGTATGTCCTTGTCCACCCATACCTTCAAGCCTTGGTCGGTTTCGGAGGGTTCGGGACCTGTGTGCTCCTCTTGGTCAAACCAATCGTGCGCCAGGCTGCGGTCAAGGCCCCGCAGAAAGACTACGCCCTTGCTGGCAGCATCTTCACGGCCGCTGCGCCTTCGAACAGTGCTTGCAGAGCTTCTTCCACTCTTTCTGGATGCCGCGCCCACGCTCCTGCTTTCCCGGTTCGAGCTTCTCTCCTTTTGTCGCGTCTTGGGCGCAACAATGACCTCGGCATCGGGAGAGATCTTGACGAAGTGCTCGGTGTTTGGCGGCACAGGAGCAATGGACGTCACGGCAATGTTGGCGGTCGTGGTAGGGGACAGATGGAGGGTCAGGGGGTGCGGCGATTGGACTTGGGGGTTCGGGAGGGCGCGGATCTGGGAGAGGAAGTTCAGTTCGAGGAATTGGGCATGCAGCTCGATCATCTCCCAGTCGACGGGCGTCAATGGTTCGATATGGATGGTATGGGCCTGGGGCGGATCTAGATGCAGCAAGATGCCCACTTGCTGGCCTTGGTGGAGGCCGATCAAGCGTGCAAACGTGGCGTCTACTTCGACTACGGGCACGTCTTGCTGGCTGGCAGCTGGACTGGCTCGCAGGCCGTCCCGTCCGACGACAGGCGCTATCCTGCGCCTGCTCTGCATGCCCGTCCACCCGACAAAGACGCTCTTTTGCGCCGCATTCCTGCTCTCTGAAGCGCCGGCGGGCGGGGGCTGGCGGTAGGCGAGTTCGACGACGACATTCTGGGCGACTGTGTTGGCATTCACGAGCACCGCCACCAGGGACGGCGGCAAGTTGACCAGGCAGTTCTTCAGCGACTGGTTCAGGCCGACCTCGGCCTGGGCGGCGTTGTTGGCTGGCTTCTTGGGCGGCATGGCGGGCGGGAATGTCGAGTGGATGCAGTAGCAGCAGCAGCAGCAGCAGCAGCAGCAGGAGGAGCAGCAGCAGCAGCAGCAGCAGCAATGCGCCTGTATGTACGAATACGAAGTACGGAATACATAATCACATGATCTATGCCGAGGTCGTCGGCCATGGGCGGTGGCCACAGGCAGAATGTCGCCCGTCCAATCGCCCATGTGCCCTGGCGACACGGTCGAACGCCAAACGCGCTGCAGCCAGCGCGGCGGCCGCCAGCCCCGATTTTGTGCGTGCCCGCCCGCAGCCCGCAGCCCGCGTCCCTGACAACTGGTACGGATTACGGAGTATCCGTACTGCACCTCGATTCCCTGTGACCTCTATTCACTATAACACGCAATGGCACTCTTTACCATAAGTGCGCCCGTCAACTACGACGAGCAGGAAGGTGTGCATAGACGGGCGCCAAACACGCCCCCCTGCCTAGCTAACACCACATAGCTGCCTTTGTTGACTTTCTCAAGAACTACAAGTCCACCACCACCGACGCGGCCGACCAGCTGGAGAGCCTCACCCTCAATGGCCAGGACCAAGCACAGCGTGAGGACGAGTATGACATGGTCGACGACTCAGACGATCCCGCGCCCAGCGCCCAACATGCGCGCACCAAATCCAAGCTCAAGTACATGGCCCAACTGCAGGAGGTAGCGAATCGTGAGCGGGACGAGATCCAGATTCATCTCAACGATCTCGAGTCGGTCAGTAAACGCCACTATCTGCTGAGTAGCAGGCCGGCCCGCTGATGGACACCCACAGTACGAAAAGGCGACCTCAGACGACGAGCACAACTACCGACTGGTTGAGTCGATCGAGCGCAATGCCCACCACTACATCGACATCTTCTCGCGCGCAGTCGACAAGTGCCTCCCCCCTCCGACAAAGGAACTCAGGTACGCCTCCAGCGAGCACCCTGGCACCAGAACTGACCGAACCCAGCTTCAAGGACGATGTCTTGGATGTTATCATGACACAGCGCTCCAAGCGCAACGAAAGAATGCAGGAGCTGCAAGGAGTCGACGACAGCACCGACGCCGAGCCTGAATCCATCTTCCCCCCAGCCTTGACGCGACGATACACGCTCAACTTCAAGCCAAGGATACCCTCTGGGGCCAGCAGCCAACGCAACATGAAGGCTCTTGCCGTGCGAAATGTCCGCGGGGAGCACCTGGGCCGCCTCATCACAGTCCGAGGTATTGCAACAAGAGTCTCCGACGTCAAGCCTGCCGTCCAGGTCAACGCCTACTCCTGCGACCGCTGTGGTAGCGAGGTCTTCCAACCTGTGACTACCAAGCAGTTTACCCCTCTCGTTGAGTGTCCCTCGGACGACTGCAAGAATAACAAGACAAAGGGCCAATTGTTCCTTTCCACTCGCGCCTCCAAGTTTCTCCCCTTCCAAGAAGTCAAAATCCAAGAAATGTCTGATCAGGTTCCCGTTGGCCATATCCCTCGACAGCTTACCATTCACTGCCACGGCGCCCTGGTTCGCCAGATCAACCCTGGAGATGTCATCGACTGTGCTGGCATCTTCCTCCCTACCCCCTATACTGGATTCAAGGCAATCCGTGCCGGCCTCCTAACCGACACATACCTTGAGGCACAGTGTGTGATGCAGCACAAGAAAGCATATGACGACATTGTACTCGCACAGCCCACCCTGCGAAGGATGAATGAGCTTGAGAGGACCGGCCAGTTGTACGAATACCTATCACGGTCCATCGCACCTGAAATTTTCGGTCATGTCGACGTCAAGAAGGCTCTCCTTCTCCAGCTCATTGGCGGTGTCACAAAAGAGGTCGGTGACGGCATGCGCATCCGTGGTGACATCAATGTCTGTTTGATGGGAGACCCTGGTGTAGCCAAATCGCAATTGCTCAAATACATTACCAAGGTCGCGCCCCGTGGCGTGTACACGACGGGTCGCGGTAGCAGTGGCGTCGGTCTTACCGCAGCTGTCATGCGTGACCCAGTCACAGATGAGATGGTTCTTGAGGGAGGAGCCCTTGTTCTCGCCGACAATGGCATGTGCTGTATTGATGAATTTGACAAGATGGACGACAGCGACCGCACAGCTATCCACGAAGTCATGGAACAGCAGACCATCTCGATCAGCAAAGCTGGAATCACCACCACCTTGAACGCCCGCACCTCGATCCTTGCCGCCGCTAACCCACTCTACGGCCGGTACAATCCTCGTCTCTCGCCCATTGAGAACATCAACCTCCCTGCTGCGCTATTGTCTCGTTTTGACGTACTGTTCCTCATTCTGGATACCCCGTCGCGAGACTCGGACGAAGAGCTCGCCCGCCACGTAACTCATGTACACATGCATAACGCTCATCCTGAGGCCCCTGGAGGCATCATTTTCACCCCAGCCGAAGTACGCCAATGGGTTGCTCGTGCACGATCATACCGACCAACTGTACCCAAAGACGTCTCAGACTACATGGTTGGAGCCTACGTACGCATGCGGCAGCAGCAGAAGCGCGACGATGGGAACAAAAAGGCCTTTACTCACACCTCGCCGCGTACACTGCTTGGTGTACTCCGTCTTGCACAGGCTCTCGCACGTTTACGTTTTGCCGAGCAGGTCATCTCAGAAGATGTGGACGAGGCCCTTCGTCTTACCGAAGTTAGCAAAGCCAGCCTGTACGCCGATGAGAACCGTAGGGATGATTACACCCCGAGCAGCAAGATCTACCACCTCATCAAAAGTATGGAAGCAAGTGGTGCCGCTGCCGTTGGTGACGGTACACGAGGCGAACTGGACCTACGCAGAGTTAGGGAGAGAGTCCTGGCCAAGGGCTTCACAGCTGACCAGTTTGAGGCTGCTATTGACGAGTATTCCATGCTCGATGTAAGTCTCTTCATCCTATCTTTACAACAAAACGAGTAGTGCTAACATATCCTGATAGGTGTGGCAAACAACTGGAGAAGGCACGCGACTTATCTTCATCGAAGCTGGAGAGGATGAGGATATGGATGCCGACAATGACTTCTAAGTCACGCGGAAGAAATGACAGTACAGGCCGGAGTCTGGGTATGGAGTTTCAAGGCGTTAAATATCCAAAAGATACGGTAAGCCGTCTTGACCAGCAATTATGTGTAGCTTCGCGAAACAATGCCAATGAAGCAATGATAACACCATTACGGAATACCGTGATGTGCTTGGTTGCCACGTTGCTACCTACGCACCTACAAAGTATACGGTGGTGCCAAGACATATGCGGGCAAACATCATCAGTGCGCGAACGTCAGCTGTCGCGGGGTATGGGGTCATTACCAAACGGTGGGACAGTGGTATTACTACTATAATTTTCCATACACGCCATTAATGCGATTTTCTTTGTCGCTTACTCGCGTGGTAAAATTGAGCGATCCAATCTTTGTCTACGTTTCTACCTTCCTCAAGAGGTTACTCCCAAGTAACAAATCTCACGCGCGCCAACCTCTGTGCCTCTCAACTTGCTCTCTCTCTCCCTCTCCCTCTAACTCTCTTCACTGTCTCCACCGCTTGCGCATACGGAACGAAATTGCGCCCAAGTGCATTGTCGCAAAATGACACAAGGTGCAGCAAACAATTTTGCGCAATTCATGGTAGTGGGTCGTACGTACACGCTTCAATGCTCATGGCTCAGCTCCCACCATGGCTATGACCTACTAACATACAATGTAGCAACATGTTTCTTCCTCGGGATCCTGTTCGCGCAACTTCCATATGACTACAATGTCCTGTGGACAACACCGACCGATCGCGCAATCTACTTTGACATCTTGGAATCGCACATCAAATTCCTCTATGCCTCTCCTCCAATCGTCTCGCGCATCCTTAACCTCGTCATTGGTACCGGCCTCCTCGGTTTCCTCATCAAGCTCTTCAAGCCCAACCAGGCGAACATGCTCTTCGATGGTGCATCGCTCGTGCTCTACATGGCCGGCATTACCGTGTATTTGACCAATATTGTCAAGGGCTTTAGGGTTGTGACAGCAGGCATCTATGGCGACCTGGACAAAGCTGCGCCGGGGGAGGTGACTGAAGAGGACATGGGCGACTACATCTCAAGAGACGATACGTTGCGGGTTTTCGCAGCGAGTAACACGATCCTCTCACTAGTGCTTGTGGGTGTCTTGGTGCTACAGGCGGGACAGTGGTATGCTAAGAGAGCCGAAGAGAAGGAGATCCAAGAGTTTGAGCGTTTAGCAGAGGAGAAGAAGGGTGTAGGAAAAAAGAAGCAGTAGGTTTAGGAGATGTCACATCAGAGCAGACTTGGTCGGTGGCTGTTTCCTCGTCGTCCCTGCTCTAAGCAGGCTTCTCTGGTCAATTTTCTTGCTTCACGTGTAACGTTGAAGAGCTGGAATGGCCTAGCGATATGATAGATGCAGTTATTGGCAGTAGATTGAGGGGGTAGTCGCCTCGACTCGCTTTTGAGTAACTGTTAAGGAAATGACATGCACATGCACACGTACCTAGTACATTAAATTTTGAAATGAGTGAAGAGTTTGAACATGGCTTTTTTTTTTCAATTTGTCCCCGAGCGACATGGACCAGTGCTCAATGTTGTGACGTGCATGTAGGTGTACTTTGACACCTTGGTAGACGTTAGGGTGGTGGATTCCGAACGATCGGGACCGGCCGTAAGCTCCACGTCCAAAGGTCCCGTTCGCCATCCCCCACTCTCGCAACCACCACCGTCTTTTTGCGAGGAAATGAAGTTATCGGCAAACCACGCTCCTCTCCCTTTGAATCCAGGCGACTACGGGTGAGGTAACTTGCTTGCGCGTTAAACCAGACACTTCAGGCACCATGGCGGGGACGACTGACACAGCCTACAACAATGCGATCGAGGAACTCCGCGCCAAAGAGTATCCTATGCTGCAGGGTAAGCCTACAAACTTGGATAGAGCGGTTGGGATGCGTACTCATTGTGACTAGGTACAACCTACCTTGATCATGCCGGCACCACGCTCTACGCCAAATCGCTGATCGAGCGCTTCTCTGCGGATATGGTTGCAAATCTGTACGGCAACCCGCATTCCGCCTCCAACGCCTCCCAACTGACGACGCGGCGAATCGAAGATGTGCGGCTCCGCCTCTTGCGCATGTTCAACGCCGACCCACAAGAATTCGACGTGGTGTTTGTTGCCAACGCCACCGCTGGAATCAAGCTCGTCATGGACGCATTTCGTGACCAAGATGGCGGCTTCTGGTACGGCTACCACCGAGATGCACATACAAGCCTCATCGGGGTGCGCGAGGCAGCGGCCAAGCACAGATGCTTTGTTTCGGACAGCGAGGTTCACGAATGGATCCATGACCAGGACAGTGTGGTTGGCCCGGCACACCTGTTTGCATACCCAGCGCAGTCCAACATGAATGGACGTCGACTACCGCTGGATTGGTCCCACCGTATTCGCATGAGCAAGCAGAACTCTGTATACACCCTGCTCGATGCTGCCGCCCTGGTCTCAACGTCGCCTCTTGACTTTGGGAATGCAGATGAGGCCCCTGACTTCACCGTACTGAGCTTGTACAAGATATTCGGCTTCCCGGATCTTGGCGCTCTGGTTGTTAGGCAAGCATCAGCATCGTTGTTCGACAAACGACGCTACTTTGGTGGCGGCACAGTCGAAATGGTTGTTTGCCTGAAAGAGCAATGGCATGCGAAGAAGACTGACTCACTTCACGAGAGGCTTGAGGATGGCACATTGCCAATTCATAGTATCATGGCGCTTGACACGGCAATGACAGTACACCAGGAGCTATACACGTCATTAGACAGGATCTCAAGGCACACCACCTTTCTAGCCCAAAGACTCTATGAGGGACTCTCATCACTACGCCACGAGAACGGCCAAGTGGCATGTCACATCTACAAAGACCCGGCGTCCAGCTATGGAGACTCGCTTACCCAGGGCCCTGTTGTGGCATTCAATTTCCGGAACGCGTGTGGCGGCTGGGTCAGCAATGCAGAAGTGGAGAAGCTCGCCACAATAAGGAACATCCAACTCAGGACTGGCGGGCTCTGCAATCCCGGCGGCATTGCATCGTCGCTAGAATTGGCACCATGGGAGATGCGAGAGAACTTCTCTGCCGGGCAACGGTGCGGTAATGACAACGACGTCATTCGCGCGAAGCCAACGGGAATGATACGCATCAGTTTTGGAGCCATGAGTACACTGTCGGACGTGGCAAGCTTTGTTGGATTCGCGCGCGAGTTCTTCATCCAAGCAAGCTCGCCGGTAAACTCGTTTCCAATCAGAGTTATTGAACTCGAGCCACTAACGCCAAGCCGCTTGCACGTGGAGAGCCTGTCAGTCTATCCTATTAAAAGCTGTGCAGGGTTCAGCGTACCGCTGGGTAGGGCATGGGATGTGCGCCCAGAGGGCCTCGCGTGGGATCGGGAGTGGTGTCTCATCCATCAAGGCACGGGAGCGGCACTGAGCCAAAAGCGCTACCCCAAAATGGCATTGGTACGTCCCAGTATCGATCTCGACAAAGGTTTGTTACGCGTGAAGCTTGCGGGCGCTCTACTGGATACGATGGACACACATGAGATAACAGTGCCTCTCTCGGAGGACCCACGGCTATTCACTGATACAGCTGTGTATAAGGATGCGAGCGCAAAAGTATGCGGAGATTCGATCCAAGCCAAAGCATACCGATCCAGTGAGATATCGTCTTTTTTTACACAAGCCCTTGGGGTAGCTTGCCACCTGGCGCGCTTCCCTACTATTAGGAGTGGGAGTAGCGTTTCCAGACACTCGAAAGCGCATCTACAAAAGTGTCAGAAGTCGGGCGGCATGCAAGTACCCGGCACCTTTCCAGAAACGATTCCAAGCACGCCCGGCGCGTGCGTTTCAAAGCCGATTTTGTTGGCGAATGAGAGTCCCATCCTCACTATATCGCGATCGAGCCTCAACCGGCTGAACGAGTTGATCAAAGCAGAGGGCGGTAAGGCAGCGCAAGCAGAGGTATTCAGAGCCAACATTGTGGTTGCGGAGAATCCAGCGTACCCGCCTGGGCTGGAGGAGCCGTATGCTGAAGACAATTGGCGCTACCTTCAGATTGGCCAGCAGTACTTTGAGATGCTCGGAGCGTGTCGAAGATGTCAGATGGTTTGCATCGATCAGCAAACGGCGGAAAGGAACCAAGAACCGTTTGTAACGCTCTCCAAGACGCGTCGATTTGACGGGCGCGTCTACTTTGGAGAGCACAGCTGCCATGTACCATGGGGTGATAGGGCCAGCATCACGGTCGGGGATGCCGTAAGGCCTATCAAAGAGGATGAGGTCGGCCAGCACAGTAGGCTACAGGAGCTTGTAGGCTAGCCAACTGACATGCTTTTTTCCAGAGCGCCGTGTCGCTGGACTTGGCCGTCGGCGCACTACTCGGAGGCGTGGGCAAGATGGCCATGGGCGGACCATTCGCGCGTGGCTTCATGCTGGATATGGCGGGAGAGAGCCATTGGCCGAGTAGGTAGGCGGTGCTGGGTAGCAGAGGCAAACGGGCGGGTCGGCGGGTCGGCGGGTCGGCGGGTACATGGCGATGAAGCAGATGGGAATGCCATGGGGCCATGTGATAGGCAACGGCGACTTACGGGAAGAGCCAAGTGTAAGCGCTGGTAGCTACAAGTACACGGTATGTTTCAAGTGCGAAGCGGAGTCAGGTGTGGTATCGTATCAGATGGAAGCGCGCGCATTCGCCGAAGCAGTGTACATGGTGTACATGTAGTAGAGAGGCTAGAGACGGACAGACAGCGGCTGCAGGCAAGACATGAAATAGACATAAAATGGGCCCAATGCACCGCTCCCATCCCTCTGCAGCACCGCTTCGTCTTCGTCCTCGTCCTCGTCCTCGTCCTCGTCCTCGTCTTCGTCTTCACCTTCATCTTCGCCTTGTTCCGACGCCAGCAGGCCAGTTACGCCAGTTACGCCAGCACGGGACCCGGCCGCTCAAGCTGCATCCATCCATCCATCCATCCATCGCCAGTCGCCACGTTCAGCTCCAGATTACCCATCACACATCCGCATCGCCAGCCGCGAATCAGGCTGCACACCAGGCCGGTCAGAGTTGCGAGACCTGCAGGCGCGGAACAAATCACACATCGTGTTTCAGCCCAGGCCAGCGAATCGCAGGCCAGTCGAGGTGTTCGCTGGTGCACGGGGCCTGCCTATCCCAGTCCTCGGCGCTTAGAGAACGCTGGGACGCTTTGCGCCCAAAAATAACCGGACACGACCCATACAGCGGCCAGCAACAACAGCGCATCTGCGTCGAGCTAGTGCCCATAGTACATGCATAGTACACACCTATCATAAACACTCTGCTCCCCAGCGCCAGACAGAAGAGAAGTACCTGTTTGCCTGCTGAGCTTCCTCACCATTCCACTTCACTGTGGAAGAAGGCACAGCACAAAGCACATACAAAGCACAAAGCACATTGCACATTGCACATTGCACTTCACATCTCAACGCCATGGCCGCTACCGACTCCAAGCCCGCCTTATCTACCCTCAAGACGCCCATGTCCGCCACCTATCCCTCCGAACTCGCCTCGCCCATGATCACCTCTGCAACCACGCCCATCTTCGCCAACATCAAGCGGGAGGACTCGGACCTCAAGACACCCATTACCCCACCAACAGCCTACCTGGAATTTCTAAAGAACCTGTCGCCTGTCCTGTCGAGCCCAATGTCCACCGGTACTAGCTGCAAGTTTGTCTTTGGGGACAGTCGCCCCACCTCAGTGACTTCATCTGCCTCCAGCGCCTCCTTCACATCCACCTCGGCCCCTGTAGACAAGGACTCGCCAGCAACGTCAAGGTCAAGCAGCTGCAGTAGGTGCGACACGTCCAAAGAGGATCAGCCTCCCATGTCTGCCCCTCCAACCAAGGTCCAAACTGTCACCATTCCTCCTCCTTCACCTTTCCGCCGCCCACATTCAGCCCGGACACCCCGCCTTTACATACCCCAATCACCCTATTCGCCCGCCGCCATAAGGTCACCCGCGAGCGCAAAGTCCATCCAATCACCCTATTCTGCACTCTCATCACCCAAGACGTGGGAGGCTGATAAGAAGACCGGTCGAGCAAGACGTGTCAGTGTGCGCGAGGTCGTTACAAGGACAGTGACATATAGTCGCACGCCCGTCGACGCCAAAGCGCCACAGTTTCCGCAGATTGACCCCGCACCCCGCGGCAAGAGGAGGAAGGTTGAGTAGGAGCCTGTTGTTGTTACGCAATCCTACTGCTTACGGAATCCTGGCTGAAGCATGAGCGGTTGCGCAACCTTCTGTGCTACCTCACGACACAATTGTACAGATCGTACTGCCGCCTAGACACAACGTCCAACTTCCTTTCGCCCAACATTTATTGTCTTCATTATACACGACTTGCACCAACTACCCGACCATTCAACTAATACTCGGGTCCAGGCGATCCCATCACAACATACTTTCAACTCCTTGCACCACCCTCTCTCGACCTACTACCATTCTCAGCGCTTTACCTTTTCTTTTGTTTACTACTACTACTTCTACTTCTACTACCTCCAACCAATAGAGAAACGACGTTATGTCCACGTCTTTTTTCTCACGACCCTGACGGCGAAAACATGTATTTGGCGTTGGGTTTCCCATTACCATATTTGTAGCGGATACCAATTACCAGCGGGTGGTGCGCCGGCGCTTTTGGTGTTGATTGGTCAAAGTACGGAACGAGGCTACCTCATCGATCTTATTGACGTGAGAGGAACGCGCAGGCTAGTGGCACGTGGATGTGCTGGGCGGCAAGGTGCTGCATGCAGTGTAGGTATTGGATGGAGCCGGGCGGCAAAACAGAGAGTCCTGGCTGTACGGGCTAGCGAGGTCAGATGAGTGGGTAGTTTTGCCGGCGCCGTGCCCCGAGAAATGAAAGCTGAACTAGTATTATGGGATGACAGAACCGGATGCGATGCCTATTTCCAACCTTTGTTCCGCGAAAAGAAAAAGAAACAATGAATCCCAATGTCTTGGTGTCTGTGTGTCTACTGTGTATGTGTCTGAATACCTCATAGTGGATATTGGCTTGGCTATAGTACGACACATCCCTAACGATAGAACGTGGTTTTCGGTCACACCGAGAAACAACCCGCAAAAACAACTAGGTACATACGAACTTGACCAGCCTTGTTTAATAAAGCGTTGCCTGCCTTGCAGAGACGACACACATAGTCTTGCATGTGACGACACCTTTTTGCTTCGCTCAAAAGAGCCATTATTTCCCAGATGATGATGCAGAAGAGTAATGTAGATGCGCTTAGCAGAGCCAATCAAAAGCACCCAATAACTAGTTATGCCCGCAACAACAAGAGACAAGGAAACTCGATGTCCTTTCTTCTCCACTACTTGTAAACGTCGAGATACAGCCAGGCCGAGCGGGTGTGCAAGCACCCCAACAGCCCAGTATCCTAACAAGAACGTCTTTTGTTTCGCTATCTTGCCCCCAGAAAAAACAAAATGCCGAGGCGCCCATGTATGTATGTACCAAGGAACTCCCATCCCAACGATGCGTAACCTTCCCGCTCACCTTCCTGGCTCAACACGGCCAATCAGAGAGACGGACAGGGATGTACTGAATCATACATGGGCGCTTAACCAGGGCTGTGGAGACGGGCTACGCTAGTAGGGGAGCGGGTGCTTATTGGGAAAGAGAGGAAAGGATCACGTGAATGCGGGTTACAAGTGCAGGTCGGAGATGATATCGCATCGATGCCTCCCTTGCAGCTTGTTGCTGTGCCGTTATCTTGCATTCAAGGCTTCAAAGGACGCACAAGGTTGAGATTGAGGAGCTAATGCAAAGCGCATGTTTCGGCACTTGTTGGGCACCGTTTTACACCGCCTTGGTCATGGCCTTGGTGCGCTTTGGCGCAATAGACGAAGCGATAATTCAAGGGCGTAGTACCCCGTAGAGTGTATACCGGTAGTTATGAACAGAAGTACTGAATAGTGATTCCATTAATTGCTATTTACTGTTCAGTGTGTGTCTTATATATAGACGACACGCTAATGCTAAATTGGATACATCACGTGATAGGGGTCTAGTGTCCAATCAACAGGTAGCGAATATAACACCTGTGAAGCATGCGAAGCAGGAGCCAGGTGCTGACTAGGCACTTGACGACTATGTACATGTGCAAAGGAAGATTGACAGTCATTCAAAGCATGCCGGTGGCAAGGTGCTTTCGTGGCCTCTCCTGAGCCCTGTAAGCTATCAATCGGATTGTGTCAGTTTTCTTTGTGCTCGCCGTTCTTCCCGGTATATCTCTCGGGCTGTGAAGTTTTGTTGCATGCATTTGAGCCCGCTCTTGGGGAACTAGAATAGCCGGACAACTACTACGTCCGATTCAAAGCCATAAAAACTGCCTATGACTACCGCCGGCGACTCTACGATAGGATTTGTACAATATAGAGCCTTACGCTTTTAGCAATTTTTTTGCAACTATACAAATCCTAAACTTTTTACAGTCGCCAGGGGTAGTCGTAGAATCGGACGTGGTGAATTTGGGCGTGACTGTGGTTGTCCGGCTATTCTAGTTCCCCAAGAGGCCCGGTCCGGAACCATTCTCTCCACTTCAAAAGACGACATCAACCATTGCTTCAACGGGAAACATTCTCCAAACGTGTGTCCTCTTACCCAAAGCAAACACGCACACTATAGTACGTCCTTCTCCTTGGCTAACTTCTCAGCCATCTTCTTTGCCTTTTCTGTCCTTTCTTCCCTCAGCGTAGCAAATACCCAAAACCAAGCCGAAAGCTCCATGAAGCCAAACGTAAACACAAAGCTATTGTTTAAATGAGCGCCCGCACTCATCCTGAAGTCGATGCCCCTGGGGGCGAAGATGCCGCCTTCTTTGAATATGTACGTATATGCAGTGAGGGCGAAGAGAAACAGGAGACGCACGGGCGCCTGGAGGCCCCAGAACTGGTCGAAGATGTCTTCATGGAGTGAGAGGGCGGTCAGGTCGCTGAGGCCGAGGAAGGCGAAGAGGATGGCTATGAAGGCTGTTGCTGCAGAGGGCTTGTTGAAGTCGCGGGGCGTGGGCTGCGTCGCATTAGAGTCATGCTGGAAAGCGTTCGAGGAGCAATTGAGCGACGTACGAGTTGCATCGACTCTCCCAGCAGCACAATGACGCCCTGATTGGATATCAAGGCGGGATTCTTCAGCAACACCACGGCTAGCGTAATGTGGAACAGGGCGATGCTGCGGATCATCGTGTTTGCCGATATTATCGCCATGTTTGCGGGGATGCGTGGAATGCAGTCGAGTTAACAATCGATGGTGCGTTTACTACAAAAGTAGAAAGTGGGTAGAAAGGGTGTCATATTAGAACATGGCGGCACTAGCGGATAGCCTCTATCTATATCGTGAGCTAGCTACCGGGGCCCGGGCTCCTGCACCGTTACTATTGTTACTCTGTTACCCATTACGTCATTACGTCATATTACCCTGTTGACCCCTCACTAGCATATCGGGTTCCTTCTACATTTACAAGGGTATACGACCATGTACAATACTGTATGTACGGTACTTCGTACTGGGAGAGTGTGTACATTTCAACTCGCGTATTGTCTTCGGACAAAAGCCCGGACAAGCAAGTACCTACCGGTAAGCCCCGGCCCGGTAAGCCCCATGTCCTTCCTCTTTGCTCACGTCGCCCCCAACAGCCCCCAAGCTTTGATTTCAAATAATCCTCACCATTGATTCTTCTGAATTTCCTATTGATGATGATGGACAAGTCGAGCGACTATGCGACACCGCAGCGCAGCCGTCTCCGAAGGCGGCGCCTTTGCGGCATAGACGATGTCATCTTGGTCATAGTCTTCTGCCTTATCGCGTCCATTGTCTGGTGCTCAGAGCTCCGGACACTGCTTCCAACCCAGAGACACAAACGCGGGCAGCTTCTGTCGGTGGAAGACAGAGTCACCAAGATATTGGATGAGAATCCTCTCATTGGTCAGCATCCACCATGTCGTGATCAAACTGGCGCTGACTTGCCCAAGACGGCCATAATGATCTTATGATATTCATCAGAAGCAGCTACCAGAATCACATTTACAATACCTCTGGCAACGACTTTGCAGACAAGTGGGAAAATGGCGGGCTTGCACAGCATGTTGACGCTCCACGCTTGGAAAAGGGCAAGCAACGTGGTGCCTTCTGGAGCGCATTCTGGCCGTGTCCAACAAGCGGCAATGGTACCGACTTTTCAGATGCGGAATACTACAACAGTAAGACAAATATGGAACCCTTTGCGGCATTGTACTAATGCCAAAAGTCGTCCAATCTACGACCAGCCAGCTCGACCTTTTCGGTCGCCTAGGCCAGCAATATCCAAAATACTTCACCCCATCCAAGAACAGTGCAGAAGCCGCTCAAGCATTTGAGAACGGGGGCTTCATTGCCCCCGTAATCATCGAAGGTCTGCACCAGATCGGCAACTCGATTTCAAATTTACGTCTCTACCATCAACTGGGAGTTCGCTACGCGACGTTGACATGGAACTGCCACAACAAATACGCCGATGCCGCTCTGCAGATTGGAGCAGCAGGCTCCAGCTCCAGCATCGCAAAGCCCTACTGGCATGGTCTGAGCCCTGCAGGCCGTGAGCTAGTCAAAGAGATGAACCGCTTGGGCATGCTAGTCGACCTCGCACACGTTAGTCAAGACACAATGCGCGACGTGCTTGTGGGAAAGGGTGAAGCAGGCTGGAATGGTAGTCTCGCACCACCCATCTTCAGCCACAGCTCCGCCTATGCAATCTGCCCGCATCCGCGAAACGTGCCGGATGACATTCTGCAGCTTGTCAAGCAACGAAACTCCATTGTTATGGTCAACTTTAACCCGGAGTTTGTCTCGTGCAAACCTGCGAATACGACGAATAGCTTGCCGGAATTTGTCCCAGCGACGAACACCTTGGCACAGGTCGTCCGCCATATCAGGCATATTGGAGAGCTTATTGGGTACGACCATGTTGGCATCGGCACGGATTATGATGGCATTGAGTCAACGCCTGTGGGTCTCGAAGATGTAACAAAGTTCCCTGATCTTTTTGCCGAGTTATTGAGGCAGGGAATCAGCGACCAAGATGCAGCCAAGATTGCAGGACGCAACATACTCAGAGTATGGGCTGAGGCTGATAAGGTGGCCAGTGAATTGCAAAAGACCACGTTGCCATTGGAAGATGACGTGAAAAATAACTGGGCAAAGCGCTGAGACTTGTGAGCTAGTATCGGAAAGAGTCTTGTTGCACCTGAAGGCTTACAAGGTTCCAAGGCTGTACTCATGCACTTGCTAGTCAATACCATCTACCAATCTACCTGCACAGCTTCGTCCATCTAGCCTACATACCCAAATGACATCTAAGCTTCTCCAACACCCCAGCAACAAGCTTCTCATTTTTACCTTCTTGTCTCTTACTCTCCCTGGCCGCAACCTTTTCCAATTGCTGTGCCATATCCTTATTCCCATCAGCCATCCAGTACGCCTCCGATCGTTCGACGAAGCGCACAAATGCTTCGAGCACGACTTCTTTACCCTCCCAGCTCTTCCCACTGAGCGCCTTGTCTAACACTGGCCAGGCAACCTTCGCATTCACAGTTTCGATCTTCTCACTGCCTACCGCATTCGTGATTTGCAGCACACAATCAGCAACTGTCTTTGCAGCTGTGTGCTTAATGACCCATTGTCTGCTTTCTAGATACTTTTCAGAGAGAACGAGAATCTCTTTCAGGTAAAGAGACACAGTACGTGGGCCTGCGACATGATCGTCCCACGTTTCCGTGAAGCTCTTGCGGACTTGCTCCTCTGAGTCATGTTTGGCGAGGAAGATGAAGGGCAAAAATTCTGCTTGGAAAGAGGTAAAGCGGTCGGTAGCGTGGAGCGAAATGGCACGCATAATATCTGCTGCTAGAAGACGATTCCTGTCGCTGTTATCTTCAGATTCGAAATACATTTTGTTAATGAAGGTGAAAGTGGAAAGAATCTGTTTGTCTGAGGCTAAACGTGCAAGATAGCCTGCTGCCACCGCGTAGGAAGAGCTGACCGTCTCATTCCGGTCATGGATATGCTTTTGAACCAACTTTAAAAAGCCGTCAGCATAAGGGTTGAACAAAAACCTGTGGCGCGTAGCTAGTGTGACCAAGACTCTCGAACAACCGACTTTTGATGGTAGGCCGACAGCGTTCTTCATCGCGGCCTCGATGCGTGGGACGAGTGCAGCCATAGTCTCTGCATCTGCAAGATCCAGACAACGCTCCACGGATTCGGTCAATGGCGATGAACGCACACTAGCAAGACGCATATCATCAATCTTCTGCTCAGTGAGATTGTAGTTTTTGGCGTTGAGGTGCACATAATTAACTGCTTCGGGCTCCAAGCTACTGAGTAAACCAAGTAAGCGCTCCACAAGCTCGGGGACGTGCGGGTTGAGCGTCTTGGCGTTACTCTTCTTGACGATTTGAAGAAGCGTATGTACCGAAAAGAGACGTACTTCTTCGGCTGATGACTCAAGACCGGACTGTGAGAACAGGAAGGGTATGACACGTTCAAGCTGAATTGTTGCAGACTTGTTTGATGCATCACCAGCTTCGAGTGATCGCGTAAGTATGCCAGTCAGAACACGAGCTAGAGACGCAGCAGCGACGCGGACAGTCTCTTTAATATCGTCAAGAACCTTGAAAGTTTTTCCCCAGATAGCGTCAAGGTACTTTTCATACTGTGGTAGACTGTTAGTCTATGTCATCTTGGAAATTGTGGGATTGTCTTACCTTGTCGATGCTTCGTCCTTGCACCAGGTCGGCGATGGCTGCGCAAGAAGCCTGGCGGACGCGCCACTCTTTTGCAAGAATGTTTACAAGAAGATCGTCTATGATTGCATCGAAATACTTAGCAATAGTGGCCGAAGAGTCCTTGACAAGTGCGTTCCAGATATCGTTCATTGAGCGCTGCACGTTGGGGTTCGGATCGAATCTTGAGCCATATGTTAGCGTTTTTATTCCCTTGATTTTGCTGGACCCGTATCCGACAAGCATACCTATAACGATAGAGCTTGGGATAAAGTTTTGGATTCTGGGCCAAGTATCCGTCAATGCTTGAGTCAGAAAAGATGTTGCTCAATCCAAATCTACCAAACGCAGCTCGGCTAGACCAGATGGAGTTGTTGGATGCCATCGACATGAAACGGTACACTAGAGTTGAATCTCCAACTTCCGCTGCCAGGTTCAGGATATCCTTGTACGTCGTGATGGAGCCATCCCCAGTCGGTAGCGCACCAGGTTCGAACAGCTGTGTGTCATCTGTAACCGTACCGGCCATCTTGGACTTGTTGTCAGAGAAGGAACCTACTAAATCACGAACAAGATCGTCCTTGAGCTGCCGGTCTCCTTTTTCGTATACCAGGCCCAGTCCTCGTGATGCTGCCTCCTGCACGACTTCATCTCGGTCAGAGAGACAGCTCTTGAAGGCTATCTGACATTGACCGAGATAGCCTTGCATCTCCCGTTCATGACCGCAGTATTGCAGGAGACATAGTAACCAGATTACAGAAGCTTTCTTGAGGGAAGGCTTGGTCTGTACACAGCCTTTCAGTGTTTTCTCCATGACTATCCCCAGCGTCTTTTCCCGCTTCGGTCCGAGGGGCGTCTGAAGGGATATATCCCATGGTTCTTGCGGTTGATCCGGGTGTAGAATGTCCAGCTCAGCAATTAATGCCTTGGAGCCCCAGCCAGTTGCAAAACAGCTTAAAGCCCCGCCCACCGAGAAGTGGACTTCTGGCTGGCGGACATCATGGAGTTCGTAAAGCTTGTCACCAATTGCTTTATAGCCAGGTGCTTCTGCAGAACCAATCTCGACTTCCTCAGTGATCATTGATATATGGCCCAGTGCCAGTATGGCACTTGTAGTACCCGACTTGGCAGATTCATAAATCTGTTCGACGACATCTTCAATCGAAGCATACTTGGAGAGCATTGAGGGTGTGATTGTATAGAAAAGACTTAGCTGGTCTACACAAGAGAAAGCTGCACTCTTGAGAGTCGCGTCTCGCGACTTTTTCATTATTTCAACTACTGCCTGTAGTAGTTTATGGATTGGATGATCATCGGTAATTGCTGTGGGCCACATTCTGGCCCTCCAGAATGTTCGGCTGTAGTAATAGCCCAATGCAAGGATGATGCCGCTAGTTTGATTGATGTCAGCACCGATTGCTGACTCCCAAATGTAGAGCTTGTCGAAATAGCTGTCTAGGGCGCTCTGGAGAACATATCGGTCGATATTCTCATGGGACGCTAGCAAACCATATGCGTGAGCGGCAGCAAGGCGTCTTCCCGGATTGTTGGATACTATGGACGGTTGCAAAGCATGGAAGTCCCGAACCACTCTCGCCAAGACCCAATGGCGCTGAGGTAATAAGGATAGTAGTCGAACAAAGGTAGTTCCAATGTCTCCAATGTCGCCAATATCGTCTCGTGTAAGTCTATCAAAGCTGGCACGTAGTATGACCGCAAGAGAACGAGTATGAGACTCATTTGCTGCGTATGCACGGAACGCTTGACGAGCACGCATATCTGTAGTCATTTGAGTGTCCAGTTTTCTCTCCCAGTTCTCAGGTGCATCATCATCCATCTCCTTTTCAACCAAGGCAGACTGCATGGCAACGGCAGAGCAGAAGCTGATAACCGCCGGTAAGGTGCCTGAGTATTGTTGGGAGAAATGCTGTACCTGGATGAGAGTATCTTCCGACTCATCAATGTCCATGACGTCCTCATCTTGCCCTTGCTGTATGATGATGAAGTTGACTAATTTGTCAAAGTCTGGAAAGACCAATTTGCTCTGCTCTCGTTCACCAGGCGGCGTATTTGACATCTTGAACCAATACGGGTCGAGGCCACGACGTCCTTCCTCGATAACTTCGTGGCGCTCAGCAGCGCCTCCACTGGCAGCGAGAATGTTTATCCAACGCGCCAATACATCTTCGTAGGGAAGGCAGCGGTTTGCAAACCGTGTTGCCACATAACGGGTGCTTCTTGTGAAACGCTCTGACGCTGGCGTGTTATGCTGGTCTATGGTGGCATACCGGAGCAATATCTGTCTGAACCTGGGCTTAACTGATGCATCAAACGGCTTGGAAAAAGCACCAAGTACCGAGGATAGCGCTTCCTCTATACTGACGGCTACCTCTTTGCCTGCCGAATCTTCGCGTAGAGACCGGAATAAGAATTCTAGTAGGTCAAGGGATGGCTCCAGTAGTATCTCCTCAGGAGCCGCTTTTGCCAGTAGCCCGATGGTTACATAGCCGTAGCCCCGTAGCTCCATGTCTTGATCGCGGTCAGGAGTCGGCCAGCCTTGGTCTTGTATAAAAGCCCTGAGGTTGCCCACGAGACTTTGAGCAACCTGAGAGATATCAGATGACGCGCCATGTCGAGCGACAAAGTTAACTAGCGAGAAGATGGCAGAGCGGAACTTGGAAGCCTCTCTGCCTGCTGCTTTGTTGGTAGCATTCAATTCAGGCGAGAGAAGACCTTCTTCAACAATCCTGGCTATCTGCTGCGGATATGACGTGCATCTGACTGACTTGGATAGTACGTTGAGTATCCTGATTCGAAGAGGAGTCTTGACAGGTAGCGATCCATTGGCGGTATTGGAGCCAAAATAAAGGCCTAGAAGTGCTGCGACGGCATCTGGTTTCTCAAGGTCGTTGGACAGCATGACGCGTTTCAAAGTGTCCTCGCCGACTTCTGATATCCGAGAGTTAGTATCAGCAGAGGCGAAGAGCGCTGGCAAAAACTTTTCGTCTTGATTGAAAAGGCCACTAGCCACAAAGCGTGCTACCAAAGCCTTTGCTTCTGTCAAGTTCAGACCTGCATCTGAAGCAGGATCCCAGGCATCTGGCTTGCCCTGGAGGGTCAGGAACTTGTAGTCATCTGGTGACAGGCCTGGACAGCGCAGTATAGCTGACGACTGAGGAGCCGCTTCTTTCACAATACTCAGCAATATCAACTTTCCAAACCATTTGGAAAGGAAAGCCGCATCATCGTCTGACAGACCTAACCTCGCCCTGAGCTCATCGTCCTCTTTGCTGCCGCGCAGGGGAAGCTCGAAAAGAGTCAGAAGACGCAGGATAAGGTGGAATAATTGGGAAGCATGTTGCTGGGACTTGTCGTAGTCTTTGGCAATACCTTGGAGTAAGACAGGAAGAAGCTCGAGTCGCTCGGCTACCGTGAGGCGTGATATGCCCTGCTGGATGTAGAGGATGTCGAAGTGGCGTATGAGGGAGACGTCGACGTTTTCCTTGTACTGCTTGAGGAGGGCACCCACTGGAAGTTTGATGTCTCTGATGGGCTTCGTTAGTGCGTATACCACTTTCGGTCAGGCAAACAAGGGGTGCGTACTGTGACTTGATACGGGTGTTGATGTGTTGGCAAATGGAGATGACCTAGGATGGAAACACAGGCCGTTAGCGGCGATGAACATGATGAGCTGCAGAGAAAGGCTTGCCTTATTGCGTACAGCAACGCTGTCTGAAGCGAGCTTGAGGAGCAGCGGGGCGAGGTACGTGTTGAGCAAGTCCTGTAGCTTCTTCTCTGAGCTTGCTAGAGCAATGCGCATCTCGACCTTGCCCACCAGAGCAAGCTCCTTGGCTTCGGGGCTTTGTTCCGACGTCATGGCGAGTTGGTCTGGGCTATTGTGATGGCAACAGCAACGAAGTAAGCTTGATGGGGAAGCGGACGTCTTATGACGGGCAGACGCAACAGGCAGACGTGGATGGCGTGGCCCATGAGCTGCTGATGGCTACTAGACCATGTACTTGTATGTAGGGTCGTGGCCGACATTCACCTGCGAGGCGACAGGGGTCCCGCGCACGGCAATAACGGGTACCGGTAGGTACGTTAGCAGTTAGGTGCGTGGGTGCCTAGGCACGGCTACGGCAGGCACGGTAGGCAATATTAGGCACGTACCTCGATGACGCAGCAATCGCAACTGCCCACCCCCCCATGCCTGCCTGCAGCAATCGCAGCCGCAGTCGCAGTCGTGGTCGCAGCCGCAATCGCGTCTTCAGCGTCGACAGCTCCTGTCCGGTCCGTTGAAGCTCGTACTTCGTACCTCCCACCTCGTACCTCGTACCTCGTACCTCGTACCTCGTACATAATACATCGTACCCCGTACACTACTTCTTGCCTACCCCGTACCTACCCCGTACCTACATGCATTGTGTGCGCATTCCGCCAATCCTCGCCTCTGCCAGCTTCCATGGCCACTTGAACTGAACTGCCCCGCCACGCTTCTACTTTGTACAGTAACTACTTACTTACTTCTATCACGACCGCACCCGCCACACAGACTGCGCAAATCACCAACCACCAACCACCATCCGCCATCCGCCATCCGCCATCCGCCACCGAAACGCCTGCACACGCCCGCAACCCCAGCGCAGGCAAAGCTGCCCAATATGGACGATGACGCTATTCTCAACTTCTGCAGTATTGCCTCATGCGAGCCAGACAAGGCCGCCCAGTATCTGCGCTTGACAGATGGCAACTTTGAGCAGGCCATTCAGCTCTTCTTCGACGCCCCCGGGCTTGACGTTGCCCCCTCGGCCCCCTCACAAGCTTCGGCAGCTGCTCCCTCTGCGCAAAATCCCGTACATGTCGATTCGGACCATGATATGGACTTTGATGCAGCCGCACACGGCACCACTCCACCCGCCCGGGCCCAGCCAGGCGTCGAAGACGACGAAGCTATGGCGCGGCGGCTCCAAGAAGAAATGTATGGCGGAGGCGGACCTGCAACGGCTGGCTCTGACGACGTTCGTGCACCTATGCAGCGGACCACGGAAACCCTTGTCGGCCCAGGCTCCAACTGGGGGCCCGCCGATGACGACGACGACGTCGACGCCATGGTCCAGGAGCAGCTGGCTCGCCGCCGGACAGGTATGCCCCACACCTCATTCATACACTTCCCGCCTCTTACTGACCCATCTGACCAAGGCCGCGCCGGCATCTTCAACCAGCAGACAACCCAGACGAATGTGTGGGACGCCACGACAGATTCGAGTACCCGCCGACGCGAGCTTGCAACTGCGACCGGCGGTGCTTCCGAGCAGTCTTCTAAGATGAGCATGCTCGCCGAGCTGTTCCGCCCACCCTTCGAGATCATGTACCAAGGGTCGTGGGAAAAGGCACGAGACATAGGCAAGGACGAGGAAAAGTGGCTGCTTGTTAACATTCAGGATCCTGCCATCTTCGACTGCCAGCGCCTCAATCGGGACATTTGGAAGAACGACGACATCAAGGCGACTGTGCGCGAGAACTTCCTCTTCATGCAGTACGCAAAGGATGACCAGCGTGGGCAGCAGTACATGAACTACTACTTTCACGCCCGCGACAGCTCCGATGCCTATCCACACATCGCCATCGTGGATCCCCGGACAGGCGAGCAGGTCAAGGTGTGGTCAGGTCCGCCAATACCCGAACCTGTCGAGTTTCATGCTCAGCTCCATGAGTTTCTTGATCGCTACAGCCTGAATGTCCATGCAAAGAATCCGGTCGCGAAGCGGAAGTCCGAGTCGAAGAAGAAGGACCTGGGCCGCATGACCGAAGAGGAGATGCTGGAAATGGCTCTCAGAAACAGCATGGACAACGGCCAAGGCCCGAAAGATGACGACCCAGACGCCCTCACCAAGTCGACAGAGAACGTCAAGGGCAAAGCCAAGGCAGAGGAGGTAGCGCCCGAGCCCGAGCCTGAGGCCGAGCCCAGTGCACCCTCGAATCCTGTATTCGCCGCCATCTCTGCACATGCTCCTCACACCGAGCCCACTGCTACCGATCCCAAGGTCACAACGCGCATTCAGTTCCGAGGACCATCGGGTCGCCCCATTGTGCGCCGCTTCCACCTCTCAGACCCCGTACGCCGCGTTTATGAATGGATCAAGTCGGATGTCCCCTGGGAGGGCAAGCGGGGTGCCGAGTTTGACCTTGCCTTCATGGGCAAGAACCTTATCGAACACCTCGACGAGACTGTTGAAGCTGCTGGTCTCAAAGGTGCCAGTGTCATGGTTGAGTTCCTTGATAATGAGTAGTCGCCCGGGCTATTTTATAAGAGACGACCTTGTTGATGTTCACGATTAATGGGATTACGAGGCAGGGCAAAACTGCCGTTTACAGCTGAACGGTATTCCCGAGGCGAAGATATGTACTTTGGTGCCGTATGCATCACCTGGGGTTGGGATTTATAGATCTTCTTATGCCACCTCGTCGTGGTAAATACCCTTGCATTCTTTGGGGACTTGAGGCGTAGTGTCATTCATCTCCGGCTTTAGCACTGGAATGACTTAATCCAGTACATGTTCATCAGATTTATGCTTTGTGCTTGACAGTCCTGTTCCTTGTTTCTACCTACCTTGCCTTGTCCTTTGAATCCACTCCCTCGACCAAGTTCTACACGATTTATGCACAAATCAGCAAAGCAATACAACAAAGAAAGATTCTGGGCATGCTGTATGCCTTGATTGAGAGCATCTCAAACAACTCAATTTCCATAAGTCGCCTCATCATCCGGCATTCCCCTCAGAACCCTCAAGTGTATCTTCGATATCCTCTGCTTAGAAATCCGCCATGGAAACATCAGAGTCGTAATCGTCATGATCCTCAAGATGTCCTGGCAAAGACAGCTCAAATATGTCCTCATCCTCCTCAAAATGAGTCAAGTTGGACATATCTTCTTGCGTGGAGGCTGACATAAGTTGGTCAATGTAGGCTGTGCGCTGAACCTTGGTATACTCGGTCTCATTCGCGCCTATTGAGTCATCAAGTACGATCTGTGTTGCAGCCTGGCATTTGGTTTCGTAGTCTGCATTTTCATATGGGGTACCGGTGACAATTAATTCGACGAAGCGCTTACTTGAATGGGCTTCTGGGCTTTCCGCTATCGTATTCACTACGATCTGCCTTTTAGTGAGTTCGATGCCGTCTAGCACTTGGTTATGAGAACGCAATCCTCGTTGTTGATGGCTAGTTTCCTGTGATAAACTATCACTTGGGTCGTCGACATTGTCGCCTTCGTTCTGTACCAGTGTCGTCTGCCCTGAGCATCTTTCCCTGGTGGGAACACCGCGGTGGGGGTCTGGGTCGAATGGTGCTACCTCATGGCCGTAGTACCATTCCTGCAATAAAAGTTTCATTTCCAGGTACCGTTGGTATAGATTTGTGGACTGAATCGGCCGAACCATGTGGACAATCACTTTTCCCGGCGCTTCAAGAGGAAGACGCGTACCAGCATGAGAAATCCCCATTCTATAGATTTGGCCGGTGCCTTGAACATTGTTGCCGGATTGTGCCCTGGCACGGCCTACTGTCTCATGCCTTCTCAATCTATCCTCGGCAGTTTCAAGCCCATAGCTGCTCGAGGTGTAATCTTGAGTTTGCTCATTCGAAATGCTTGGCGCGCTTTCAGTTTCCTCATCCGAATCGTCGTCAGGCGCGTCGATTGGTCGGGAAAGCTCTTTCTGTATGCACTCAATCCATCTGTTCCATGTCTGCGGACAATTGTCGGCCCACATAAGATTGGATATTATGTAGCTCTGGTATCCTGTGAGGGTCTCAAAGCCTTGCCATTTTCGCCGACCGTGCAGCTCATTCATCAGAAAGTCTACAACCCTTTGACTACCGAACTTTTTCTGACCCAAAATCCTTACATTGTCCGCAATGGCGAGTCTTTTTGCTTCTGAATTTGCGCTGCTCGCACTGATGGCCCCTTGGCCCAAGGATTCGGCGGGATCGTCCTGCCCTAGATCTTCCACGTCCTTTGTGATTCTCATCAGTACGCTCAATGCATTTCCATCTAATCTCATCTTGTTCCAGGCTCTTATTGCAGTCCCATAAAGATACCGCCAGCGTGTGGTATTGACGGCTCCGGTTTTCTCATATTTGACGAGGCTGCGCCAATCAATGGGTAAAGTATTCCCAGGCCCAACATGCAGGTTTCGTCCAAGGAGCGTAATAGGTGAAGCAAGGACCGGCCCATTGTACTAATTGTCTTACTTTTAGCGTGCCTTCATTCCCTACATTGGTATTATCTGCATGCAGTCAACGTACCTGTGTCGTGCCATGTACACAAGTCCAGAACTTCTGTACGTTCTTGAGACCTCGTACACAATACGCAAAATCTTTCTTTGCGTTTGTAAAGTTTCGGATGTAAACCATAGCACATGTCCCACGTCGGTCGATGTCATCAGGGGGTGCATCTGCATAGGCAGAGAGCTCTTCGGATCGGTAGGGTGAGTAGTGCCACTCCGTCAAAAGTCTGTTGTAAGAAGGCGAATTGACTTCGACTAGGCTTCTCCCGTCAGCTGTTGCCTTGAGTGAGACTCCGTTACCTACCCTGCCCAGATTTCGCACGACGACTAGTTCAGTGCCTTCTCTGTCTCTCGTGCGTGGGTCCATTCTGACAGGGAAGTAGACATGTTTGTAGTGATAGCTAACAATGCGTCCACGGAAGTAAGTGATGGTTGCTAGCACTTGGACAGATGGGCCTGAGTGATTGTGCAGGTCGACTGAGGTACAACTGTACAGGTGATCAATTAGACTATGCGCAAAAGGCAGAAACACGGGTGAAGATAGAGTAAGAGCAGGTAGCTCGGAAGATATGGGAAGCCGCTGCGTGTACGTAGCCAATGGCATCTGCTGTGTATGAGGAAGGTATGGATCAGCTTTCATGTGCTTCTGGGAGAATTACAAGGACGACCATGACCCTACAAACCATCTTGACCTGCCCGGGGAAAGTAATTTTGTCGCGTCAGTGCTCTTTCATGATGTTCTCATCGCCAATACGTTGGGTAAAGGTCACGGTCCTGTTCTTGATTCTCCAAACTCCGCTCGCACCCGGTACACCCTCGGTATCACCGTCCTTTGCTTCTAGTAATACCATGTTATCCACGTATTTTCCAAACGCAGACAGCATCTTCCCCTCGTGGGGGCCTTGTCCAAACTGTCGGCATCAGCATAGCCAGCAACGCCAGGCGTTGATACCTCGGTACCTAAACGCGTAACACAGGGTCGCGACTCACGTGTATACCCTGAAAGTATGTTACCACCCGTGCTGACTGCGCATCGGGTCTGAAGGCTATGGTCTGCGTCGTCAGGTTGTGATGTGTGCGAACCGGGCCGAGACTGTAATGGCGTTGTTAGTATTCGATAGATGCAGCAAATCCTACGGACACAGCTATACACGTACCGTTTCTTGATTGCGCTTGTCACTTCTTTCACGTTCTTCATGGATGAGTTAAAAGGGTAGTCGGCGTCAACATCGGAAACGAACACTGCATCCAGCATATCAAAGTCCTTTGTATCCAGCGCTTGACAGTAGCGCGATAGGACGTTCTTGATGGCCAAGACGTCGAGTGGGTTGATGTCAGACATGCTGGGTGTACCTAATATGTGTCTCTCTAAATCGTGTCCTGTGAACGGGTTACCTATACCCTGCTTCTCTCGGAAGTCCGCTCTCCACCTCTTGCGGGCGAATGCAGAACGCAGTAATTAAACGAGTCAGGTGGAATGGAAGATATTGGAGGCTACGGTACATACTACCTATGCGCTATGTAGGTGTACCAACGGCCCGTGGAAGCCCCACTTGCCGTATACGGCAGCTTACAACAGCCGTAGATAATGGCGCAAGAGTTCAAAGAACATGCATGGCTTCTTTCTCACACCCGGAATTCCATGTCAATATACCTACTGCCTGCCTACCTAATTCGGGACAGCATACACCTTATCTAACATGTCTACACCCTCAAGTATCTACACCGGTGTAGACCTCTGTCACAGGACCGCTTCTTGAATACCGATAGATACGCGCTGGGCCAAGACTGAGAACGAACCGTCATCCAATGCGCTACGGTATAAACCCATATGACATCTCCCATTATCGGCAGGCTTCCCGCGCATGTCTTACCTATCATCCTTGCTCGTTCCCACCGTTCGGCTCGGTGATAGTGCTCAATGTGGCACGGGCATGGGATTCACTGGGAGCAAGTTGCCACATGTAACTAATCGGGCAAGTTGCCGTATGCTCACTCCATTGTATGCTGCAGCCACGAACCTGTCATATTGAAGGCAGCTCTCCTATGCCCTTGCCTAATGCAGACGCAGCAAGTCTGCTATGCACCCCTCATGAACTGCAATATGCGTACTAAGTACCATGGGTGTAGGAACTTCACCGATGAGATGCATCGCTAGATCACCGTTCTTATCTTGTGGGCTCCTCTTCTCCTACCTCCTGGAGGGGCATTATAAAAGCTACAAATCCCCAAACAGACCATCACATTCGTCTGTAATCGATACATGAAACCCCCAAGCACAATCATGATTGACGCAACCAACCTCGTCCATAAGGCCTTTACTCTAAGTATCGTTGGCCTTGCATTACTTTTCGTGGCACTACTATGCCGCATCTTCTACATGCAGAAGCTCCATCCTTTGTCGGAATTCCACGGACCCTGGTATGCGACCTCATCCTCGCTTGCAAGCGCCATAATTTCCATAACACACAAAGAGCCTCAATGGCTCGAGCACTTGGTGAAGAAATACGGGGGTAAGAGATCCCTAGGCCAATAGTGGGATAGCTAGCCCTGACATGATGAGTGCAGCTGACCAGCCGATTCGCATCTCTCCTACGATGCTAGTCTTTTCCACCCCATCTTCTATGAAAGACATTTACCGAGATCTACAGTTGAATCTCAAGTCTGGACTGTATGGTACAGGAGCTCTAGGGCCTCCCTCTCTGGTTACAACTTTGGATGGGGACCAGCACCGCGGCTTACGGAAAGCTTTGGCAAACGCACCATGGACTATTGGTCCACTGAAGAACGCTTGGGAGTCACGCTTCGATGACCAAGTCACCCTCTTCATCAAGAAGATGAACGAGCATGCAGAGAATGAGCGTACGATATGCATCTCTGACAAGGTAGCACACTTTGCTGCTGACATACTAGGTATGATCTCGTTCTCGCATCCATTCGGCAGTGTCGAGAACCAGCGCGATGAGAAAGAACTTCTGGCAAATTTCCGCAGAGGCCTCACTATCTTCGGTTTCGCGGGGAGGTCACGCTTCTTCAGGGACACCATATTGCACATCCCTGTTGTGGGACAGTGGTGGTTACCAACTACTTCGAATGATTCGGGGATAGGATGGCTGATGTATGAAGCGGACCGTCAGGTGTCTAATCGTGAGAGGGAGAACGCCGAGAAGGGGTTTGAGGGGAAACATGACTTTCTGCAATAGTGAGTTGTATGAAGCGTTGAGGCTTGCATCACTATGCTCATCACATCCAAGTTGCCTCGATGCACGCTATTCGGACGGTTCTCCCTTGACTCCTGTGCAGAAGCGTGCTCATGTCACACTCCTTATTCAAGCTGGTGCAGACACTACTGGTACTGGGATGGGCTCGACGCTTCGTTTCATTCTTACCCATCCTACCGTTCTCGCAAAGGTACGCATGGAGATCGAGGATGCGGAAGCAAATGGTCTTCTTTCGACCCCAATTCGTTATGATGAGACACGCCAACATCTCCCTTTCTTCGTAGCATGCATCAAGGAGAGTCTCCGACTAAACCCACCGGCTCCAAACCTTTTCCCAAGAATCGTTTCCGAGGGTGGTAAAGTCATCGATGGTCATTTTGTACCAGCGGGGACAGAAGTCACGAATAACGCGTGGACCCTACAGAGAAACAAAGACTTATACGGCGAGAATGCTGAGAAATTCATACCTGAAAGATGGATGGAAAGTGAGCAGAGAAGCTTTAGGTTAGAGGCTGCTCAGTTTACCTTCGGGGCGGGGCCAAGGGTATGCCTGGGTAAAGAGGTCGCTATGCTAGAGATGCACAAATTGCTACCAGAGGTAAGCCTCCTCTTAGATCGGACTTCAAGATTCACTAAGCTAATGTTTTAGATTATCCGTCGTTTTGACATTGAGGTCAAGCACCCAGGCAAGTACATCGTCAATGGTGGAGTCGCATACAACGTCGGCTTTCTAGTGAACATGACAGCCAAGAACATTGCCACATAAAATTCCACCAAACAAAGGCATAGTTACTTGATTTCTGTTTCGTGTTCTTGTATGCTTGGGAACGTTGCAGTCGCATGAATCCGACCACCGCCTCGTGCCGGTTAAACCCAGGCTAATCTTGAGCCGTATTGGAACCGCTCTATTGCTTAGTCCTTCAATCCGCTGTTGAACACCTTTGTCAAATTCAGACATACTCTTCTACATATTTTCTAATCGGATGATACTATGTGGTTACGTAAAGCTCATCTTGAACGCTGATATGAAGTTTGAAATATCTCCAAGGCTGTTGGTGCCACAGCCGGGGGCATACCGTAGTTACACCCTTATAGCCTCTAGACTATCTAAGGCTTAGGATACATAGTTTACCGCCAGAATATTAGCCCGTTAAGTGATCAAGTGCTACGATTGTCATGCAAGCCCGGCTTGGACTCACAATTTAATCTCCAACTAATAGCGACAACGCGTATCACACATGGGCAGTCCCCGAAAGAAGCGCCTAGATGGGTTAGCAAGGCACACATGATGACCAAGTCGAGATTAATATGGGTGAAGAAGAGCCTGATGGCTAGTCATGAGTAGATGTCTACTCAAGTCATGTAATAGGTGTTACCTAGGTAGAGTATAAAGTGTACTACCGTGGACATTAGTTCGAGTAGGGCTCCACTAGCTGCTTCTTCAATTTATTTTCCTGACCCTATATCGATTGTTCAGCATCAGAATGCATATCCCCTACCTTGCCACCGCTCTGGCACTCACCAGTCTAGTTGTAGCAACACCAATCGAAACACGTCAAGCAGCTCAGCTCGATCCAGCAATTCGCACCCGAGGCCGAAACTATGTCGGTACCTCACTTACTATCCGCAACGATGCCACAGAGCAGAGTATCATCAAGAGTACGGAATTTGGGTCTATCACCCCAGAGAACTCGATGAAGTGGGATGCTACGGAGCCGAATCGGGGAGCGTTTACTTTCACAGCGGCAGATGCTATTGCAAACTTTGCGACAACAAATAAAAAACAGGTGAGTTACTTGAACACTAAGAATAGAACGAGGGGCTGATGTAGAATCTGGTTGATAGCTTCGCTGCCATACATTGGTCTGGTATAGTCAGCTACCCGCCTGGGTCAGCCAGATCAACAACAACGCAACGTTGATCAGCGTCATGCAAAACCATATCACAACACTCATGACCAGATACAAAGGCAAATGTACACACTGGGATGTTGTCAACGAAGGTAGGTGGAGGCAAAGCAGAAGTAGTTTGTGAATAAGTAGAAGCGTCAGAGCTGATGCCGCCGCCCTAGCACTCAACGAAGACGGCACATACAGAGACAGCGTATTTCACAAGGTCATTGGCGAATCCTACATCCCCATGGCCTTCAAAATGGCCGCTGCCGCCGACCCATCCGCCAAACTCTTTTACAACGACTACAATCTCGAATACGGAACCGCCAAACACGCTGGCGCCATCAAGCTTGTCAAGCTCATTCAATCCTGGGGCGTAAAAATCGACGGTGTCGGCTTCCAAGCTCACTTGGCATCCGAGGCCACGCCATCTGCGGGACCACTGCCCAGCCTCGCAGTTCTGACCAAGTCGCTGCAGGATGTTGCTGATCTAGGCGTCGACGTCGCGTATACTGAGCTGGATATCAGATGCAATACCCCAGCTACCAGTGCCAAGTTGGCGGTTGCTGCGACTGCTTGGGCAAGGGTTGCACAGTCGTGTCTTGATGTCAAACGATGCGTCGGCATCACCGTCTGGGTATGTTGGAGCGACTTGATTAGACGAAGAGATACATTTGCTGATTTTCTTGCCAGGGTGTTTCGGACAAGTACTCTTGGATCCCTGGTGTCTTCCCCGGAGAAGGGTCTGCATTGTTGTGGGATGACAACTTTATGAAGAAGCCCGCTTACACCTCGTTTTTGAATGTGTTGAATGGACAGTCGGTTACGTCAAAATAAAGATTGGGATAAGAGCTACGGCAGCCTGTATTGGGAAGTTGAGTGTTTAGCAATAGTTTATGAGTATATGAAAGAGCACTATCTTCGCACACGCAGAATTTCACACTGCTCCTTGCTTCATAGCAGCACTCTCTTGCCAATACCCATTTCTACGAACAAACCATTCAATGTTCTTTTTTCCTCTTCGAAAACTCTGTTAAACCAGACTAGATCACTGCTCGTGCCGTTCTGAGGCGAGGATCTGACCAAGGCAGGTCTAGCCGTAAATTTCCCTATCAAGCAACTGGCATTTCTCCATGGATCACTGTACACCTTGAGGGTTAATCCATGAAACACGGTCCTTAGACGAGTGTTCTCATGCACGGGATCCGTGTGGCGGTCCGTGATTGGCCGCAAAGCGGTATACATGCTGGAGAGTGGATTGCCACATCGGAACACGTCCCACGTTGGTAGTCGCGCGATACTTGATCGTTGACCTCCCGGAAGTCAAGCAGCCGTCAGGCGGGTGCAAGCAAGCAACTCTCGCGGCCATTGTACAGCTGGACGCTTCCATCATGGTGAAGTTTAGCTAACAAAAACTCGGCTCTCTCATCCAAGCTTAATATTGCGTACTTTGAAGAGAGAGCGTCGGAACGACGATTCGATGAACCAAGATATGTAAACCAATCATGGATGCGACACGTGATGACATCTAATGCGGCTAGTGGCTTCTCCTACGTCACCCTGGCTCTAATTATGGAAATCCTACTTACAAGTATCATTGTGTAGGATTGCGTAACTATAGGTAGGCCTCGTTCAACTTGCTATAGGCGCCACCCGGATATGCCTGAATTACAAACACCTCTCAAGAGCATACTCAACTTCCGCGATGTCGGCCAGTTCGTCAATGCGAGCACAGGAACAAGGTACTTGAAAGACGGGGCGTTGGCATCGCACTATAGCTAATCGCTTTTCAGCCGTCTCAATACTGGTATGCTGTACCGTAGTGCGCGTCCCGGTATGATTTCTCTGTGTGGTACAAGTGATTGAGCTGAGCGGGATTAGACGAGGCTTCCTTCCAGGACAGGCAAAGGCTGGTAAAGGAGTATAGAGTGAAGAGCATTATTGATCTACGAACAAAGTGAGCTGGCCCACTCCCAACGCGCATCACCAACTGATTGTTGTAGAACAGAACATATCGAGCAGGCACAAAAACGCGCAGCGATGATCAAAGCCTCGGCAGTAGTGCCTCAAACCAACAACGATGTTGCAGAGCCTCTGCAAATTGCCGGCATTGCCTATCACGAGATCAACTTCAATGGGTCGGCCTTCTCTCGGATGCTCCTCTCCAAGCTCTCATGGCTCGAGTTCTTTAGGCTGGCGGGTCTCATGGTGCTTGGATACCGCAAGGACGCAATCAAGATCCTGGCTCCTCACATGGAGGACATGGGGCTAACGGGGCTGGCTCAGCAATCTCTGGATGTATGCACGCGTGAAGTCACGCACGTCTTCAACGTGTTGGGAAACGAAGACAGCTGGCCAGTCTTGATCCACTGCACGCAGGGCAAGGACCGCACAGGGCTTATCGTGATGCTTGTGCTGTGGCTTCTCCAAGTCGACAACGCAATCATTGATAAGGACTATCGACTTTCCGAGCCCGAACTCGAGCCGGAGAGGGAGGGAAGATTGAAGGAGATGGCGTCAATTGGCTTGTCGGAGCAGTTTGCTGTCTGTCCGCCGGAAGTGGTGACCAGTACATACTCTCACATGGTGGCCACGTACGGCAGTGTTGAGCAGTACTTGCAGAAAGCTGGCGTCGCCAAGGAGCAGGTGGACTTTGTCAAGAAGAAGCTACTAGCAGATGCTATCGATTAGGGCTTGACTTTGCGGAAACGATACCGATCATCAGCTTCATCAGCCAGCGGTGGTGCAGCGGTGAGTGTGTGTGTGTGTGTGTGTGTGTGTGTGTGTGTATGTGCTGTTGCTGTTGCTGTTGCTGTTGCTGTTGCTGTTGCTGTTGCTGTTGCTGTTGCTGTTGCTGTTGCTGTCGTCGTCGTGGGGCGTGGGGGGCACGTGGGGGGTAAGCAAGCGCGACCCTGGTGCGTCTTCGCTTAGATTCACCGCCGCCATTAAAGCGCCCTCTCCGCTCCCCGGCAACACGTACACGCTTTCCAAGTTGCAAATTTGCCTAGTGGTGCGCAGCATGAGCAGCAATACCTCCGAGGATACTTTCGAGTGGGTTGAGACGCCGCCGGCTCCCTCGCCCACGGCGCCCTCGTTCAACTGCGGCGTGAAGACGACGTCGGTAAGCCAACGAGCACCCCCCGCCAGCCATTGAGCGGCGGCATGGCGAGCCAGCATGCTGATAGTCACCAAACAACAGTATCCGACTATTGCCAATGCGCCGCTGCCTGCAGAAGGCTCGGGCCGCGACTCATTTAACAATTATGCCCTTGTTTCGCTGCTGGTGGGCATCCCCGCCTACATCACATGGAGCTGGGGCATGGGCTTCAAAACATGGCTCTTCCTAGCTCTCATCCTGTGCCTGCCCATCTTGGGTCCCTTCTGGTGGCTCACGTCTGAATTCGCGCCCCGCAAGAACGAAAAGGCCAAACTGCCCGGCAAGCCCATTGAGCACTACCTCAAGTTCAACAAGGCCGAGGACCGTGACGCCTACTACGGCAAGAAGCAGATCCCCATCGAGACATTCCAGGAGAAGTACTTTGACGGCGACATTGAACTCAATGGCGACATGCTCGACATCCTCGAATGGCGCCACGACTGGTCCAAGCCCCGCTTCACCCTCGGACTGATCAAGCACTTCCTCTTCGGCATGATCCCCGAGATGATTGTCCACTCCCGATCCCAAGGTGTGTGCCGCTCGAAAGAATACTCAACGCTTACACTGACACCACTAACACCACACAAGACGAAGAGCAGGTACGCGACCATTACGACCGCGGTGACGACTTTTACGGCTGGTTCCTCGGGCCCCGCATGATCTACACCTCTGGCATCATTTCCGACATCAACAAGGAAGAGAGCCTAGAGCAGCTTCAGGACAACAAGATGTCCGTTGTTTGTGAAAAGATTGGCTTGAAGGAAGGCGAGAAGATGCTGGACATTGGCTGTGGATGGGGCACACTAACAAGGTTTGCCTCTGTCAACTACGGTGCGCATGTAACGGGCGTAACTCTTGGTCGCAACCAGACTGCTTGGGGCAACAATGGCCTCCGGAAGTCTGGAATCCAAGAGGACCAGTCCAACGTTCTCTGCATGGACTACCGCGACATACCCCTTCCTCCCGGTGGCTACAATAAGATCACCTGTCTCGAAATGGCTGAACATGTCGGTGTTCGCCACTTGAACTCCTTCTTCCGCCAGGTGTACGACATGCTTGACGATGACGGTGTCTTCTTCCTCCAGATTGCTGGTCTCCGTAAAGCGTGGCAATTCGAGGACTTCACTTGGGGTCTCTTCATGAACAAGTACATTTTCCCTGGTGCCGACGCTTCTACCCCCCTCGGTTTCGTTATTGACACCCTTGAGGGTGCTGGATTCGAGGTGAAGATGGTAGATACCATTGGTGTGCACTACTCCGCTACTCTCTGGCGCTGGTACCGCAACTGGCTCGCCAACAAAGACAAGGTCATTGCCAAGTACGGCATCCGATGGTTCAAGGTGAGCATTTTGACTTTGACTGTTTCTGTTCCCGCTTCAAAAGCTAACAGTAGTCTAGATCTGGGAATACTTCCTCGCATACTCTACGATTGCTTCTCGCCAGGGTACCGCCACATGCTTTCAAATCACTTGCGTTAAGAATCTCAATGCAGTCCACCGTATCGATGGTATTGAGACACAGTTTAGTCTATCTGCTGCTCTTGCTGCTAGCAGGGCGAAGCTCGCGGCGAAGGCCCAGTAAACTTCTCAAGTCTCAACCACACAAACTGCCATGTTCTATTGGCCTGTAACCTAGCCTTTGGTTTAGCATAAGGGAAGGGAATGCAGGACAATGATTGAAACCTGTGGGGCAGGGACATGGTTATTGTCGCGTTTAGCATCTTTGGCAGTGGTTGGAGTGCGACGACAGGGACACAACTGAGTTATGGACGTAGCATGTTGTTCTTTATAATCAGAGCCGACTCCTTGATCTACGTGTGAAGGCTGGCTGCATGCCAAATTTTGTGCGGGGATTAACTAGGATATTTACACATGGTCTAAAAGCTAGTCTATCGGCCAAGGTCATAAGTTCAAGGTAGATTCGGAGCAGATGCAAAGTAAATGCCAGTATTTAATCCTACTCCCTCTTCCACCCCGACTGCTCCAGAATAGCCAATCTCCGCCCTATGCTCCCAAAACAGACACAACTACAAAACAAGACACTGCCCACCCATGTCACCACAGCCAAACTCTCATAGCTGATCATTCCAGCGAAAAACTCTTGCCTCACTGGCACTACTGCGCTAGGCCTGCCTTGCAGGCGTGTATCATCGCTCATAGACGGGAGATGTGTGGCATTCGTAGCAGGTGGCAAGGACGGAGAGGGAAGCACATTTGGGTTCGAGAGGAAGATGAAAGACGTCAGGATAGAGGTTACGGTGAGCGAGACGGAAAGTCCAGGCTTGGAACGGTCAAGAATGTACCAAAGAGCTGGGTTTACGAGGGCGAGGGTGAGGGTGAGCTGGAGGGTGGACTGCCAAGGCAGACGACGCTGTAGAAGACGAATCAATGCATGTTTCATGAGAAACGAAAGTGAGCTAGAAGCGGATAGGGTGGGACATACGATTGCGAATGCGATGCCTAGAAAAGCAGCTACGCTCCTTACAACATCGTTGACTTGCTCGCTGATGGGCGACTCGTGCGTTTCCGCCTCCTTCTCGGCAGTCGGCTTGGTCCGTTTCTGCACAGCCCATACAAGGTCAACGTATGGCAGCAGGCTGCCCAGCGCGACACCAAATAGCCCCCAACTAGCAAGGTATGTCTGACTCTCGCGGCCGACGCCATCAACGTGCACTGCCGCCAATTGCCGGGTCTCGTGCAGATGCGAGACAATGATGCCGTAGATGACGCCAAAGGCATAGAGGGCTGCGAGCTTGCCTACGATGACGGCATACTTCCAGATGCCCCGTCGCGGTTGTTTGCCAGCGTGTTCTTGTACCCTTCTCTCGACCTTGCTCGTAGATGACACTCCCCTGGCCTGGTTCTTTAGACTCAGGCCACCATCTGGACTGCCCATGCCTGGCTCCTCGTAGGCGTGGAAGCCCATGGCCATGTGCGCGGGCGACTCTGCGCCCGTCCCCCACGGCGTTTCCGCCATGCTGTAGTCTCCAAAGGTACTCTCGCCCGTCTCATCGTAGATGCCAGACAAGGTGCTGCTCATATTCAGCAGGCTCTTGTTCCGCGGCGGCAGGGCCCTTTGGCGCTCCGACTCTTCCGATTCGTCATTGCGCGAGTTGCACGTTCTCAGCAGACGTGCGTTGAGCTGTGCGAGGAAGTCGGCTGATCGGCGCGTCTCGTTTGCGCTGGGCGGCGTGGATTGCGAGAAGTCGTGTGTGGGTGAATGTGCGGCATCGTTGGACGCGTCGAAGTGGCGGCGCGGGATGGGGCGGTGAATGTGCAGCGGAGCTTGTGCCGCATTCGCGTTCGAGGGAGCGTCTTCTGCCATCGCTGCGGTTCAGTTCAGTCCCGTCTGGGCAGGGTACGTTGCGCCAACTTTTATCTGCTTTCGGCTGCAACAGGTTTACTCGTAGTAGGGAAAGCGACTGTGAGCAAGGAAAGATGGCGAACAAACTTCGGGGCGCTACACTGATTGACCATCCGCGTACTCGTGCAGACGTTGCTTGTTGCTTGTTGCTTGTTGCTGTGGAATGGGTTGACCTGTAATACCGAGTCAGTGCACGTGTCACGAGCCTGAACGACTGCGCCCGGCCTTATACTGGAGCGAGCCTGACAAAACTCTACCTCGCATCGGCAATCAAATTGAGTACTCCGTAATAGGTGGGCGGGGGAACTGGCCAAAAGTTGCAGTGGAGGGGACTCTGCAGAATCATATGCAGGCTAGCATGTTAAGCTGACGTGGTTGGACAATGTATGGATTACTTGCATGTGCCTTCAGTTTTGAGCTGGCTTTCATGTGAAGATCGGCCGCCTCTGGTGGGTCCCGACATCCTCCGCATTCTCAACACTTGGAGCTGCCATCGGTATCGTACATGTTTCATTATAATACTGTGTATGCGGCTACACAAGATCCTGACTCACTGCGCAAACAACGTTGTTGACGTCTCGTGCGTTATGACCGTCAGATGCTGTCTGGTATGCACATGCCAAGGAACCCGCTTTTGGTCTCTGTCCCAACTGTAGCCGACTACTGTACAGCACTACATAAATGCTCAGGATCCTATGCCCTTGTACCCTGCATGTCTGGATCGCTGTCAAGTGCGTCCTTGCTCCTCATGACCATCTTCCCCGCTGCTTGTCGCCCGCGCTCAATCGACGATAGGTTCAAGGATGTTACCACTGTGAGATTTGTAAGCGCCAGTGTATGAGTGGGCATGCAGCGAAACTTACGCTACAATGTTGGCCCAACCGATGAGGCGCCAGTGCTTCTCGATACGTCGGGACAGGGCCACCTTCTCACCGATCTCTGTGCATGCGGGCGAGGTCAGGGATAGACGTGCGGCATCAGCTTTGACAGCGATAACCTTGGCACCAGTAGCGGTTGAACCGATGTTGACCATCTAAGCGAGTAAGCGCCAATCTGCTATAATATCCAAGCGTTACTTACGAGGACTTCGTTCTTTGCGAGCTTGGCCACCTTGGCCTGCTTGCCGTCGGCCGTCTTTACGCCGAGTAATCTTCGGAGAAGGAAGTAGTTGACCTCAAGCTCTGTGTAAATGTTCGGGAGATGGCCACGGAGACCCAGGACAAAACCGACAAGACGATCCGCACGGCACAGCGTAGGATCGACGCGTGTACCGACACCTGCCGCGCATTAGTCAAGCTACAAGTTATCGGGGTCAAACGTGGCAGCGTACCAATCAATCCTCCTGGAACCGCAAACTTCAGGTCATTGTGTTCAGCGAACAGAGATACTACTCTTGAGAAGATGGGCTTGCACTGAATCTTTCCAGCGCTGTCTTTTGACACAATACCGGGCCTAATCTCAATCTCGTCTCCCAGCTTCAACACACCAGTCAAAATACTGCCACCAGCAACACCACCCTTGAGCTCGTCGATCTCAGCACCAGGCTTGTTGACGTCGAATGATCGAATGACAATCATGTGTGGCTTTGCAGAGAAATCTCGCACTGGAACGGGGATTTTGCTGATGAGATGCTCGTTGATGGCATCGATGTTGAACTTCAACTGCGCCGAGATGGGAATGATGGGGGAGCCATCGGCGACAGTTCCTCGAATGAATTTGAGGATGGATTCGTGGTGCGACGCGGCACTATCCTCCCGCATCAGGTCGACCTTGTTCTGGAGGATAATGATGTGATTCAGTTTCATGATCTCGATGGCAGCAAGATGTTCACTGGTCTGCGGCTGCGGGCAAGTTTCATTTCCAGCAATGAGCAATAGCGCAGCGTCCATGACGGCAGCACCCGACAACATGGTACTCATGAGAATGTCGTGCCCCGGACAGTCAACGAAGGAAACGTGACGCTTGAGTCGGTATCGTCCCCCACATCCCTCACGTTCGCAAGCCGGATCGACCTCCTTGTCGCTCTTGTATGACCGGTAACATGTCGGACGTGGGCACTCTGCATTGTCGCATTGGTAGATCTTCGCGTTGGCGTAACCCAGCTTGATGGTGATATTCCTCTCGAGTTCGTTCTTGAAGCGGACAGTCTGTACGCCAGAAATGGCCTTCACTACAGTACTCTTTCCGTGAGCGACGTGACCAATTGTCCCAATGTTGATTGTGGCTTGGCGAGAAATGATCTCGGGGGACAATGGGTTGAGCGTGGTAAGGTCGAGGGTGCTTGGATCTGGTTGCTCGCTTTGTGCGGATTAGTTGTTATGCGGCGGAGCAGCTCAATGAGATACCTACGGGAGCTCTGGCCGCTCTACAGGCGCCACCGGTTCCCGGCCCTTCTTAAGCGCAGATTTTGGCTTCGTCTCCTCAACTTCCTCATGTTCGGACACGCTCTTGTCATCGCGGTGGTCGTGATCAGACTCGGACTCCATGCTGGGTAGCGTGCGTGAATGTTCCAAGGCTCGGCAGTGGCGGTTGTACAGCGCGAAGCCGAGATTGCACAGTTTCGAGATGTTGTGGCGATTGTTGTAGGGTAGACTTAGTAGCGACAACTTTCCACTTGAAATCCCACACAAAGTGACTCAAACGTCTCAAACCCTGGCCGACCGTCGGTGGTGGCGGGGCTACGCCAAGACGCTAGTGTACGGCGAAAGGTTCTGCCGCGCTCGTGAATAAAACTTCTCCCGACCCCGTCCCCTCGGCCAACCTCCATTGAACAACGCAAAACAAATTGCACACTCACGAAAAGCATTTTCTTTGGAGAGACCCGTCGTCTGCGGACGGTGTGAGGTTTCCATGAGAACGAAAACCGTCTGTGAAGTGGAGAATAATTGGCTGGTCTTGGGTGCGGTTTCTCTCTGCTTTCGCAATGGGAGAGAGCGCAATGATTGGTCGTACATATACTGTGTAAGCTGTGGCACGCCTGCATAGCGTCGGCAACCAGCTTTGTGGGAGGGATGGTGTCGCTAGCTATCTATATGCGAGGAACAACTATCCTAGGTGATGTGAGTGCTGTCGCCGTTGAAGAGTGCCACAGTGCCTCGAGGAATTGGCCCACGCACGGTATCAAATACGAAGTACTGCGTTGCGTCTGCTGTACATGGCACAGAGTACTCTTGTGCGGCTAAACACTTGCCGCTTCGCATTTTGGCTTGGGTGCACTCTTGCTATACTGGTGCTGGCCTTGATTGCTTTGGTAATTCGTGAACAACCACACCTTGCCGCTTGCTCGTTCAGGTGTGGCGGTGCGCAAGCCATGATCGCCCCGACGCCACTTTCGGCTAAAATGACGCAGATCGGTACAACGGTAACTCCACACGGAACCTTGCGCACGCTTATGTACTAGCTCAGCTTACGGCCGACTGTCACTAGTGCTGTCTAGAGTTGCTATGACATCACAGTGTTCATCATCATCTAGCCATGAAGGGTGTGTCGCAGTCAGTAGCCTTCGCTGACGTTTCGCGAATTACCAACTTGCCCACGATACATACTACTTATACTACTCCCACAGCCGTGCTCCGTTGATATTTGCTCTCGTAATGGCGAATACGGCACTTGCTGCAAATGCGCCCCACGCTTCTGATAACAGGCCAACGGGGTCCATGATAGAAGCGGCTCCACCGCGATTCCCTGTCCACACCAAGATGCATTGCCCTGACCCCTCGGCGCATCAGCCAACGAGCAGCAGACTGCAAAACCAGGCATCCGCCGCCGCACTGTACTCGCACAACCCCCCCAGCCCCATCAAGGCAAATGAATCGCGGAGCAGCGCAAGTCTGCTCGAAGCCGACGGCAAGCTCTCCTCAGCAAGTAGGTGCAGTTTGTTAATCCTATCATACACGGCCTTCTGACCTGGTTCCCCAGGCGCTGCCACCAGTCTCAAGTACGCAAAAGCCCAGGATCTTCCCAGCTATCCGGTTGTTGGCATCGACACAAAGTCGTCAGCTGGTGCCGCCGCCTTGTTGGCTGCTCAGAACAAGAGCAGTCCAGGGTGGTGGAAGCCCGAACAGTCTAAGGCAGCAGGCAAGGCAGCCTTAATTGCAAACGGCTACAAGACAGCCCCAGCATGGCGACCGGAAGCTAGTACGGCAGGCCCAAAGGCAGCTCTACTCGCTCACAGAGACGCTGTTAAAACGAACACATGGCAGCCCGAGGCCAGCGCTGACGGTCATTCTGCCGCGACTATCGCCATGCGCAAAAAAGCACCTAGTCCCAGCGTCAGCCATGGATACACAGACCAGGGCAGGAAGAATGCCTTCACTGCAGCGGCAGATGCTCACTCTGCCTCACGACGGCTGCGCGCTCGTTCAAATCCAACCCTCCCACCCTTGTATCCAGACGCTCATAACTCGGCAAAGAATGCATTAGGCGCAGCAACGCTTGCACACAGTGCATCTACGCGAGCCAAAAAACAGGCCAGTGCAGTTGAACCCAATCGACTTGGCTATGGCGCGATGGAGGCAGCTCGTATTCAGCACGCGAAGAGCATTTCACGAGACATGTACACCAGTGCCCCTCCCGTGTCGCTGGAGACGGAAGAGAAGAAGCACAACGACGCTCTGCGTGCGTCTGCGATCTCCATGGCAAAGAAGATCTATAATGTACAACAGCAAAGTCTTGATCTCGCATCTGGGAATTCTACTGCTCATACTGGTGCAGCTGCAGCCCATATTCAGCAACCAGCGACTGGTGAGTCTGATATCAAGCAACAAGCGATGCGTTATATTGGCATCCAGGAAGCTGCTCAAAAGCTGGCTCAAGAGAGACTGGCTAAAATTGGATTTGACGAGAATGCTGCGTATCGCAGTTACTATGGTTATGAACAACCAACTCGCTCGAAGCTTACTATGCGCCGTGGGCGTAATCGCGCGCATAGTGCTTCAGAGACTGTGCCCACAGAAACATCAGATTCGGATGAAGATGATTTCCGCTCAAGGCGCATTCGCTCCCAGATGGACCAGTTCAACAAGCAGTTGGCTGATGTCGATGCAAAGAAGCGTGAGAATGATCGCAAGTCCTTGCTTGTTGCAGCGCAGCGCAGAGTTCAAGCTCAGATGCAGGGCATGGACAAAAAAATCTACGACGAGACAGGCAAGATGTCGTCTACAATGATTGACGAGTGGGACGAAAAGGCTCGTAAGCGTGCCGTTGCTAACTCGGAGGCTCGGATGGAGAATCATGGCAGAGTGCACATTGGCAATGGCAAATGGATGGATCAAGCGGAAATTGATGCCATCGCTCAAGCTCGAATCCAACCCACTCTGGACGAGATCACTGAAAAGACTGAAAAGCGTTTGGCCGAGGATGAAAAACGGCGGGCTGAAGAAGAGGAGCGTCGACTTGACATGGAACATGAAAAACGCCGCATTAAAAGTGAGAAAGAGCGTGCTACTGAGATCAAGGCTGAAGAAAAGCAGGGGAGGGGTATGTACATGTTGCCACGTTTATACTGATTTTCTAATTTTGCAACAGAGGACGAGAAGAAGGCCGCCAAAGCACGAGCTGCTGAAGAGAAGACAGCAGCAAAACAAGACAAGGAAGCCGAGAAGATGAGAAAACTCGACGAGACCAGGTTGGCCAGAGAGCAACACAAGTCGAAAGAGATTCCGGTAGCCGATTCTGTGACTGAAGACGCCACTGTGCGCGACAACAAAGACTTGTACTATGAGCCCACACCTCCCACGGATGTCCGCCATACATTTGGACACGAGCCTACCGACATGACTTCACCCACATCGCCTGGATCCTCAAAGGGATTCAAATCACTTCTTGGCAAGCTAAAGCGACGCTCAAAGCACCATTCTCCAGCGGAGCCTCATGAGAGTACCAAAGAGAACGATACAGCTTTTGTCGGTGGTGCAACTCTCCGGAACTCTGCATCACAGGCTCACTCCCAGTCACAGTCGTCGAAGAGCGCTATTCGCACCCCTACAGAGAGCGGTGGGTCTAATGAAGCCGATCATTCAATAGCAGCAAGTCGCACCAAGCCCGCATATGTTCCTCATGTTGATAATATTGATGGAGACTGCTACTCGAATGTCTCTTCTTTATCTAGTGATGGAGATATGTTAGACGTGACTAGGGGGCGCTCAGTAGAACGCGTTGTTAGCGGAGGTACAGTGACGTCTGGAGGAGATAGCTTCGAGGAAGCCAGAGATCATTTCGATGAAAACCTCGTACCACCACCAGCGTTTGGCTCAGAGGCGGAGAATGCACGACAAGGAAGTCCCAGCCGGGAGTCGAAATTCCAAGAAATTGGATTATAGATCGCTGTGACTGTACAGCATCGGAATTCCGCTGTTCATTTAGTTATCCTGGGTATTCTTAGTTTAATTCACGTCACACACACCCATGCTGTGTACAGTACGGAATACTTCGTACAGTTCGAGGCAATCTGGTATGAGTAATTTCGGAGATGGTAATGCAATGTCATTCCAACGCCTTGTTCTATATGGAGGCGCTCTTCAATTTCTCACATGAGCAATTCGTTGACAAGCATGAATATACACTACAATTGCTTCTGATGACATGTTGTGACAAACGGTGTCAAGAGTGTGTTCTTGAAGCACAGACACACAAACCATCAAGCAAGGTAGTTGCTAAGCCGGGGCCCACAAAGCTTGACATATGTAACATTCATAAGTCCTGATTCTCTCTTCTTACTATGACAAGGCTGTGGTATAGATTGGTAGTCTAATGCTGATAACGTTCTCATTGGTCGCTGCAACAGACGTCACTGCGGGTGTGTTTACGCTTACCTGATCGGGTGATTACATCAGCACGCATAGGGCGTTCCAGCGTATGTGGAAACAACACGAGATAGCTCCTTTCTCGAACAGCATCACCCACCCACCCTTACACCCCGCCTTATACACCCGTCTCTCATTTCCTATTGCGCGCCTCTGGAGTTGTGCACCTGGGTCTACTTCTTCCTTTCCTTCCGGTACCCACCGTTTTTGCGCTCTCTCACCCCGGTGAGTTCAGGGCTGGACTGTCGCAAACATGGCCCAGCGACCAGTTCCATTGCACGTCACGCAGCCGACGCTGGTATGTCCCGCATTAAACTGATTGTGATTTCCCGCGACCAGAGCTAACAATTGACAGCTCACAAACCTCAACATCCTCGTACGTGCATTCCTAGCTAGGTTCTTCGCAAACAAGGCAGCAAGGGTTGGAAAGCTAACACAAAGTACAGCCGGCATCGATATCATGGCAAAACTGTGTATGTGATCTATATTGGCCGCCTCCATCCTCGAAGATTTGCTGACCAATGTAGACACTCGAATCGGACAAGTACGTTTGCGTGCGCCAGGTCAACAACGAAGCCAACGCGCCCGCCGAGACCGTCATCATCGACCTCAAGAACACCAACAATGTAATCCGGAGACCGATCCGCGCCGACAGTGCCATCATGCACTTGACAGAGCCCATCATCGCTCTCAAGGCACAAGGCCGCACGCTGCAGCTATTCAACCTCGAGACCAAGGAGCGCCTACAGACATACAGCCACCAGGAGGATATCCAATTTTGGAGGTGGATCAGCCAGACGACACTCGCGCTGGTCAGCACAAAGGCCGTATACCATTGGGACGTGCTCGATTCCAAGAACGCGGTTGCGCCGCGCAAGATCTTTGACCGCCAGGAACAGCTCGAGGTAGGTCGACCTGCTTATGCTGTCGATTGCATCTAACTCGTTTTGTAGAACAATCAAATCATCAACTATGTCACCAACGACGACGAGAGCTGGTCTTGCTTGGTGGGAATTACGTCAAATCCTGCCGGTGGTATTCGGGGCAACATGCAGCTCTTTTCCAAGGCCAGGAACGTTAGCCAGCCACTCGAGGGCCATGCAGCCACCTTCGGCACCCTCCGCCTTGATGGCGCGTCGACAGATACCAAGATTTTTGCCTTTGCTGTCAAGTCGTCCACGGGCGAGGCCAAGATCAACATTGTCGAAGTTGACCATAACACTGCGAACCCAGCCTTCCCGAAGCGCCTAATTCCGATTCACTGGCCAGCTGAGGGCACTGGCGACTTTCCGCTCGGCATCCACATTGCCCACAAGTACGGCATCTTAATCGTAATCACGAAGTTTGGTTTTATTCACCTTCACGACCTCGAGACTGGCACAGCCTTATTCTTGAATAGGATATCTGAGGAGACTGTCTTCACCACAGCGCGTGATGATGAAGGCACTGGTGTAGTCGTCATCAACAAACGCGGACAAGTACTTCACACAACCATTCGCGAAGACACTCTGATCCCGTACATTATGGAGAATCCGGCATGTGCGGAGATTGCGTATAAGCTTGCCTCAAAAGGTGGACTCCCTGGCGCCGATCAACTTTACTCACAGCGATTTGAGACGCTCATGACACAGGGAAACTTTTCGGAAGCAGCGAAGGTTGCCGCCAACTCTCCTCGGGGCTTTCTGCGCACTATGAACACGATCAATCGACTACGGCAAGTCCCTAACCAGCCCGGCCAAATAACCGTACTTTTGCAATATTTCGGTCAACTACTGGACAAAGGTGGATTGAACAAGGAAGAGACATTGGAGTTGGCTCGACCCGTCTTTGCGCAGGGCCGTAAGCACCTTATCGAGAAGTGGCAGAAGGAGGGCAAGCTTCACTGTTCAGAAGAACTTGGTGACCTGGCTAAGCCCCATGACCTGAATCTTGCTCTGGCCATCTACAAGGAGGCAAACGTATCTCAGAAGGTTGTCGCAGCACTTGCAGAACTTGGCCACTATGACCTCATTCTCCAGTACTGCAACGGCGTCGGCTACACCCCCGACTACAATGTGCTGCTTCAGCATGTTGTCAGAATTTCACCCGATAAGGGTACTGAGTTCGCTTCTCAGCTGGCGAAGAACGAAGGCGGACCGCTTATCAGCATCGACCGCGTTGTCGACATCTTCCAATCTCAAGGCATGATCCAACAGGCGACAGCTTTTCTCCTAGACGTTCTTTCTAACGACCTACCTGAGGAGGGCCCCATGCAGACTAAGTTGCTTGAAATGAACTTGCTCAACGCCCCTCAAGTCGCTGACGCTATCCTGGGAAATGAGATGTTCCACCACTACGACAAGATGCGTATTGCTCAACTTTGCGAGAACGCTGGCCTGCTCACACGCGCGCTGGAACATAACGACGACCCAGCTGCCATCAAGCGTATCATCGTCCAAACCGACAAGCTTCCAGAAGAGTGGCTGATCAACTACTTCGGTCAGCTCACTGTAGAGCTTTCGCTCGAATCATTGGATGCCATGCTTACGACCAACATCCGGCAAAATTTGCAGGCTGTTATACGGATCGCGCAAAAGTACTCAGACCTGTTAGGTGCTACCCGTATCATCGATTTACTGGAGAAGCACCGAACAGCTGAAGGACTGTACTTCTTCCTAGGTTCCATCGTCAATGTAAGCGAGGACCCCGACGTACACTTTAAATACATCGAAGCCGCAACTACCATGGGTCAACTCAACGAGGTTGAGCGCATCTGCCGTGAGAGCAGTAAGTGTTACCACTCTATATTGAGACCTGGAATAATGCATGACTAACACCCTGTCTAGACTACCTTAATGGTGAAAAGGTCAAGAATTTCTTGAAAGAAGCCAACCTAACAGAACAGCTACCCCTCATCATCATCTGTGATCGCTTCAACTTTGTGCATGATCTGGTGCTCCATCTTTACAAGAAGCAGCAGTTCAAGTCCATCGAAGTCTACGTTCAACGCGTCAACCCTGCCAGGACACCCGCTGTCATTGGCGGTCTTCTCGACGTTGACTGCGATGAAAGTATTATCAAGGGTCTTCTGGCTTCGGTAACACCGTCCTCTATCCCGATTGATGAGCTGGTTGCAGAGGTCGAATCGCGAAATCGACTCAAAATGCTGCTGCCATTCTTGGAGCAGACTTTGGCGAGCGGCAACCAGCAGCAGGCAGTATACAATGCCTTGGCCAAAATCTACATTGATAGCAACAACAACCCGGAGAAATTTCTCAAAGAAAATGATCAATACGACACCCTGGTCGTTGGAAAGTACTGTGAGAAGCGGGATCCTGGGTTGGCTTTCATAGCATATTCCAAGGGCAATAACGACCTCGACCTCATTCACGTCACCAACGAGAACGCCATGTTCAAAGCTCAGGCTCGCTATCTGTTGGAGCGGGCTGATTCCGAGATCTGGGACTACGTACTGAGGTATGTTTGCTAATAGATACCGGCTTGTGTATCCTGGTTAACTTCAATGCAGTCCAAATAATATACACCGCCGATCTCTGGTCGATCAGGTTACTTCGTCAGCGGTTCCTTCGTCCACCGACCCCGACAAGGTCTCCGTTGCTGTGAAGGCATTCATTACTGGTGACATGCCTGCGGAACTGATTGACTTGCTAGAGAAGATCATACTAGAGCCTTCCACATTCAGCGATAACCCTTCGCTCCAAAATTTGTTAATGCTCACTGCATGCAAGTCTGATCGCGGCAGGGTCATGAACTACATCCAGCAGCTTGATCAATACACCCCTGAGGATATTGCTCAGCAGTGCATCGAGGTTGGCATGTATGACGAAGCCTTTGAAATCTTCAAGAAGCACGAGAACCATGTGGAGGCTGTCAACGTCCTGATTGATCACATTGTTTCCATTGATAGGGCACAAGAATTTGCAGACAGGGTCGACACACCAGAAGTGTGGAGCAGAGTTGCAAAGGCACAGTTGGACGGCCTACGTGTCACTGACTCCATTGAGTCTTATATTCGCGCTGGAGATGCCTCCAACTTCTTGGAAGTGATCGAAATTGCGACCCACGCTGGGAAAGATGAGGACCTTATCAAGTTTTTGAGGATGGCTCGGAAGACACTCCGAGAAGTTCCCATCGATACGGCTTTGGCCTTCTGCTTTGCTCGCACGAACCAGCTGTCTGAGCTTGAGGACTTTCTACGCGCTACCAATGTTGCCGATGTCGAAGCCTCAGGTGACAAGGCATACGAAGAAGGCTTTCATGAAGCGGCTAAAATCTTCTACACCAGCATCTCCAACTGGGCTAAGCTTGCGACGACTCTTGTTCACCTTGAAGACTACCAGGCTGCCGTTGAATGTGCCAGAAAGGCCTCGAGCGTCAAAGTTTGGCGTCAAGTCAACGAAGCATGCGTTGCGAAGAAAGAGTTCCGTCTTGCCCAGATTTGCGGCCTCAATCTTATTGTCCATGCTGAAGAACTTGCGGACCTTGTGAAGCAGTATGAACGCAATGGCTACTTCGATGAACTCATCAGTGTTCTTGAGGCTGGTCTTGGGTTGGAGCGTGTGCACATGGGCGTGTTCAGTTCTCTTGGCGAGGCACTTGTTAAGTACCACCCTGAGCGTGTCATGGAGCACCTTCGCTTGTTCTGGAATCGAATCAACATACCAAAGCTCATTCGCGCGTGTGAGGAGGCACATCTCTTTCCGGAGCTTGTGTTTCTATATATCCACTACGAGGAGCCAGATAATGCGGCGCTTGCGATGATGGAGCGTGCTGCAGATGCTTGGGAACATCAGTCCTTCAAGGACACCATCACGAAGGCTACCAACGTCGAGATCTACTACCGGGCTTTGGGGTTCTACCTGGAAGAGCAGCCAACTCTCTTGACTGATCTCCTACAAGCTCTTACCCCCCGGATTGACGTTAATCGGGTCGTTCGCATGTTCGTTAAGTCTGACAACATCCCTCTCATCAAGCCTTTCCTCCTCAATGTTCAGTCGCAGAACAAGCGCGAGGTGAACAACGCTCTCAACGACCTTCTGATCGAAGAGGAGGACTACAAGACGCTCCGCGACTCAGTCAACAACTACGACAACTATGATGCAGTTGAGCTTGCGCAGCGCCTGGAGAAACACGATCTTGTATTTTTCCGTCAAATCGCTGCCGATATCTACCGCAAGAACAAGCGCTGGGAGAAGTCCATTACGCTTTCCAAACAGGACAAGCTATTCAAGGATGCTATCGAGACATCGGCCATGTCAGGCAAGCCAGATGTTGTTGAGGAGCTGCTCCGCTACGTAAGTTTGATCTGTCTGTTCTTGGGCTTCACATCTGACTCTTGTAGTTTGTCGACATTGGCAGCCGCGAATGCTACGTTGGTATGCTGTACGCCTGCTATGACCTCCTTCGACCTGATGTCATTCTTGAAATGTCATGGCGCAATGGTCTCCACGACTTTACTATGGTATGTGTCGCCTTCTGGATCAGATGTGAAAATCACTAACTTTGCATTAGCCGTACATGATCAACCTCATCTCTCAACAGACAGCCGCCATCGAGCTGCTGAAGAAGGACAACGAGGAGCGCAAGGTTCGCGAGGCTTCGCAGCAGAAGAAGGAAGAAGACACTCCGATCTTGGGCTCGCGTCTCATGCTCACGCAGGGTCCAATAGCCTCAGCTCCTTCTCCAGGTCCCTATGGACAGGCTAACGGCATTGCTCCGCAGCCCACTGGAAGCTTTAGGGCTTTCTAAGTTCGGGTATTACTGGGATTGGTGGCTGCTGTGAAAAGTGGAGCGGATTTGGCCATCTCTTCATCCTACATATTTGATGTTTGGTGGAGCGGAAAAGCGAGGAGCGGGTGCATACACTTTGGGCGCTCTGCGACAATGTATTTTATAGGCGTTACAGGTGGAGCGTGAGCTTGGATGCTTGGACGAAGAAGGTGTCCAGACTTTTTGTACTCTAGTTCATGACTTGACTTGCTTATCACCGATGCCTTTCATCTGGCCGGGATGCAAGTGATTCATTTATCCGGGGTGCAAGTAGGTCATATACCCGAATGCAGAGGTACAATGACGAGTTAGCAATGGACTAGGCTCAAGATGAATAAAGTCAAATAATTAGTCGCAAAGTGCATGAGACGAGCAAAAGGCATGGCTTCTGCCACTGTTCACTACCGGCTAAGAAATAGATCTGGATAATTGTAATTATTTGTAGCACTTTGCAACGACGGGCTGAACACCGAACGCCAGAAACGAAGACTAGAACCAATACGAAGGCCGTGGCTACTTAAGCAAAGCTTACAAACTATCCCATAGAACCAAAATCGAGCTTTCGAGCAACCTTATCGGCGCGGCCATTTGTGGGTGTCTCTCCTCCCCTTCGCTTCAAATCCTCCCCCATTGCTTTTATACCACCGCCTTCCTTTGGTAGGTTCTCCTTTTTTGTTGGGCGTGGTGCATTGGTCCACCACTTGTCCTCGAGCGCTTTCCGGGCCGTGTAACGTTTCTGCGGGTCCAAAGTCAACAAGGCTTTGATGAAGTCACAGCCATCATCTCCCAAGGTGGGGAATTCCTGTTTCCACCAGTTGCGCGAGCGCGTCTGTCGGAAGGCAGTTGTGCCCTGTGGGCCAGTTTGTTTATCGGGAGCGACGTAGTAGGGAAGAGCAGAAACGCCGGGCCAGGTCTCCTCTGTTGGTGTTCCGAATTTCTCGCAGATGACGCTTACTTGGCGGATGTCTGTGTCGGAATAGAGAAACCAATCGCGTTTGCACAACTCTGCCATCAAAACGCCGATACTCCACATGTCGGCAGTTCCACCGTAGTGCGAACATCCGTAAAGAAGCTCGAGCGGACGGTACATGCGTGTGATGACCATGGTAGTCATCTTGGTTCCGGGGTCGGCGAAGCTTCGTGCAAGACCAAAATCAGCAATCTTGACTGTGCCATCAGCGGCGATGAGGGCGTTGCTGCCCTTGATATCGCGATGCAGGACAAAATTCTCGTGGCAGAACCAGATGCCTTGACACATCATGTTCATCCATGCCTTGATGTCGGCCTTCGTGTACGTGATGTCCTTGTTCTTCCAGAGCTGTTCCAAGTCGCCGCGTGGGAGATGCTCGAGTACAAGCGACAGGTTCTGATCTCTGGAGGAGAAGACGGCGTGTAGCTTGATGACGTTGGGGTGGGACAGTTCAAAGAGGAACTGCATTTCACGGATGGCGTCCGGGGCGATGCCATTGGGGTACTCAGCGTTGACCTTGATCTTCTTGATTGCAACAACGTGTTTTGGATTGTCGCGGTAGTGCGCCTGCCAGACAATGGCGTACGTACCCTCGCCCAGCTTTGCGCCCATGACGAATTGGCTGCGCACTTGGTCGTTCATCAGCTCTGCAACGTCCATTCCCCCGGGGCCTGAGGCCGGCATGGCTACTGGCGCTGCTGGCGACTTGCCAGGCTTGGATCCGTGGCTGGGGAGCGCGAGCGTCCTCGCAGGGGGGGCTTTTGCGCCGGGCGGGTTGGGTCTCGGGCTCAGAATAACAGGTGATGCCATGTTAGGGGGCGTGGTGTTGGAGGTTGAGGAGATGAAGGTCCGTCTGTGGGAGCAGGAAGGTCAAAGAAAGTTAGCGGCTATCCCACAACTGTTGTGAGTGAGGCAGGCCCATTTCCATGCCTATCTCGTCTTGGCCGGGGGGATCAAGGTGGCAGAGGTGGCAGAGGTGGCAGAGGTGGCAGAGGTGGCGGAGGTGGCAGAGGCGCGGGCGTCATAGTGAATGTCGGTGGTGCAGGAGCCACAGCGGGTGAGGGTGAGCGGCCAGCAAATGCACGTCCTTCCTCTGTCCTCGCGTCTTTTGAATTGGCTGCGCTTTTCGGCGGGGAGCTCAACCTCACCACCACCAACGGCTACGCCTACGCCGCTGCCCACGACACACAATGGCCACTTCCGCCCGAGGCCCGCCAGGCACCGTTGTCGTGTCCAAGGAGGGAACCCCGAACCGAACGTGAGCACGTGCAGTTTTACCTGCACCACCACATGCGGCTCCTGTGCTGCTGCTGCTACGGCATGCGCTAATGGCAGGCAGATTATACGTGCGCAACCTTCCCGACCAGCTACAAAGGGAGGACCTCAAGCGCAATCTGTACATGCTCTTTGCCACGTATGGCATCATTCTCGACATCGTTGCGCTCAAGACCATGAAGATGCGCGGCCAGGCGCATGTCGTCTTCCGCGACATCGACTCGTCAACGCAGGCCATGCGAGCTCTGCAGGCCTTCACCTTCTTCGGCAAGGACATGGTGCGTCCAACCTCCAACCTGATTGCCTCGGGGCCAACTTCGCACGCTAACAAGCGCAGCAAATTGCATACGCAAAGACAAAGTCCGATACCATCGCGAAGCTGGACGGAACCTACAGGCTGCCCGAACCCGAGCGCGAAGACGAGCCTGAACAGGCCTCTGCACGGGCTACTGGGTTCGGTGCCGCACCTGAGAAGGCCGTACCAGTCAACGCGCAGGATGCTGCCAAGGGCCAGAAGAGAGCGCGTGAGGAGGAAGACGACGACGAGAATTCAGATGCGGACATGGAGATGGACGTGAGCGACGAGGACTCGGACTAAGCTTAGACGACAGCCTATGCCGGGAAATGATACCCATGAGCAACAGACCAGGCCCACAGGGCACCTCGAGAAGGCATGTTTGCGCATATCACGGATTGCTGTGTATGAGGCTGCGGCAGTTACAACGCATGTGTGCTAACATGGTGGCGTAGAACTGTGCCATGAAGCCATTTATCTAACAAGACAAACGCTTGTCCATCCAAAGCCTTGTGCACATACAGATCCGAGTTGACTACGTAGATACAGACGAATGGCCAGCATGCTTGTTCATGCAAGAGTCAAGAGTAGCGAGCAATTCAGTCTTCCGCCCCTCTGCAAGCCAGCTACCGTGAATCGAATTCCTAGCCACCGTCTTCCAATCGTCCATGCTCAAATCAAAAGCCTCCTGTACAGCGCAATAGTTGCTCAAGATGTAGCCACCAAAGTAGGCAGGATCGTCGCTGTTGATGCTGAACATGACACCAGCCTGGAGAAACGTCTTTATGGGCAGCTGGCTGACATGTTTCACAGCTTGCAGGCAGACATTGCTCAATGGACAGACGGTTAAGAGCACCTTGTTCTCCACTACTCGCCCGAGGAGCTTTGGATCTTCTATAAGCCGGATGCCGTGGTCGATGCGCTCAGTGTGCAACGTGTCGAGTGCGCCACTGATGTACGACGGGTCGCCTTCTTCTCCCGCATGCGCAGTCCTGCGCAGTCCCCGTTCCCTGCCTTCACGAAACTGATCAACAAACAGTTCCGGGCGGAACCCAACCTCAGAAGAATCCAGGCCGAGTCCCGTGATGGCCCGTTCTTTGCTGCCCTCGTTGATGTCAAAATGGCCACCTGCAACAGCCAAGGCCATGGTTTCGGCCGCTGACTGAACGGGCAAATGTCGGAGGAAACACATGATCAACTGACTCGTGATTCCAAGCTCTTTCTCTGCACGCGCTCTTGCAGTATTGAATCCCTCGACCACCATGTCAAACGAGAGTCCCCTCTCCGTATGACTCTGTGGATCAAAGAAAACTTCAGCATGGTGGACTCCATCTCTTTTCGCCGTCATGAAGTACTCCCACGCCAACATCTCAAAGTCCTCCTGGTGGACAAGGACCTGTATGCCGCGGTAGTAATACTGAAGGAAGTCGTCCAAGTTGGTGAAGTGTGAATAGCGCTCGCTCAGAGTTTCGGGAGATGCGTACGTCGCATCTTGGTCTGCTGTCGGCAGCGGAATATTGTTCTTTGCAGCAAGGGTGAACAAGAGGCTTGGGCTAAGACAGCCTTCCAGATGGAGGTGATGCTCGCATTTTGGGAGTTCGGCTAGGAAGTCATGTAGCGGTGTTTTACACATGGTGCACGATAATCAGGTAGGAAAGGATAGTTTACTGGCTAATGGAGTGGGTTTTGTATGGAGGCTCTATTCTCTCTCGGTGGTATCGGAGGCTGACGGCGAACGTCGGTGTTCGCCGTCGTTACTGGGATAAGGCGCATGTTCCAGCCCTACTTAGAAGGTGGAGCCTAAAAACTCTTTACATGGACTCCTACATACTCGGTACACTTACAGCTGGATGTTTGTGGAAAGGAGAAAGTGTTAGCGGGAGACAGGCGCAGATTGCAAGGGTTTGCTACTGATGGACATTCAGTGTGGACATGAATTGGTGTTTGCCTGCCCTTGATTGGGTTGGGGCTTATACTATCTCTGCATACTCTTGGAGCAGGGCGCGTTTTTCCGCATGGTGCTCGCTTGGTGATTGTCTCGTTGTCGCACCGTCGATGCTTTGCACTGCGTCGTCGCCAATTGTCCTCTCGCCATCGCCAAAGGCTGGCTTGAAGACGGTGTCGTAGCTCATCCACATGGCAACAAAGACGCAAGCGCTGAGTTGTGCAAGCCACGATGGGGCACGCCCATGTTTGTCCTGCAACTTTCGCGCCAGGGCCAAGACCAATGTGACGAATGGCATCCAGATGGCGAGGAAAAGGGACTTGCCAATCTTCTGCTTGCTGGTTGTGATGGTGTAGGTACGGATGTGGTGCAGGTAGTGCTGGTATTCGGCGGGTAGTCGCCGCTGGGCAGCGCCGTCGGTTATAAGCTTGAGGTAGCGCGGCGAGGGCTGGGCATAGCTGGGGTCTGGCCGCGTCACGCGCTGGTTGTTTTGGTTCTGTTGGTTTCGTTGGTTGTGTGCAATGGGCGCGAACAGGGTATGCGCCTTGAAGGGCTTCGAATCGGGCCATGTGGGCACCGTGGGCGCGTCTGGCAGCACATGGCAGTCGACGAGGATATCGTCGTACGCGCTCCCGCCGCCTTCGGTAGCGATGATGTGCGCATAGTCGGCAAGCGTGACCTCGTACACGACCCCCACCAAGCCCTTGTGCCAGCGGTCCTTGTGGTATCCAGAGTCGCGTTGGGAGTCGTGTTGGGAGTCGTATTGGGAGTCGTATTCAGTGTCGTATCCAGGGCCGTGTGCGCCGGCCACCCGCAGCGCTGTGTTGGCGAAACAGGGCTCTTGGTAAGGAATGCCGGGAAGGTCAAACGTCAACTTCAGCGACGGGACCAGGACGTTGACTTGGGACAGCGGACGTATGCCGCGCACGCCCCGGAACGTCTCGTCGCACAGATTCGAGCCGTACGCCAGGTACAGCACCGTCTGCGCCTTGTGGTCTGTACGGAGCGCCGACAAGTCCAACGGCGCCTCCGTCAGCGACGCATCGAGACGCGCTGACGACAGTCGGGGCAAGGCATCGAATACGACCATGGTGGGACTGCTGTACTCCAGGGCTGTGTACTGTGTATACTGTGCTGTGTACTATGTACATGTCAACGCCTTCAACCCACCCGCGCCTATCCCTCAGTCTTATATGCAGTCGGATTCGTCCGAGACTTGAGCGCTTTGACAAGTGTCAAGCCCAGCTGGGCACCCGGCCACCGGGCCGCACCAGTACCTACCGGTAAATTGTACAATAATACCTAGGCACGTGCCTAGCACGTGCCAGGTAATGCACGCCACTCACGAGTAGTCACATCCTATTCTCTACGTGTCTACCCACTCATACGCTCATAAGCACATAAGCACATACGCACATACGCACATACGCACATACGCATATACATGTACTACCTAATATAGACGAGAGCTGAGAGCATCCTTCTGGCCTGCAGCAACCATGTCAGCTCCCTCATACGCTGTACTTGCGCTCCTGCTGCCTGTCGCCTGGCTCCTGTATCAGCAACTGCGCCAATGGCGCTTCAACCGATTTGCCCATATACCGACCAAACTACAGTCCAATTTCCTTTATGGTCACCTTGGACATATCGCGGCCGAATACAGCAAGGCTGGAAGCTCAAGCAGTACCGTGCATCCGGGTAAGATGGACATGCTGGCAAGCAAACACTGCTGATAGCAGCATTTTGTAGATTACGTGTTTGAAAACATGTGGAAAGCTCATGGCAGCCCCGAGTTCATGTTCTTCGATACGCGGCCCGTCCAGTATCCATTGTTGCTGGTTACCTCGCATGAAATTGCGGAGCAGGTTTCCCGAATAAGCGCAACACAGCCATACAGTGTCGACAAATCTCCCACTCTCCAGCAGGGATTCGGCGAGCTGGTCGGGAAATACTCATTGCTCAGCGAAAACGGCGAGTCATGGAAAGGGCTTCGCAAAACATTTAATCCTGGATTCGCGCCCCAGCATTTGCTCTCACTGCTTCCTGTCATCATCGACAAGACGTACGCATTCATGGAAAAACTCGACGATATAGCAAAGTCTGGCCAGGCAATTGAAATGGAAACTTGTTGCACTAATGTGACTTTCGACATCATTGGCCAAGTAATCACCAACATCGACTGCAAAGCACAGGGTGAAGAAAGCCAGGCCCATGACATCGTTCGTCATTTCCGCACCCTAAAGACTCTGTATAATCAAGAGAACGGTCTCACGGCCTCTTGGCTGAACCTGCCAAAGAGATTCATAAAGCATATTTACAGTAAACGACTTGATGCTGCGGTCAAAAAGTGTATCCAGGAGAAGTACGCAGAGGCCAAAGCCAGCCACAATGTAGCCACGAAGAGAACAAAGGACAAATCTGTTCTTGCGCTAGCACTTCAAAATGTCGATGAACTGACGCCATATATCTTGCAGTCCACAGCGGATCAGGTCAAGTCCTTCTTGTTCGCTGGACATGATACAACTGCTATCCTACTACAGCGGTTGTTTTATTCCTTATCAATACATCCAGCTTGTCTTGCAAAGATACGCGCAGAACATGACGCCGTCTTTGGCAACGCTGATCCACGCAAAGTGTTCCTTGCTCAGACTGACGAGACAATGCAAGCGCTCAAGTACACGTCTGCTTGCATCAAGGAAGCACTGCGCCTTTGGCCCCCAGCAGCATCAGCCCGGATGTCACACAACGGCTTCAAAATTCGCACATCTGAAGGTGATGAGGTGTGCGTCGATGGGACTATCATCTACAACTGCCATCACATCATCCAGCGCGACCCAAAGGTGTATGGGGAGACAGCAGAAGACTTTGTTCCAGAGCGATGGTTTGGTGACCTGAACACAAGTAGTGCCATAGCAAACGACGACGGCTCGTCAACTCGCGACAGCAAGTTACCGAGCGGCGCGTGGAGACCATTCGAACGGGGTCCGCGCAACTGCATCGGCCAGGAGCTTGCCAATATTGAAGCCAGGGTTATTCTTGCGTGCGTTATGCGACGTTATGATTTTGTAAAAGTTGGTCTAGGCGAGGTTGAGACGAACAGTGAGGGAAATCCTACTGTCGATGAAAAGGGAAAATACAAGACAAAATCAGAGTTGATCAACGTAAGTAGATGCCTCCTTCTGATGCGTGACTAGCTGACCCCTAGCAGACAATATCCATCACCTCTAGGCCTATTGACAAGACTGTGATGCGTGTCAAGATCCGCGACTTGGCTTAAAGGCAAATAGACATGAATATTTTGTTCAAATAGCCAGTCCAGATGTATCAGCATATCTTACATGTAAGCCAGAGAGAAGGATTATCTGCCTGGATTTCTCCTAACTTTTCGATTTTGATAGTTGAGCTAGAAACTCGACAGCCTTCCGCGCAGTGTCTAATGGGTATCTTCACCCTCCTCAACGCCATATGCTCTATCAAACCTTCAATTCTTCCTGTACTTGGCCGGAATATTTCTCTCCACCACTCCCCTAAGCTCTAACCTCTCCCACTCCTCCTGCCTCGCCTCCTTTTCCTCGTGCATCTTGAAATGCGCAATATCCTCCGGGTGATTCAAATCCTCTTCCTTGACGTCATCCCCACTATGGTACTTTTCCCAATGATGTATTTCATATTCGTACTCGTCATCCCCATGGTGTCCCGGGCCAAAGCCAAAGTCTGGTAGCTTGACACCCTCAGAGTCTCTTCGTAGAAATTCGGCGCGGGTGATAGCGCCGTCTTTGTCAATGTCGAACATGTCAAAGATGGTATGGACAAGGGCTTGTTTTTTAGACTCGGAAATGGAGGCGCTAGAAACGTCTTCGAGACCGTAGGTTCGGCGAATGTCTGCCGCGGTCCAGAGCCCGGTGCCCTCGTAGTCGTGCAGATTGAAGAATGTGGTAGCGTCAAAGCCAGAGATGTGATGCTCCTCTACTAGGATGTTAGCATGAATGTTGGCATAGGTTTCATGAGTGAGAAACGGCGCGGAATGTTCATACCAGCCATATGTCGTGTCGCCCAGTCTGCGTCGGGCGGCACTTCGACTTGCGCGTGCTCGTGACTTCCGTGCGCCACAGCATTGAGTGCGCACGAGAACAGTAAGAGTACGCTGGACGGCAACTGTAATTTGGGAAACATATTGTTGAGGTATTCAGTTGACGAAAACATGTAAGGATTGCGCTGAATCGTGGTGTCGAGGGCCAGGGGATCGGTCCAATAACTCGTCTAGTCGCCGCCACTACATATGTCATAAGGGTCAGTGGGTAATCCGTATTGTGGGGTCTGGAACAAGTCCGCGCGCTTTCAGCCGTTCACGTCTTCACCACCATATCGCAAATGAACGTATTTGTGCTTCTCAGCTTGCTATTCTTCATCCCTTTGCTTTTCTTCCTTGCGTTTCTCGCCGCATCATCGTGTATGGGCGATGGTTTTCGCGCTAGAGTAGCCGGTGTCACCTTCAATGCTCGAAACGCATCTTTCGGTCGAAACTACAGGCGAGGCTTCGGTTCGGGAGCTGGCAGTGCGGGATGGGAGCAGATAGAGATGGAAGACATGCTGGGGGAAGATAGTGATTCGGATTGAGGGGCTCGCCAGATGCGGAATGCAGCAGGGCACACACCATCGCACCACCCACAAGTGCTCTAGAACTCTAGATGCTGCTTCTTCGGCATTGCACTATCACCAGCCGCTTCCCTCACAGCCTCCTCCTGCGCCTCGGTATCGCCCTCCATCGGCGGTAAGCTGAATTTGGCTATGACGAATTTGCGCCGGCTAAGCGTAAAGGCCATATCCTCACCCAGATGCTCCGCACCGCCACCGCCACCCTTTTCGTTGAATACCGGCAGTTTATGCACTGCAAACATACCCTGTGGTCTCTCTTCGTCTTTTGTCGTACCTGCTGATTGTGCGAGCGCTTGCATACGGGAATACGGGAACGGAGAGAGCTCGAATACACCGTCAGACAGCATCTCCATCCATCGCACAAGGCCGGCCGAGCGTGGATATAGTGTCAAAGGGAGCGTAATAACCGCAGTCAATCTCGTCACGTACTGTCGAAGTAGCGCGCGTAGAGCGTGAAGGAATTGGAGTACGGCTGTTGGGTGTGCCGACCAGGGAGGATATAGCGCTGGCGAGAGGAGAGACGGTACAACGACTCGATGTATTGTATGTGGTGGCGTCAACTCGAGTTGCTGCCTGATGTTCTGCAATATCGAAGGGAATGGTGACATGGAAGCTCCGGCGGACGGGGGTATCGCGATGTAGTTGATCGCAGTTCCTACTGCCAACGTAAGGCGCTTCGCAAGATCGAACCTGTGACAAAACACCGGCTCTTCTTCTGTCTTTCCGTCGCCTTGGTTCAGTGCTCTTTGCACCGTTGGAGAACCTATCCCATGCATTGTCAGAGTCGCCCAAGATGATACTTTTTATTACCAAACTAAGTGTACAAGACGCACCTCTCGCACTCTCGAACTGCCCCAATCCTTCATATCTCCACGCAATCTTCATCTTCTCTGCCCGTTCCTTTCCTTCTCTTCTCTTATCGTACTTGTCCTCTGATATCCCAGGCAATTCTCGTCCCCAAACTTCCCCCATGCCCACTACGTGCACTTTGTGGCCCTGGACCACTCCTTCTGCAGCGTAAAACCGTAACAATGCACCTGCATAGTCAGTCGTCCCGCTCTCGCCTATCAGGATAGACTGTCCCAGGGCCAAGCCAGCGTGCCCTGCTAGCACACCGTCTAGTGAGGGTGTGCCAGTCGAGGTAGTAGGGCGGCCATCAATGGGGGAAGGGCGGACACCTGGGAGTGCCGGCGCTGGAGACGCCGTCGACGGGAAAGACGGCGCATTTGACACGTCTTCTCCTGCCGGGGCGCGTGATAGCGCAACATTGCGCTTGCGAAATGCCATTTTTGGACTTTGGTGCGAAGTCGCGACTTTCGAAAATCTTGGAGGGGCACGAGGGCTTACCTACAAGTACCGTAGCGTAGGTACCGTATCGATAAGGCTACCGTAGGGTAGCGTGGCGTGGTGCGTGGTAGCACGTATTGTAGGCACGTACGTTGCTAAGGCACCCACTAGCGCTTCTCCTCACACTTCATGGTATTGTAGGGGCATATATACTCTGTAGTATTGGTATCTACCTACGTCCTACTTACGGCCGTGACATCATCTACCTGCAATACCTTGGGCTGCGTAGCGAAACTTTTCAACTTTCAACTTGAGGACAGTGGAGTAGAACCTCTCAGCCCTCTAGCCCGACCACAACCGTGGTACCAACCCATTCATTTTTATAAACGCCAAAATTGAGATTCAATCATGGCCGAAGAAGAGGATATAGCGACAGGGCTGGTACCAAGCCTTCACAAACCCCCCGCTTTATTACCGATAGCACAGCTCAAGGATCAACTGCTCTACACCATCGAGACGTACCCGGTGACAGTCGTCGTTGGCGAAACTGGAAGTGGTAAAACTGCCACTTGAAATTAACAGGGTCCCGCTGATCATGGATTTCAGGTAAAACAACCCAGATACCGAGATTCCTGCTCGAAGCAGGCTGGTGCAACACAGGCCAACAGATAGCAATCACCCAACCACGGCGCATAGCATGTACCAGCGTAGCAGCAAGAGTAGCAGAAGAGCTAGGCACTCTGTTAGGTCAGAAGGTGGGGTATAGTATCAGGTTCGAGGATGTTACGTCTGCAGCAACGCAGGTCAAGTTTGTGACCGACGGCCTACTACTACGCGAAATGCTCGTTGATCCCCTACTATCTCGGTACTCCGTCATCATGGTCGACGAAGCTCATGAGCGAAGTTTATCATCTGACATTTTGCTCAGCTTGCTGAAGAAGGTGTTGAGGAGGAGAGGGGATTTACGGGTCGTCATAAGTAGCGCCACGCTAGAAGCCGAGCGCTTTCTCGACTTCTTCAAGCCCGACGAGGGTGAAAAGATACACGGCAAGAGCAAAGAAGAATTAGGCTACGTCGTAGGCATTGAGGGTCGTACATATCCAGTCGACATCCAATACCTCCAGACACCCACAGATAACTACGTCGAAGCAGCCGTCGATACAGTCCTCAAGATCCACGAGCATGACGCCGCAGGCGATATACTTGTCTTCCTTACTGGCCGCGAAGAGATAGACGACGTCATCGGCCAACTTGGCGAACAAATCGCCAACATGCCCGCCACTCAACTACGCCTCATGCCTCTTGCCCTCTACGCTGGTCTCTCTACAGAAGACCAAAACCTTATCTTCACGAAATCACCCCTCAACACCCGCCGCGTAATCCTCAGCACCAACATTGCTGAAGCCTCCTTAACAATCGATGGCATAATCTACGTCATCGACACCGGCTACGTCAAATTGCGCGCCTACAACGCCGCTCTTGGTATCGAGAATCTTGCTGTAGTTCCTGTCTCAAAAGCAAGTGCCATCCAACGCGCCGGCCGCGCAGGACGAACGCGTCCGGGAAAGTGCTTCAGGCTATATACCGAGGCCGCGTTCAATAGATTAGAAGAATCTACGTTCCCTGAGCTCGCACGTTCGAACCTTGCGCCTGTTATTCTGCAGCTTCTGAACCTGGGTATTACGAATGTAATCCGCTTCGATTACCTCACCGCTCCTCCTTCGGCACTCATTACACGCGCGCTAGACACTCTGTACTCGCTCGGTGCACTAGATGTACATGGTCGCCTCACAAAAACCCTCGGTACCCGCATGGCTTCGCTCCCCCTTGACCCAATGCTCGCACGCTGTCTGCTAAAGGCGGCCGAACCCGAGTTCTCCTGCTTGTCCGAAATGCTCACTATAACTGCTATGATGACTTTGCAAGGCAACGCATTTGTGTCACATGATGGTGGCAAAAAAAGTCTAGACGCTGCACGTCGCAAATTCGCAGTCGCAGAAGGGGACCACCTAACACTGTACAACGTGTATGAAGCATTTGTGAAAGCAGGGATCGGGAACAAGAATTGGTGCCATACACATAACCTCAACCATAAAGGCATGGTGAAAGCTGCAAGCGTAAGAAAACAACTCGTCGCACATCTTGATCGCTTCGGGATTCAAGAGTCCTCTTTAGCATCAACAGACGTGATTCGAGTGGGTGGTACACCGCTTGCCGAGCGGGTCCGAAAGTGTCTGACGAGCGGGTTTTTCGCACATGCAGCACGGATGAAGGCGGATGGCAGTTTTAGCACTGTAGTTGGGAAGACGACGTTGTGGGCGCATCCTAGTAGCGTCTTTTTCACGAGAAAGGCGGACTGGGTGGTGTATACGGAGATCATGGAGACGAGAGATAAGATTTATATTCGGGATTTGACCGAGGTAGACATGGATTGGTTGCTTGAATGTGCACCTGAGTATTACAATATCAGGGAAGGGAGGAGATAAGGAGCAGAAGAGGATGAAACACGGGCATCTATGAAGTGTGACGGCTAAGCTACGCGACATGAAGACATGATGAGGAAATATTGGTTCATGGCTTGCAGCCTTCCACGAATAGCTCGCGCATACCTTTTAGGAAAGTGGCCAAGTCCCGTGTCTCGTTCAGCCTCTCGACAACGCTTTCTACTTGCTCACGCTCCACCTTTGGTCGCATTTCGAAGACCTTGTAGTCGCGCTCACTCGTGTCTAGCTCAAACCAAGCCTCGCGATCCCATTCGCGCTCATCAACGTTTGTGTACACAAACTTGAGTCTATCATCCTTTCCTAGCCCTTCAATTCTCAGTCCCAAGTAGCTCTCCCAGAAGTCGAGCTCTGGCTCGTTGTACCGGCTCTGGCCATCAAGGTATCGGCGGTGCTTGAGCTGTGCCTCGCGGCGTGCGGAAATGGTTTTCTGCACTTGGGCGATTTGCGCGCGCAAGTTGTCACGGTGGGCCAGGCGCTCATCGCGCTGGAGAGTAAGAGTGGAGATGGCTTCTTGCATCTCGGACGTCTCTTGGGCTTCCTTGGAGAGAGTCTGGCTGTGCTGGGTGGTTTTGAGTTCGAGGATTTCAATGTCGCGCTTCTTCATGCGTTGGTCCTCTGCGGTGCCATTAGTCATTGGGTTACTTTCTGTCGGTGTCTAGGTAAATATACCGTGTAGCCCTGCGACGTTGATGCGGAATTGGTTGCGCTCTTCGAGCACCCGCCTACGGCCGTTTTCGATGAATGCGTCGAAGCGCGTCGTGAAGTGGTTCATGCGGCTGCGTAGGTCGTCGAAACCGAAGTTGATACTGGGGAGTTGGTCGGCCATTGATGGCGTTTCGTGCGAGGACGCGCGCATCGTGGTGCTGAGGGAGGGCTCAAACGTCGTCATGGTCAAGGATGGGTGTCGCTAAGTAATTGTGGCCTCTTCGAGGATACAGTATACAGCATACAGCATACAGCATACAGTATAGGGTGTCGCTGAGTAATTGTGGCTTCTTCGAGGATACAGTATACAGCATACAGCAGCGCCGTGTCAGTCGGGTGTTTTGGTTGCTGGGCATCTGGGTAAACAACACATGCACGCTAGCGGCCAATGCGGGAAAGGCCATGGCGGGGCGCCAACAGCGCCAACGCGCCATGCACGTGCTGACGTGACCGTCGGCGCTAGTCAGCTTTTTTGTCTTTCCACCGTCGCCAACATCGCGTCCCACGATTCTCCGCGTCTGCCTGACACCATTCCGCGCGTCGACGCTTGGCTATTGTGCACAAAGTATGAGACCATACCACAGCATTGCTACGGACCGAGAACCCCCATACAAGCCTGATGGCTGACACATCGCTTACACATGTGAACTATGGCCATCCTGGTACCGCGAGCTACCATTTGGAGAATCGGAACTGGGCTTTTGCAAGACAGTATACGACGCTGCAATTGAAGCGAATCCGGACCACTACCAGCATACAATCTGCGACCACACTTGCCACAGCACCAGCTCGATTTCCGCTTCCACGCACCTCTGCCACTCGCACAGTCTTACGAACACACGCCAAAGCCCTAGTTAAAAGCAACCCCCACCTTTCCCCCGCCCTAGGCCTTCTTCCCAGCTTGGCGCTGTTGTCCGCCGCTGTCTCCTCCACAGCCGCAGCCTACGACCCTCTGGTCGGTACTTTGTTATCCTTTGGCTCCATCACGCTCGCAAACAGGTACGAGACACCACGAAGAGTCGCTGCGCTGGCCACTGGAGAAGCGGGGAATATTCTACAATTAGCTATCCTAAACACGGAAGTATACGACTGGGGGCAGGGAGAAAAGACGTGGGTGGAGGGGCCAACACTGAAAGATGCACAGAATGGATATTGGAACGAGGAAGCTGCACCCATACAACAGATATGCTTTGCGCAGTCGGGAGACAAGAGCTGTTTACTTGCTGTGCGTCTCCCTACACGCACTGTCCTGTTACGCCCCATCTACCATCGTCAGGCGCGCCTTGTCCCATCTTCACCGTTTTACCACCTCCCTACTTCTGTGGTTGAACCGCACCCGGTCATCACCGTACAACAGAAAGATACTGGTGGATCTCCTCATGTCGACTTTGCTTTCAACCCGGACCATCAACTACAATTTGCTATCGTCGATCAGAACCGGACGTGGAGCGTGTGGGATATCCATCATCGGCGCAAAGGTGACAGATACACTTCTTCACTTTTGGCTCGAGGGCGGATCAACGAGCCCGAAGACAACGATACTTCTAGTCAAGACGGATGGGCAAGGATACTCTGGGTGGCCGATCTCCGTACGCTACTAGTTTGCAACCGGCGTCACCTGGGCATCGTTAGTATCCAGGACAGGTCACACGTGTATCACTCTTGCTCAAATATCATCGGTCAGCGGTCCACAGACTGGATCCTTGACGTCAAGAAGCATCCGAAAGATAGAAGTCAATTCTTTGTTTTGACCTCTTCGAAGCTCGCACTGATGGTAGTCACGATGTCAAGTGAGGCCGGTGCTGGTGTTGATAAAGCGATGGTGACGATGCTGGCATCTTGGAAGCACTACAGGAGTACTGAAGACTTTACCTTGCAAATGGAAGTGCAACTCCTGTCAGACGAAGGCGAGTCACAAAGATTCAACGAACAAAGGAGCTTACTGACATGGTTGATAGAGTCATTTGTAATTGTTTACTCCGCTGTGAACAAACTCGCCCAGGTACACAGCTTTAGCCAAAGTTTATTGAGTTCCTCGACACCTATTACGTGTTCTGATCCCAGCCTGGTCAACCTAGGCCTTGATCAAACAGCAACGATCAGTAAGCTACACATACAGCCAATGCGGGGAGAGGGCATGCGAACAGACATGTGTTTCTTCCGTTTGTTTGTAACGCAGTTTAATGGGGATCTACAAGAGTTGGTATTATATTCCACTTCCGTGGGATCGACTGGGAGTGACAAAGTAGTCGAGGACTTTGAAAGAAGCACCATAAAACTTCTCAGAGCTGGCCTTTCGAAGACCGCTCTGGTCGATGAGGAGGCCGATTTCGTTGTTGCCAATCGCCTAGCTGTAGCAGGTTCACCCAGTCCCAGGATCGCACCGCAAATGCCAAGGTTTCGTCCTACCTCGGAAGACGTTCCTATGCGATACTTGCGAGATCAAAGACTCATGATTTCATCTCTCATGTGGCCAGAAACTGCTAGCGACACATCCGACTGGGCTGATGTTGTACAAACCACTAACGAAGTGGAGCAGAAGCTGATTGGTGGTCTCGATTATATATCCAGACCATTGAGCACCCTGTAAGCAGGCGCTAGAAGTACCATCTACAAGGCTGACTTTCACAGGATGGACCATGCCAACTTGAAGCTTGTTGTTCAAGATGTTGACAAGGCATCATCAAAACTAGAAGAACTCTTTTCTCTGCAGAATCGCCATGATAGCGTGGAGATCCGACATATCGCATCCGGGAGCCAGCTTGATTTGACGGAACGTGACAATCCCACCATTTCCGACGTCTACGACAATATACTTGAGAGATGGATCGCGCCTCTGCCACCACAAGTGCCAGTCAGTGTTCGGAGAGCAAAGGAACGTCTCGCTCGACGTGTCGCAGCGGAACTGGTATTTTCATGTACTCGCGTGCGAGAAATTGGGCTTGACGACAAGACCACTGGTCCTGAGGATATCCCTAGCCAGGAATCTGGCGGTATATTGCCCATCTTGCCAACAAAGGAAGCTATTCTCTATCCTTTGTCACAGTTCTTTGCCTCTCAGCCACTACCGACGCCTCCTCCATCCTCATTGCCAGGTTCTTCACCGCCCATACCATCTTCTGCGAGCCTAGTTCCGTCAGACCCTCTTTCGCGTCTGAGGATGCATCTGCGCTGTGAAGAATCTTCACAGACCCCAGTGAGCATCGCCAACAGCATATCTCAACTTTGTGCGCATTGGCAGACCGGAACCGACCCATGTGTCTACGATTGGGTTGCTACTGAACGCAATCTTCAGCCCGAGCGCAGAGAAGAGCGCGAGAAGAGGGAGCGCAGAGAGAAACGCCAGCAACGTGAAGACAAGCGGAAGCAATTCGTGGCTATGAATCAACCTACCACCCTCCCGCGTAGTTGTCCCGGGCTTATGCTGGGTGGGATGAGTAGCAGTAGTCAAATGCCGACTCATAGTCAGAGTCAAACCCAATTATCAACCCAAAGTGGCGGCTTCATGATACCGCAGAGTCAAGTTGAGCGGGGGAGATTCGGTGGGAGGCCGGAGAAGAAGAAAAATAAGAAGGGAAGGATCAGTGGGTTCTAGGAAAACTTATATATGGCAATGGCTATTTGCGTGAACGGGATGTGATGGAACCAAACCCGTACCTAGCTACCTAGCTGCCCGTACGCCCGGATACCCATATGGTATGACGTCACTACCGGTGCCCCGTACGTACCGACCGCCCGGCCTAGGCTTACCCTACCTACTATCTAAGGTAAGCCGCTAAGGAGCTAGTAATAGTTAGATATCTATATAGCTCGAACGTACTAAGCTTTCTTCTTAGTATATAGAATTTTACTAGTTACTTAGCTAATAAGTTAACTATCGTACTGTTACACGGGGTCTAGTCTCTATAGTAAGTAGAGACTAAGAGGGGTTACTATACTTCTCTATTCTAGTCTATACTAAGGTAGGTAAGCTAGAGAATAGCTACTGTAAGGGCTATCTAGCGATCCTTAGTAGAAAAGAGTTATTAGAGTATTAATAGTTTAA